>CM035811.1:3024847-3624847 GCA_020458035.1 Magallana ariakensis
CCAATGACCTTGGTTTTTTAGAATAACTGTTGTGTTGCTCTCAGTTGACCATATTAATAGCTTAGGGCTCTAATGTATGACTGTTATGTTACTCTGAAAGGACAGTGTGAATCGTATTGTGTAACAAATGTGTAACTAATGTGTTGCTCTCAGTAGACTGTATCAATTGCCTTACATACTATTGTAAAACTGGTAGCTTTTACAACAACATTTGATGGAAGGCTAGATTACTTACTGAAAACTGTTGTGTTAATCCTAGTGAACTGTATCATTGCCTAAGATGTTATTATGAAATGCCATGTTGGTCTCATTGGATGATATGAATTTTCTCTCAGAGGACCAAATAAATAAGCTAGGGTGTCATACATAACATAATATGGTGTTTTTCAGTGAACATATGAATAGCTTACTGTACTAAGGTACAATGCTTATGTTCTTACCAGAAAAGTTATCAATAGGCAAGTTATATTAATGTATAGCTGTTGTGTTGCTCTCAGAAGACTATCAATAACCTAGGGTACTAATATTGATGTTAAGTTGCTCTCTCAGTGTCAGTATCAATAGCCAAACAATAATAGTAATATGTAGCTGTTATAGTTCACTCAGTAGACCTTATTGATAGCCCAGGGTACTGATTTATACCAGGTATATAGCTGTTAAGTTGCTCTCAGTGGAATATAGCTATAGACCAGTGTGCATATTAATAAATGTAATGTTGCTCTAATATTGAAAGTTTCAATAGCTTAGAATACAGGTGCATAGCCATGATAGTTTTTGGATTGCTGTCAGTGGAAAGTATGAATTTTGTGGAGTACTTATGTATGACTGTTTTGTTGCTCTTAGTAGACCGTATCAATAGCATTGGATACTTGGTATCAACTGCATCATATCATTTGCCATGAGTACTATTATAAAACTGGATTGTACAAATGTTCATTTGCTTTCAGTATTCCATACCAATGACCTTGGTTGTTTATAATAACTGTTGTGTTGCTCTCAGTTGACCATATCAATAGCTTAGGGCTCTGATGTATTACTGTTATTTAACACTGAAAGGACAGTGTGAATCGTATTGTGTAACAAATATGTAACTAATGTGTTGGTCTCATTAGACTGTATCAATTGCCTTACATACAATTATAAAACTGGTAGCTTTTCCAACAACATTTGATCGAAAGCTAAATTACTTATTGAAAACTGTTGTGTTAATCCTAGTGAACTGTATCATTGCCTAAGATGTTATTATGAAATGCCATGTTGGTCTCATTGGATGATATGAATTTTCTCTCAGAGGACCATATCAATAAGCTAGGGTATCATACATAAAGTAATATGGTGTTTTTGGGTGAACATATGAATAGCTTACTGTACTAAGGTACAATGGTTATGTTCTTACCAGAAAAGTTATCAATAGGCAAGTTATACTAATGTATAGCTGTTGTGCTGCTCTCAGAAGACTATCAATAACCTAGGGTACAGATATTGATGTTAAGTTGCTCTCTCAGTGACAGTATCAATAGCCAAACAAAAATAGTAATATGTATCTGTTATATTTCACTCAATAGACCTTATTGATAGCCCAGGGTACTGATTAACACCAGGTATATAGCTGTTAAGTTGCTCTCAGTGGAATATAGCTATAGACCAGTGTACATACTAATAAATGTAATGTTGCTCTAATATTGAAAGTTTCAATAGCTTAGGATACAGGTGCATAGCAGTTGGATTTTTGTCAGTGGAAAGTATGAATTTTGTGGAGTACTTATGTATGACTGTTTCGTTGCTCTTAGTAGACCGTATCAATAGCATTGGATACTTGGTATCAACTGCATCATATCATTTGCCATGAGTACTATTATAAAACTGGATTGTACAACTGTTCAGTTGCTTTCAGTATTCCATACCAATGACCTTGGTTGTTTAGAATAACTGTTGTGTTGCTCTCAGTTGACCATATCAATGGCTTAGGGCTCTGGTGTATTACTGTTATGGTACACTGAAAGGACAGTGTTAATCGTATTGTGTAACAAATGTGTAACTAATGTGTTGCTCTCATTAGACTGTATCAATTGCCTTACATACTATTGTAAAACTGGTAGCTTTTCCAACAACATTTGATCGAAACCTAAATTACTTATTGAAAACTGTTGTGTTAATCCTAGTGAACTGTATCATTGCCTAAGATGTTATTATGAAATGCCATGTTGGTCTCATTGGATGATATGAATTTTCTCTCAGAGGACCATATCAATAAGCTAGGGTATCATACAAAAAGTAATATGGTGTTTTTGGGTGAACATATGAATAGCTTACTGTACTAAGGTACAATGGTTATGTTCTTACCAGAAAAGTTATCAATAGGCAAGTTATACTAATGTATAGCTGTTGTGCTGCTCTCAGAAGACTATCAATAACCTAGGGTACAGATATTGATGTTAAGTTGCTCTCTCAGTGACAGTATCAATAGCCAAACAAAAATAGTAATATGTATCTGTTATATTTCACTCAATAGACCTTATTGATAGCCCAGGGTACTGATTAACACCAGGTATATAGCTGTTAAGTTGCTCTCAGTGGAATATAGCTATAGACCAGTGTACATACTAATAAATGTAATGTTGCTCTAATATTGAAAGTTTCAATAGCTTAGGATACAGGTGCATAGCAGTTGGATTTTTGTCAGTGGAAAGTATGAATTTTGTGGAGTACTTATGTATGACTGTTTCGTTGCTCTTAGTAGACCGTATCAATAGCATTGGATACTTGGTATCAACTGCATCATATCATTTGCCATGAGTACTATTATAAAACTGGATTGTACAACTGTTCAGTTGCTTTCAGTATTCCATACCAATGACCTTGGTTGTTTAGAATAACTGTTGTGTTGCTCTCAGTTGACCATATCAATGGCTTAGGGCTCTGATGTATTACTGTTATGGTACACTGAAAGGACAGTGTTAATCGTATTGTGTAACAAATGTGTAACTAATGTGTTGCTCTCATTAGACTGTATCAATTGCCTTACATACTATTGTAAAACTGGTAGCTTTTCCAACAACATTTGATCGAAACCTAAATTACTTATTGAAAACTGTTGTGTTAATCCTAGTGAACTGTATCATTGCCTAAGATGTTATTATGAAATGCCATGTTGGTCTCATTGGATGATATGAATTTTCTCTCAGAGGACCATATCAATAAGCTAGGGTATCATACAAAAAGTAATATGGTGTTTTTGGGTGAACATATGAATAGCTTACTGTACTAAGGTACAATAGTTATGTTCTTACCAGAAGAGTTATCAATAGGCAAGTTATACTAATGTATAGCTGTTGTGCTGCTCTCAGAAGACTATCAATAACCTAGGGTACTGATATTGATGTTAAGTTGCTCTCTCAGTGACAGTATCAATAGCCAAACAAAAATAGTAATATGTATCTGTTATATTTCACTCAATAGACCTTATTGATAGCCCAGGGTACTGATTAACACCAGGTATATAGCTGTTAAGTTGCTCTCAGTGGAATATAGCTATAGACCAGTGTACATACTAATAAATGTAATGTTGCTCTAATATTGAAAGTTTCAATAGCTTAGGATACAGGTGCATAGCAGTTGGATTTCTGTCAGTGGAAAGTATGAATTTTAATTTGTGGAGTACTTATGTATGACTGTTTTGTTGCTCTTAGTAGACCGTATCAATAGCATTGGATACTTGGTATCAACTGCATCATATCATTTGCCATGAGTACTATTATAAAACTGGATTGTACAACTGTTCAGTTGCTTTCAGTATTCCATACCAATGACCTTGGTTGTTTAGAATAACTGTTGTGTTGCTCTCAGTTGACCATATCAATAGCTTAGGGCTCTGATTTATGACTGTTATGTTACTCTGAAAGGACAGTGTGAATCGTATTGTGTAACAAATGTGTAACTAATGTGTTGCTCTCAGTAGACTGTATCAATTGCCTTACATACTATTGTAAAACTGGTAGCTTTTACAACAACATTTGATGGAAGGCTAGATTACTTATTGAAAACTGTTGTGTTAATCCTAGTGAACTGTATCATTGCCTAAGATGTTTTTATGAAATGCCATGTTGGTCTCATTGGATGATATGAATTTTCTCTCAGAGGACCAAATAAATAAGCTAGGGTGTCATACATAACATAATATGGTGTTTTTGGGTGAACATATGAAAAGCTTACTGTACTTAGGTACAATGGTTATGTTCTTACCAGAAAAGTTATCAATATGCAAGTTACATTAATGTATAGCTGTTGTGTTGCTCTCAGAAGACTATCAATAACCTAGGGTACTAATATTGATGTTAAGTTGCTCTCTTAGTAACAGTATCAATAGCCAAACAATAATAGTAATATGTAGCTGTTATAGTTCACTCAGTAGACCTTATTGATAGCCCAGGGTACTGATTTATACCAGGTACATAGCTGTTAAGTTGCTCTCAGTGGAATATAGCTATAGACCAGTGTACATATTAATAAATGTAATGTTGCTCTAATATTGAAAGTTTCAATAGCTTAGGATACAGGTGCATAGTTGTTGGGTTGCTGTCAGTGGAAAGTATGAATTTTGTCGAGTACTTATGTATGACTGTTTTGTTGCTCTTAGTAGACCGTATCAATAGCATTGGATACTTGGTATCAACTGCATCATTTTATTTGCCATGAGTGCTATTATAAAACTGGATTGTACAACTGTTCAGTTGCTTTCAGTATTCCATACCAATGACCTTGGTTGTTTAGAATAACTGTTGTGTTGCTCTCAGTTGACCATATCAATAGCTTAGGGCTCTGATGTATTACTGTTATGATACACTGAATGGACAGTGTGAATCGTATTGTGTAACAAATGTGTAACTAATGTGTTGGTCTAATTAGACTGTATCAATTGCCTTACATACTATTGTAAAACTGGTAGCTTTTACAACAACATTTGATCGAAGGCTAAATTACTTATTGAAAACTGTTGTGTTAATCCTAGTGAACTGTATCATTGCCTAAGATGTTATAATGAAATGCCATGTTGGTCTCATTGGATGATATGAATTTTCTCTCAGAGGACTATATCAATAAGCTAGAGTATCATACATAACATAATATGGTGTTTTTGGGTGAACATATGAATAGCTTACTGTACTAAGGTACAATGGTTATGTTCTTACCAGAAAAGTTATCAATAGGCAAGTTATATTAATGTATAGCTGTTGTGTTGCTCTCAGAAGACTATCAATACCCTAGGGTACTAATATTGATGTTAAGTTGCTCTCTCAGTGACAGTGTCAATAGCCAGAAATAGTAATATGTAGCTGTTATATTTCACTCAGTAGACCTTATTGATAGCCCAGGGTACTGATTAATACCAGGTATATAGCCGTTAAGTTTCTCTCAGTGGAATATAGCTATAGACCAGTGTACATACTAATAAATGTAATGTTGCTCTAATATTGAAAGTTTCAATAGCTTCGGATACAGGTGCATAGCCATGATAGTTTTTGGATTGCTGTCAGTGGAAAGTATGAATTTTGTGGAGTACTTATGTATGACTGTTTTGTTGCTCTTAGTAGACCGTATCAATAGCATTGGATACTTGGTATCAACTGCATCATTTTATTTGCCATGAGTACTATTATAAAACTGGATTGTACAAATGTTCATTTGCTTTCAGTATTCCATACCAATGACCTTGGTTGTTTATAATAACTGTTGTGTTGCTCTCAGTTGACCATATCAATAGCTTAGGGCTCTGATGTATTACTGTTATGTTACACTGAAAGGACAGTGTGAATCGTATTGTGTAACAAATGTGTAACTAATGTGTTGCTCTCATTAGACTGTATCAATTGCCTTACATACTATTGTAAAACTGGTAGCTTTTACAACAACATTTGATGGAAGGCTAGATTACTTATTGAAAACTGTTGTGTTAATCCTAGTGAACTGTATCATTGCCTAAGATGTTATAATGAAATGCCATGTTGGTCTCATTGGATGATATGAATTTTCTCTCAGAGGACCATATCAATAAGCTAGAGTATCATACATAACATAATATGGTGTTTTTGGGTGAACATATGAATAGCTTACTGTACTAAGGTACAATGGTTATGTTCTTACCAGAAAAGTTATCAATAGGCAAGTTATATTAATGTATAGCTGTTGTGTTGCTCTCAGAAGACTATCAATACCCTAGGGTACTAATATTGATGTTGAGTTGCTCTCTCAGTGTCAGTGTCAATAGCCAAAAATAGTAATATGTATCTGTTATATTTCACTCAGTAGACCTTACTGATAGCCCAGGGTACTGATTAATACCAGGTATATAGCCGTTAAGTTTCTCTCAGTGGAATATACCTATAGACCAGTGTACATACTAATAAATGTAATGTTGCTCTAATATTGAAAGTTTCAATAGCTTAGGATACAGGTGCATAGCCATGATAGTTTTTGGATTGCTGTCAGTGAAAAGTATGAATTTTGTGGAGTACTTATGTATGACTGTTTTGTTGCTCTTAGTAGACCGTATCAATAGCATTGGATACTTGGTATCAACTGCATCATATCATTTGCCATGAGTACTATTATAAAACTGGATTGTACAACTGTTCAGTTGCTTTCAGTATTCCATACCAATGACCTTGGTTGTTTAGAATAACTGTTGTGTTGCTCTCAGTTGACCATATCAATGGCTTAGGGCTCTGATGTATTACTGTTATGTTACTCTGAAAGGACAGTGTTAATCGTATTGTGTAGCAACTAATGTGTTGCTCTCATTAGACTGTATCAATTGCATTTAGTACTAATGTAAAACTGGTAGCTTTTCCAACAACATTTGATCAAAGGCTAGATTACTTATTGAAAACTGTTGTATTAATCCTAGTGAACTGTATCATTGCATACGATGTTATTATGAAATGCCATGTTGGTCTCATTGGATGATATGAATTTTCCAGTATACTAATGAAATAATGTTGTCATTAGTGATTCATATCAATAGGCTAGAGTATTATTGTACAATTATTATGTTTCTCTCAGAGAACCATATCAATAAGCTAGGGTATCATGCATAATATAAAAAGGTGTTCTTGGGTGAATATATGAATAGCTTACTGTACTAAGGTACAATGGTGATGTTCTTACCAGAAAAGTTATCAATAGGCAAGTTCATAATTGTTGTGTTACTCTCAGTAGACGATATCAATTGCTTAGGGCTCTGATGTGTAACTGGTGTGTTTTTCCCAAAGGACAGTGTGAATCGTATTGTGTAAGAATTGTGTAAGTAATGTGTTGCTCTCATTAGACTGTATCAATTGCCTTAACTAATAATGTAAAACTGGTAGCTTTTCCAACAACATTTGATCAAAGGCTAGATTACTTATTGAAAACTGTTGTGTTAATCCTAGTGAACTGTATCATTGCCTAAGATGTTATTATGAAATGCCATGTTGGTCTCATTGGATGATAATTATGAATTATCCAGTATACTAATGAAATAATGTTCTATGTGATTCATATCCATTTCCTAGTGTACTATTGTAAAATTGTTATGTTTCTCTCAGAGAGCCATATCAATAAGCTAGGGTATCATGCATAACATAATAATAATAGTGTTCTTGGGTGTACATATGAATAGCTTACTGTACTAAGGTATAATGGTTATGTTCTTACCAGAAGACTTATCAATAGGCAAGATTTATTAAGTATAGCTGTTCTGTTGCTCTCCGAAGACTATCAGAAACTTAGGGTACTAATATTGGTGTTAAGTTTCTCTCAGTGACAGTATCAATAGACAAAAATACTAATGCGTAGCTGTTATATTTCACTCAGTGAAATCATTCATCGCCCAAGATACTGATTAATACCAGGTATATTGGTGTCAAGTTGCTCTCAGTGGACTATAGGAATAGACCAGTGTACTTATTAATAAATGTAATGTTGTTCCCATATTGACAGTTTCAATAGGTTAGGATACAGATGCATAGCTTTTGGTTTGCTGTCAGTGGAAAGTATGAATTGTATCGGGTACTTATGTATGACTGTTTTGTTGCTATTAGTAGTACGTATCAAAAGCATTGGATACTTGGTATCAACTGCATCATTATTTGACTGCATCATTATTTACCTTGAGTACTATTATGAAACTGGATTGTACAACTGTTCAGTTGCTTTCAGTATACCATACCAATGGCCTTGGTTCTTTAGAATAGCTTTTGTGTTGGTGTCGGTAGACCATATCAGTGGCTTAGGGTTCAAATGTATTATTGTTATGTTGCGCTCAAAGGACAGTGTGAATCGTATTGTGTAACAAATGTGTAACGTATTTGTTACTCTCATTAGACTGTATCAATTGCCTTTAGTACTAGTGTACAAGTGGTATCTTTTCCAACAACATTTGACCAAAAGGCTAGATTACTTATTGAAAATTGTTGTGTTAATCCTAGTGAACTGTATCATTGCCTAACATTTTATTATGAAATGCCATGTTGGTCTCATTGGATGATATGAATTTTCCAGTATACTATTGAAATAATGTTGTTCTTAGTGATTCATATCAATAGCCTAGTGTGCTATTGTACAATTGTTATGTTTCTCTCTCAGAGGACCATATCAATAAGCTAGGGTATCATGCATAACATAATATGATGTTCTTGGGTGAACATATGAAAAGCTTACTTTGCTAAGGTACAATGTTTATGTTTTTACCAGAAGGCCTATCAATACGCAAGTGATATTAATGTCTAGCTGTTGTGTTCCTCTCAGAAAACTATCAATAACCTAAAGTACTAATATTGATGAGAAGAGCTCTCAATGACAGTATCAATAGCCAAAGATACTAATGTGTAGCTGTTATATTTCACTCAGTAGATCGTATTCATAGCCCAGGGTACTGATTAATACCAGGTATATAGCTGTTAAGCTGCTTTCAGTGCACTATAGCAATAAACCAGTGAACTTTTTAATTTTAATGTTGCTTACATATGGACAGTTTCAATAGCTTAGGATACAGGTGCATAGCTGTTGGGTTGATGTCAATGGAAAGTATGAAGTGTCGGGTACTAATGTCTCACTGTTTTGTTGCTCTTAGTAGACCGTATCAAAAGCATTGGATACTTGGTATCAACTATTGGGGTTGCTCTCAGTGGAAAGTATAAATTGTTTCGAGTACTAAATGTATAAATGTTTTGGTGCTCTTAATGAACCGTATTAATAGCATTGGAAACTTTTCTACATCTACTTGGTATCAACTGCATCATATCATTTGCCTTGAGTACTATTATAAAACTGGATTGTACAACTGTTCAGTTGCTTTCAGTATACCATACCAATGGCCTTGGTTCTTTAGAATAGCTGTTGTGTTAGTGTCAGTAGACCATATCAATGGCTTAGGGCTCTGATGTATTTCTGTTATATTGCTTTCAAAGGGCATTGTGAATTGTATTGTGTAACAAATGTGTATCTAATGTGTTGCTCTTATTAGACAGTATCAATTGCCTTTAGAACTAATGTACAAGTGGTAGCTTTTCCAACAACATTTGATCAAGAGGCTAAATTTCTTATTGAAAACTGTTGTGTTAATCCTAGTGAACTGTATCATTGCCTAAGATATTATTATGAAATACCATGTTGATCTCATTGGATGATATGAATTTTGCAGTATACTATTGAAATAATGTTGTTCTTAGTGAATTATATCAATAGCCTACTGTACTATTGTACAATTGTTATGTTTCTCTCTCAGAGGATCATATCAATAAGCTAGGGTATCATGCATAACATAATATGATGTTCTTGGGTGAACATATGAATAGCTTACTGTACTAAGGTACAATGGTTATGTTCTTACCAGAAGACTTATCAATAGGCAAGTTATTTTTAAGGAATGAATTTAATTTTCATGTATGTTATACGATATAACATAACTTGGGGCTGTTTACGGTTTATAATAGCGGATTATAAAGCGTAAACTGTCCCAAATTATGTTATATCGTATAACATACGTCAAAATTAAATTCATTCCTTATAATTTAATACATAAAACAAAACTATCTCTCCTTACCATTTTCATGCTTTTGTTTTAACCGTAAATGTCATTTTAAACTGTCCAGGCATTAGTACAACATCCTTAGTAACAGGTGACCCAAATTAGAACGAAGCGAGGGTGGCGGCCATATTTGAATTTGGTGTTTAGACGCTGGTTCACGACTTAAAAGTTTACTTTTCAAATTTAAGGGTACAGTTGTTAAAAGTTCAATTAGACATAAACTCAGAACAGAGGAAGTGTGAAGATTGCAGGGGCAGGCCTCATGGGGCCGTGGATGCAGCACACGAGGCAAGTTCATGTTCGGAGTGGGAGTGGTGTGTGAAATGACTGAGTATGCTGAAAATGGATTGTTTGTATTTTGCGGTTTTACAGTTAGTACACAAAGAGTGTCGCTCATTTGTTTTCTCTGAGCCGTCGAGCAATCCCACTTGTAACTGCTAACATAGGATTTATATTTACAGTTTATTGGGGGGGGGGGGGGGCTAGCTCAATCAGATGGAAATCTGTTGAGAGTTTGCTCCCCAAATGTTTTTACGAAAAGAGGTATCAGAATATTAAAACCACACCAAAATACTATTATGAACCTAGATAGCTTAAAAGTAAAGCGCTCTGAAAAGAGAGATTTGGGTGCAATTCCCATTCTGGGTTAAAATGTGGTGTTTTGGTAAATAATGCGTTTATTTTTACTATGGTATGAAATTTATTGATATTTTTTTCATTTATCATTTACATACCTTGAAAAAGATTCAACTCCCCTCCTCCCGTTTTGTGCTTCTTTTCGTAAAAATTCAATTTTTTTTTATTGAAGTTGTTTTAGTTCCATATTTGAGACATTTTAAAATTATTTTTTGTAAATTTGGAAAGATTAGAGCAGAATTTTTTGTAAATTAATAGAAAACCAAATTATTAACGTTTTATTTTAATAAACACTGTATATTATGCAAATAAAAAGAGATAAACTTAATCATATTCTATTTATTCACTCTGGTATACACATGCATGCATGTGTACATGTAAGGTTTACATTTAAAAAAACAAGTAGTTTCGGATAGTTGTCGTCAAGGGGGTGTGTCCCCATACCAAGATATGTTATTCAATACAATACATGTCCCTCCATCTGTATTACCCAATCAAATGAGGCGTTACAACCAAAATTAAATACTTAATGTATAGCTGTTGTGTTGCTCTCCGAAGACTTCCAATAACCTAAGGAACTAATATTGGTGTTAAGTTGCTCTCAGTGACAGTATCAATATACAAAATACTAATGCGTAGCTGTTTTATTTCACTCAGTAGACGGTATTCATAGCCCAGGGTACTGATTAATGCCAGGTATATAGCTGTTAAGTTGCTTTCAGTGGACTATAGCAATAGACCAGTGTACTTATTAATAAATGTAATGTTGCTCCCATATTGACAGTTTTAAAAATAGTGTCGGGTACTAATGTATAAATGTTTTGGTGCACTTAATGAACCGTATCAATAGCATTGGAAACTTTTCTTTATCTACTTGGTATCAACTGCATCATATCATTTGCCTTAAGTACTATTATAAAACTGGATTGTACAACTGTTCGGTTGCTTTCAGTATACCATATTAATGGCCATGGTTCATTAGAATAACTGTTGTGTTTCTCTCAGTAGATATGGCTCTGATGTATTACTGTTATGTTGCCCTCAAAGGAGAGTATAAATCGTATTGTGTAACAAATGTGTAACTATATAATGTGTTGCTCTCATTAGACTGTATCAATTCCCTTTAGTACAAATATACAACTGGTAGCTTTTCTAACAACATTTGATCAAAAGGCTAGATTACTAAATTGAATACAGTTGTGTTAATCCTAGTGAACTGTATCATTGCCTAAGATGTTATTATAAAATGCCATGTTGGTCTTATTGGATGATATGAATTTTCCAGTATACTAATAATATACTGTTCTTAGTGATTCATATCCATTTCCTAGTGTACTTGTACAATTATTATGTTTCTCTCAGAGGACCATATCAATAAGCTAGAGTATCATACATAACATGATATGGTGTTCTTGGGTGAACATTTGAATAACTTACTGTACTTAGGTACAATGGTTATGTTCTTACCAGAAAACTTTTCAATAGGCAAGTTTTATTAATGTATAGCTGTTGTGTTGCTCTCAGAAAACTACCAATGACCTAAGGTAGTAATATTGATGTTAAGTTTCTCTTAGTGACAGTATCAATAGACAAAAATACTAATGTGTATCTGTTATATTTCACTCAATAGACCTTATTGATAGCCCAGGGTACTGATTAATACCAGGTATATAGCTGTTAAATTGCTTTCAGTGCACTATAGCAATAGACCAGTGTACTTATTAATAAATGTAATGTTGCTCCCATATTGACAGTTCTAATAGCTTAGGATACAGGTTCATAGCTGTTGTGTTGCTGTCAGTGGAAAGTATAAATTGTGTCGGGTACTAAAGTATCACTGTTTTGTTGCTCTTAGTAGACCGTATCGAAAGCATTGGATACTTGGTATCAACTGCATCATCATTTGCCTTGAGTGCTATTATAAAACTGGATTGTACAACTGTTCAGTTGCTTTCAGTATACCATACCAATGGCCTTGGTTCTTTAGAATAACTGTTGTGTTGCTCTCAGTAGACCGTATCAATAGCTCAGGGCTCTCATGTATAACGGTTATGTTGCTCTAAAAGACAGTATGAATTGTTTAGTGTATTAATGTGTAATTAATGTTTTGCTGTTATTAGACTGTATCAATTGCCTGTAGAACTAATATAGAACTCGTATGCGTTTCCAACGACATTTGATCAAAATCTAGATTACTTATTGAAGATTTTTGTGTTTTTATTTAATTTAAGATTTAAATGACGATCTGATTTCTTTCTCAAACCCAGCATGTTGTGTTGACGCACGTTATTGTCGCTCATTCGAGACCCAATATGCTGCACAATAAGGGTTAATGATGAAATAAAGTATACAAAATAAAATCTGATCTATTAGTTTGTCTTTTAGTGTATGTCATATATTTTTTTCTAAGAAATGATGGATTTCAATGAAACTTGCACATACTTATTTTTTATTTCTGATAATACAGTTGTAAATTTTTAGCTTTAATGGCGTCAAACAAAAGAATAAATCAATTTCTAGTCTTTCCAGCGGTGCACTCAGATACGCCATTGTTAAGAAAATTTTTATTACGCAGTAGTCTCGTTCAACCAGACGCTCGGCTGTCTCCGTAAATAGACGTAGTCTCGTTCAACCAGACGCTCTGCTGTCTCTCTTTACGGAGACGTCGGAGATTTACGGAGACAACCGAGCGTCTGGTTGAACGAGACTAATTGCGCACGCGTATTGGGGTGCGTCGATTTACCCAAATGGACCCAAATGGAACCTTAATAATGACCCAAATGGAGCCCAAATGCACCAAAATAGAAGAGATGGACCCAATGAAAATTTCATTACATAATTGAAAAATTTAGTTAATAATTTTAATTTAATTATGAAGCATAATTAAATTCAGATTTTTAAAACGACAATTTGCTTGTGTTGTTAATGAATTTTTATTAATATGTAATATTTAAACGGTGTGACCGTTGGACCGAGCGCAGATTTAACACAGTGCAGTTTGATTTTTGTATAAAATCTATTTAAAACGCACAAAAATGGGATCCACCAGCATGGTTGCCTACTCAAATCATTCGTCAAAGTTAAACTAAACGTCGCGTGCTCAGTCTACATTATGACGTCATATTTCAGACGTAAAACGTTCAACTTTTGTCTTCGGAAATAGCCAAAAAGAGATACGTGATTCCGAATTTTTTTTTTATTTCTTCTTTCATTGTTCATCAATTTAATTCATATGAATTCCAATGTAATAAAATTGAATACTTTATTCAGAATCTAAAAGATCGGTTTTTTGACGTTTTATTTTCCATCTGATGATTTGATAAGACATACATAGAACAAGTCGTGTTTCTTGGTTGAAGCACTATTGGTTTCCTTTTTAATTTCTTTTAATTCAAATGACCTTCTGTTGAAACACTGGAACTTATTTAATCGAGTTTAGGGGCAATAAACATCGATAAGTACCAGTCAATCAATGATCGAACTAACTTTTTAAAAACAAAATGGCTGCCAATATGGCGGCGCCCAGGGCTGGAAGAAATTTTTTTTGGCCTTAGTACCCCTGATTCAACTTTCATTTTTCACTGATTTTCTTATATATACGTGTTACCATTAATCCTCGCTTCGCGAGGCGGGCTTCGCCCGCCTCTCGCTGCTCTCGGTAATATCTGATCATCTCGATAATGTACCTTTTTAAATCAGACAATATAATTTAAATATATGGTATTTTTTTTTTTTGATTTATATTTAAATATTGAAGAAAATAAATCAGACAAAAACGATGAGTAACTTAATGAAGAGTAAATTAAGTCTTCAAAGAGGACATTGTAAACTCTAAGAAGTAAGTTTGTTAATCTCATAAGAATAGCAAACATTTATTTACAAAAAAAATTCCATGTACTCAACATACATTTATACAAAATTTTGAATTTATGAATAAGACGATGCTCGAGATGTGAAAGAGCCGGGTACGTTAGTTATAGCAAACCGGTCCTATTTTAAAAATGCTTCCAATATAAAGAGAAATGATTTAAATAATCCATATATGGTTTTAAAGTTCATGATCCCAGGGACAAGTGTCCGAAAAAATTTGGGCGGATCGTAGCCCTGTCATCAAGATATATAATACCCAAACCTATCCGTGATCCGGAAAACAGTCACTTTTTCTGATTTTTCAGTGTTTTTTCAAAAAATCAATATGGTCAAAAGCATTTAATAAATTAAACAAAAATACGTTGACTTAAATGCAAACAATTGATACTGGTTTTATTCCGGCCGAAGGCTGTGGCCACTTTGAATTTTGAAATTTTGTGTCATCTGTCGTCTGCTTACTTTCACGTTTGCAAATCATGGCGAACGAGTGAGGCAATTCAACGTTGAAAAAGGAATATTCTGAGGACACACTATTCAACTTTAAGGTATGTATTAATTACAAGGAATCTAGATAGCACAAAACATGACACAAATAATGAATTTTAGAAAATTCCTTGCTATACATTATCATTTCATTCATTGCCCGATGCGGCGATCGACTTTGAAAGTAGAAAAACAGAGACAAATACACACACACGCGTATTAATGTCGTAAAAATTCAGATAGCGAGTTGTAAAAACATATATGACAAGAACATTGATGTACCCGACTTTCCCCGATATACAGAAGAGGAAATCCGGGAACTTACTCTTGGAGTTTACCAAGTTAAGTTGGCCAAACATTACACCTAGGAACACATGAGCCAAGAAGGGTATGAACTTTGGGTTGATCATCACCAACCAGGTCTCCTTGCTGTGAAAATCCAAAGTAGGCATACATCAAGCAAATCCTACCTATGCTGGATTAGATTTGAAGAGGGAGCAGTGACTTTGTGGTATTGCTGTTGCAAATCAGGCGCAAGAGTGGTTGGGACATGTGCACACATTGCCAGTGTTATAATGTATTTGTCTTTTGCCAGATACTCTCGCGTAAATCTTGAACTGAGCAGGAACTGGTTGGACTCTGTATGTGATGCAGCCATTATTCCTGAGGTTGCTGAGGTTGTTGATGAAAGCGACAGTGAGTCTGATGCCACAGAGGAATGGCATTTGGATGTATCATGTTGTATACTGGGGTATTTTTGCAATTCAAGTGTGTTTATTATTTGTTTATTCATGTTCAAATTTGTTGGTGCTTTTTTAAAACCCTGAAACTTGATGCCACCTTGTTTAGGATGCATGTACAGTGTATATGTCCTATAATTCATTTTTAGATAATTATGTGAATTAGTATACATATGCATGTGTATTACCCTCTCATCTGTTATTCACTTTTTGAAACATTTATAAATTTATAAATTATAGTTGTGGTAAATTGATGTACATGTACATGTAGAATACATTACTGCTACTTTAAATAGATTCAAACATTTAACTTTAAGTTTAACTTAATTTTGTCAGATTCAAGATTAAAAAGCTTGCATCGTAAATATGTGTACATGTAGGGCATGTATAAGTTATAATGCCATTAATGATGTAGATTTAACTATTTTTTTTTTTAAAATACAGTTTATTTAAGGGCTTCACAAACAATATGTCATTAATACAAGCAATCCTTCATAACTTGTTATTAATGGCCATATTAGGGGAAATGTGCTTCCGTATAGATCTGTTGTTGAATTTCTAGTGCAAAAAGGTCAAATCTAATGCAGAGATGGATTATGTGGGTTTTTTAAAAATTATCTTTAATTGTGAACAAACCTCTTTGCAAACACATATATGTACTTTTGTTACATGTGGTGCTGAATTTTTTTGTAAATATTAATGCAGAAAAATGTGCCATGCTGATAAATTCATTGCATAAATGATGACAGGGTATTTACATATAGATCGTCACTTTGGAGTGCCGTATTTTCAAAAGTAGTGATAGCTATATATTAATTTAAATATTTTTAGAACTAGCTTTTCATAGACATTATTTTTGCCAGTTCTTATGATATTTAAAGAAAGGGCCAATTTTCAGTACTAACGTAGCTGGCTCTTTGTTCGACATACATATAATTTAGATGTTTTGATTATACTTAAAAAAAAAAATTCTACTTTTTACGAATTGAAGATTATTAATTAAATGGTATATTGAAATGAACAAAAAATAATCTGTTAATAGCATTTGAAAAGATAGTAAATAAGTTAGTTAAGAAACTACCATAATATTATGTATGCTGTTTCACAGAAATCGGAATAAAGAAATTTATTTATATATGAATTAATTTGTATCAATATTGGCAACATATCCTTGATATTCATGTTATAAATTTAAAATATGTATTAATATTTTTTTTTATGTGACATGCATATGTATGGAAATTTCATATGTTTTTATCGCATTATCACAGGTGTTAGATCGGTTTGTCCGGTGTGAGACATCAGTGTGAGATTTTCTGTCTTACATTGTGTATTACTATGCCGTTTTAAAACGTAAACAAACGTTGTCTGCTGTAGGGAAATGCAAAATGATGCATTGAGACTATCCATTAAGTAATTGTGTTGCTTTATTGATTACAATTTATCATATTTTTAATATGAAAAAACTGTCGAATGCTCTCATTTTGACTTGCACTATTTGACTCGAGCACGCGGAGGGATAACCCGAAAGTATTCTTTTGAACGTCATAACAGAAAAGTTAATGTCAAACAGCATATTTTAAGGTAATATAATGCGAGAAAAATAATCATTCATTTTATATACTCGTGTGGCAAAGCCTCGTCCTAGACCGTGAATCATGTCCCTTCGGTGGAATTTCACTATCCCACACTCGTAATAATGAATGATTCTATTAATCTCATTATGCGGTGAATATCACTCGTGTAATAAAGAAAGTGAGCGCACAAGATTGTAAGTTTGCAGGAATCCTCGACACGAATCAATTGGGATTTAAATGTCTATAACCTCGAAATGCTATGTACAGGTTTCAACAAAAATATATTATGTTGAGAGTCGAAGAACTTGGCTATTCCGGTTATTAAAAAACTCACAAAGCTTTCAAAAAATGGCAAAGAGAGGTAAACCGATAACTTAAGTTGGAAATGTTAATGCAAACATATTTTAATGAAGTTATATTGTGTATATCCAAAAAAAACTAGTAATAAGAAAAGAATTTTTTTATAGTGTTCATACAGCAGACCTAGAAATCAATAAAAACAAATTAAAATATACCGGTATATTATAATTCAACATCATGTTATAATAACAAGCATTTAAAACAAAAAAGTTAAAAAGACCACCAGTTGGATTTGAACCCAAAACACTGAATGTATGTATTCACTTATCCAGGACGAAACCACTGAGCCATGCGAGACTTGTCAATATATGCTCTATAAAGTACTGAAACAACACTGTCATATCAATGGACTTTGTTTTTTATCCTCCAACAAATAATTTGAAAAAGTACATAATTAGTCATCTCAGGGTCATCTCTCCATCTTTTTTTTAAAAAGCGACATTTTTAATGTTGAAATATGTTATCTTTACACGTTTCAAATTTGTGGAGAGAAGACCCAGAGACAACAAAATCATTTAAAAACAGTTGTAAATAAGTAGGATTTTGCATGAATTGCATCGTGTTGCTATATTTAGACCCATATTATAATAAAACCTTTTGCATTTCAAATATTTTTCCACTCATTCCACATCCAACAGAAACCAAATAACGGTTAAAATTCGAAAAACATTCAAAATTAATTGATGAAATCTTCACCCTCCTTGTGCGCCCAGATTCCTGCCGAATCTACATCTTAAACTGTGTGTTCTTACGCCACGTGACGTCATAATTAAACATTACGTAGATTTAGGCGGATGGTTGACGTAGAATGAAAAAGTAACAAAATAATTCTGTTGAAAAGTGTAAAGTTATAAATGTGAGGCATTTAATGTAGTTTCATTTTTTCATAGATTGATAAAACTATGTTAGAAAATGAAATGCTTGTTTTTACCATGCGTAAAGTTGTTGCCGTCTAAAAGTAATTGTGCGGCTCACATTCAAAATGTCTGAAAAGACTAAGATTAACCAACATATGTGCTCAAACATGTGATAAAAAGAATATCTTGTGTTTTGAGATGATACATGATTTTATCAAACTCGTTCTGTACATGTGTTTTCTATTCCCTCGCCAAGGTTCAGGGATAGAAAAAACACAACTCATAATATTGGATAACAATCATATACCATTGCAAATAATAAGAGATCCTATATTATATATTTAATTAGTAAACGTTTAAGAGACATTCTCTGTAAGCATGAAAACATTTGAATATGTTCGTTCACTGAAAAAAAAAATCCCCAGTTAAACTCACTAATTCGCCTATAGTCTGTCCCAAGTTATTGCTTCCATCGCTTTTTGATGATTTTTAATAAAATTACACATACATGTGAAAGAAATACAGTTGAAATCGTTAAAAGGACATATATCCAAGATATCTTCATTGAACAATTATCCCTTTCCACTCAGAACAATTCACAGGAACGAAAACAGATTCCTTACGGAGATTTATATTGGGGAATGTTTACATCTTTTCTCCATTCGGAATACACTCGGAATACATCGCGCAATTTTTAACGTTATCATCCGGGCTTATTAATGGCTGTTGCAATGCAAGATCTCTGTAGACTTTCAATTTCGGGATGTGTATTGAAACCTGAAGTGGTAGAGGGGGCGTTTCAAAACAGATAATCTGGAAATTTTTTATATTAGTGGATGAACTTAGTTTGAGCACAAAGGTATTTACTATTATTGAAATATCAAGCAAAAAGTGGTGGAAGCAAAAACTCGGGACAGAGTATAGTAATGTTTTTAAAGTCTGTCTAGTGATTTTGACTAATTACTAAACATCCTCGTTGAATTTGCTGAAAATAAAAGCCGAGGATTGTTGACCACTGAAATCAGATATTGCACTTATATTAAGAATTACGCGCCTTCAAAGACAAAGAAAAAAACTTATACTTCGATGCTGATAAGAATATTTTCAGCATTGGAGCATCGCCATCTTCACCGACCATGCTTAGAGGGTCAGGGGTACCAAAACTATTAAGTTTGAGTTTACTTCTATACGCAATTGGATTTTTCATTGTTCAAATAACTGCTATATATTTTGGTAATGAAATTTTAATATATGCAGCGCCGGCGAGCGAAGCGAGCGCTAAGAAACAGTGCGCGCGGGAAAAAGAACAAGCTAAACCTACAGATTCATCAAGAAATTTTTTTGTCTATGTCCCATATTTCTCCCGTAATGCTATGCCAAAAAGCATAGCATGAATGACTAACATTCATCTCGTAATTAAGGGCGCCTTGAGGTTTGACATGTTTTGAGTACCGCAAAATCTTCAGTGAGACCCAAGATATTTTTACATGATTTCATTTCTTCGTATTGAATCGAGATACGTAAACAAATAATTGTCTGCAAATGTGATTCATACCTTAAAATTCCTATCTTATCCTAAGGGTTAGTTAATATTAATGGAAGAGCCACAGTAACAGCCACAAGCGTGAACTTTGATTTTCGCTTGTGACGTTGCAGTTTACAGCGTTCAACGTTTGTGACGTCATAATAAAACTCGTCATTTTAAGAAATTTTTTGTCTATGTCCCATATTTCTCCCGTAATGCTATGCCAAAAAGCATAGCATGAATGACTAACATTCATCTCGTAATTAAGGGCGCCTTGGGGTTTGACATGTTTTGAGTACCGCAAAATCTTCAGTGAGACCCAAGATATTTTTACATGATTTCATTTCTTCGTATTGAATCGAGATACGTAAACAAATAATTGTTTGCAAATGTGATTCATACCTTAAAATTCCTATCTTATCCTAAGGGTTAGTTAATATTAATGGAAGAGCCACAGTAACAGCCACAAGCGTGAACTTTGATTTTCGCTTGTGACGTTGCAGTTTGCAGCGTTCAACGTTTGTGACGTCATAATAAAACTCGTCATTTTAACCTTTGACTACTTGTTGCATTTAGAGGCATTTGAAGATCACAGAATTTAATGGAAAAAACACAGTAGAATGTAAATATTATAGCATTGAATCATGATTTTTTGAAGTATACACTCTCATAACTGCAGCGGTGTGTGCATACAAATTGAGTAACGCGCGTTAGCGCGTTATGAAAATTTGTATGCACACACCGCTGCAGTTATGAGAGTGTATACTTCAAAAAATCATGATTAAATGCTTATATTTACATTTTTTAACTTCTTGCCTTGTCTGCAAATGTGATTCATACCTTAAAATTCCTATCTTATCCAAAGGGTAAGTTAATATTAATGGAAGAGCCACAGTAACAGCCACAAGCGTGAACTTTGATTTTCGCTTGTGACGTTGCAGTTTACAGCGTTCAACGTTTGTGACGTCATAATAAAACTCGTCATTTTAACCTTTGACTACTTGTTGCATTTAGAGGCATTTGAAGATCACAAAATTTAATGGGAAAACACAGTAGAATGTAAATATAAGACTGTAACACACACAGGGTACTTAAAGGTTAGAATGACTAGTTTTATTATGACGTTACAAACTTACCCTTAGAATAAAAAAGAAATTTTGATGTAAAAATCACATTTGCAGACAAGGAAAGAAGTTTAAAAAATGTAAATATAAGCATTAAATCATTATTTTTTGAAAGATATAGTCTCATAACTGCAGCGGTGTGTGCATACAAATTTTCATAACGCGCTACCCTTTCGCTGCCACGTCAAAAAAGACGTTATTACGCTTCAGTGCCAAGCATGACGTTATCAAATTCATGTTTTGACGTAACAATCTGAAACAACGCGCCGTACCATTTTTTTAGCGTTGCGGGATGCTGTTTTGTGTTTAATTGATAATTTCTAATGTTATCGAAAACAATGGCTTTTTATCTTTTTCTCTGTCATTTCAAATAAGACGTTACGCCATTCTTTTTTTTCTTTCTTTTTTTAGCTGCGCCAAATGAAAAAGAAATGTAAAGAAAACCACGTCTTTCAAAAAATATGAATTACCTAATTAATGATGCATGTTCCTAAGCTTTAACAAATACGTGGGGTTTTTAAAATAATCACTTTCTTATCCTGTCAATCCTTTATTATAATCCACGCATACATGTGAATTTTTTATCTTTGAAATTGTAATTAATTCTATAAGATCTAACGCATATATCTCTTATTTCTTTGTTTGCATGTATATGAGACATACATTTCACGATAAAAAAAATCTATCTTTTTCCTGAGAGAGAGAGAGAGAGAGAGAGAGAGAGAGAGAGAGAGAGAGAGAGAGAGAGAGAGGATTAAGTAGGCTTACATAAAAAAATTCATAAATTATCGGATTTCTATTTTGCTAACCTTATGACATGCAATGCAAACTTAATCATGTTTTTCACACCAGAGTTTCCCTCAAATTGTGAAAAATGGAACTAAAAACCTTCAGTTGATGGGGCGGGGTTATCAAATAGTTATCACGAAAGTATATGTTTCAAATAGCAATAAGTAAGTTTTCCCCCCGAATAATGTGGACATTTATTTTCAAAACATCTTCATTCGGTCTCGCACCGTATGGGATTTACTGACCATGTACAAACCATATTTGATCAACAGTTAACTATATATATGTGTAATTAAGCAAAACACCAACTGTTTTAAAGCGATTTTATATAACCAACTTACTATAGCATTGAATCATGATTTTTTGAAGTATACACTCTCAAAACTGCAGCGGTGTGTGCATACAAATTCAGTAACGCGCGTTAGCGCGTTATGAAAATTTGTATGCACACACCGCTGCAGTTATGAGAGTGTATACTTCAAAAAATCATGATTTAATGCTTATATTTACATTTTTTTAACTTCTTGCCTTGTCTGCAAATGTGATTCATACCTTAAAATTCCTATCTTATCCTAAGGGTAAGTTAATATTAATGGAAGAGCCACAGTAACAGCCACAAGCGTGAACTTTGATTTTCGCTTGTGACGTTGCAGTTTACAGCGTTCAACGTTTTTGACGTCATTATAAAACTCGTCATTTTAACCTTTGACTACTTGTTGCATTTAGAGGCATTTGAAGATCACAGAATATAATGGGAAAACACAGTAGAATGTAAATATATTGTTTTAGAGCCTGTATGCATCATTAATACGATATTTTTGTAACAACCATTGTCATTAATGGCGGATAATTTTCAAAAACTAATTAATTAGTATAACGCAAATATGTTAGTGGTCAAGAGTCGGGTATTGCTGGCTGTAGCTGTAAAGGTTTATCATGATGCAGTTTAAGAAATTCACAAAAAGGAATTGATTTTTAATGTGTGTTAGATACGCAGACAGACATACAGACAGACAGACAAAGAATGACTGCTAGATTGGTAAGCAATCCCTTGTTCGTTTTAATAATCATTTCTATGAAATCGCGCAAGCATAAACGCCCATCCAAGTTTATGCTCGTACAGTCATTTGGGGTATTTCGAATCACCCCGCGTTCCGTGTTTTAGAAAGTTTGATGTATCGCTCTGCAATGTACAAAACATGAACAAATGAAACTCTCCAACAGTCACCACCTGCAATGTTATTTACATAGGCGTCGGAATAGGGGGGGGGGGGCTTAGCCCCCACCCCACTTTTTTTGCAAAGTTAGACCAAACCAATTGGCAAATAGCATCATAGAGGGTTCAGCCCCCCCCCCCCACTTTTTCTCGCAGGAAACATAATTGTTCCTAAATTTACCTTGAAATGATTAAAACATAGAGAAGTTGGAGTCATAGGCATACTAGTCCTCCCTCCCCCCCCCCCCCCCCCCGGATTAGGAATATCATGATGTAGGAAAAAAATTATATTTGGTAGGTAAGAATATTTGGGAAGTATAGGTATACTACTACCCCCCCCCCCCGGATTAGGAATATCATGATCCCCCCAAAAATTGTTTTGGAAGGTAAGAATTAATTCTTTTTTTGTTGGAAGTATACGTATCCCCCCTCCCCCCATGGATTAGGAATTTCATGATTTTGGGAATTAGTTTTTTATTTTTCTTTTGCTTGTCAATATTTCTGAGGATTAGTCTAGCGCCCCCCCCCCCCCCACTTTCAATTTGCTTCCAACGCCAGTGATTTATATATAGAGAGTTTATAGAACAAATGACATACATTAATAAATTATTTTGTGATTGAAATCTTCTCGCTAACCTCAGTAAAGGGAATTTGCGTGATGAAAACGCTGTTCAATATTCATTTCTCGTTACATTGTATGTTATTGCTTTATTAAGCGAGAAAATTAATACAGTGTATGTTTGTTACCGCATGCGCGGATCCAGAAAACATTTCCAGGGGATCTCCGAGGGATAATTTTGTTTTCCAAGGTTGGATAGGGGTTTTTAGGCATATTTGGGGAATTTTGCTATGTAATCTTATTAATTTAAATTTTCCAAGAGGTGGAAGGAATAGTCTATGCACCCCCTTCTAGGTGTGCACATAAACGAGTATGATCTTTCTGCTGGACCAAAACAACGAACGTTTTTACACATATTTTACAATCAAGTTGAACAAAAATTGAAAAAAAAGTTGATTCAAAATACCCCAAATGACTGTATTAATAATTTCGTAAATAGAATAATATATAGGCTTATCGTGAATTTTTTACAGCTGCTATGCCCGATTTCATTTAAAATTTTGTGTTCGCTTTTATACGATGGCTTTGCTATGTATGTGTATCTTAATAGACATTGCAGTAGTTTTCCAGGTCAATTAAGCCATATTTTTATGAAAAAGTGATGTACACAATTTATTTACAAAAACAAACGACATAAATTGTATTGATTTCTTTCGTCTCATAATAAAATTCGCTGCTGAGGTCAAGGCGGGTATGGTTGTATTACGACTTTGAAAAAAAAAATTCAAATAAAAAATAACCGTCGGTACATTTTATTCACTATTAAAACATTGTTATGACGTCATCCTTTGTTATTTTTGTACATTCTTTTGCTCGAAAGAACAGAAACAATCCAATAAGTTACCTGTAGCCGTCCAATAAGTTGGAAAAACTGTCCATTATTAAAATAGTGGACAGTTATTCAATACTTATTGGACGGCTACAGGTGAAACTTGAAATAACAACAAGACCAATACAAAAGAAATATTTGCTATTCACGAATGATTAAGGCACAGAATTTCAAATTCAAAATTTAAATTTAAAATAAACACTTCCTGAATTGATTTTAATTTCACTTGCACCAGGTGCACACAAAGTAGAATCTGTGATGAGCTGCTCATCAATACCAGCGTCGTAAAGCCGAGTGACCGCCGTTGCTCGCCTTTACTAGCTCCTCATCAGAAATATCCGAAAAAACGTCTACTCTGAGGTCAAAATTTGGTTGTTTTTTCGTATTTTCTTTCTAAATCCAAAATATCACTAAGAATGCCATCTGTGTTATGTTCTTCTTCATCAACTTCTCTGAACTTATTTTGTGTTAAAAAAAACACTCTCTCCATCTGACGAGGACATCCTTATACACAGGATGAAGCTCTGCCATTCAGTCACCTTTCAATTGACTGAATGGCAGAGATTCATCCTGTGATAGCAGGAAAATTTACAAGGAAGTGATATTCGAATCGCACGCTTTTTATACTTGTGTTAAAGAGCTTACCTGTAACTGTCCACTAAGTTAACAATTGAATGAATTCTATTCACTTTATTGAAAAAAAAACCCATTTACCTGAGAGAGTCCAATAAGAAGACAATGGATGTTTACTTCATTGACATTTGCAAGAGAGAAAAACGTTTCTATGGGAGTACATTCTAAACCCAATAGATTTTTTTTTAACCTGAGACAGTCCAATAAGAAGACAATGAAATAAATGTTTTAAGTAGGTTACAAGCCTCAAACTGTCCATTCTGTGAGAAAAAAGGCCCTCCGATACTTCTTTCTTCTCACAGAATGGACAGTTTTCGGCATGTAACCTTTACATATTTAGAGAAGTGTTTTGTATACAATCGATACATCACATGCGGGTTGAATAAATCCAACCATTCGGGAACGAAACCAAACGGTTTCCGTTTCTAAACATTCCCAAGATGGAGTTGGTTTGTTTGTTTTGTTTTTTGTGTTCTCATACAGAAATTTTTTTATGTACTTAAAATAATTCAAACTTTGAAAGGAGACGGATTTTGCTTGTGTAAATAGGCATATTTCTAACAGATTTGGTCTGTATGGAAAAATATTTGATACTCTCATAGCCAAAATAAAATCGGACTATGTAGCTTTAAATTATTGTATATTTTAAAATCTTCCTTTTCTCGGACAGGTGAGCACTATCTTAATTTTTACATTTTATTCCATACAAAGTAAAAACTTTTACCACATCATACGTGTAACATTGACAATCACGATGGTCATTTTTAAACGTTTGACCTCTCGGAGAAAGATGTATAATTTTGTTCTTAATGTTCTCTAATATCTTATCTTATTTATCGATACAACTACGATTGTGATTTATATTATAGTTCTAATATTTAAAGAATCAAAAAACAACAGAGACCTAAGAAAGTTAACGATTACACATAGTTCATCATCATACAATGAAATATAACAGTTATGAAATGCAAAACATTTACGATTCTATATCTCGATTCGAGGAGGTTTTTTTTACCAACTTGTGGTCTTGCAGTTTGTTTTAGTGATTAAATCCGCTTGACCAACTGAGTTGTCTAAAATATAATAATGGTAAAATTTTGTGATTAAAACATTGATATATTTTATATACTAAAGAACTGAAAGAATAAAAAGTATTTTCATAAAATATATTACACTCATAGAAATCTTTCCTTCGTTTACCACTATATTTGCGCCCGTACACACAGTAGATGCCCTTTTGACCATAAAACAGGTAATGACTTGAAAGTCCGTGCAGTCAGAACCATCCATGTGAAAATTGAATGTCTATGATGTGCGGTGTCCAATTTTAGAGACACGGCTGAAATTTAGTTTCAAGAAAGAATGTCTCTGTTTGAAATGCTCTGAAGAAGGAGACAGAAGATACGAAAAAGAGTTGAAGCGCGGGGAGGGGGGGGGTGCACTGAAGTCTTAATCTCGAACACAGTCGAAGAAGCATCACCATTATCTCCAAATATCTGTCCAAAGATTCAGTTTTGTTCTTTCACATGCATGAAAACTACAGTAAAATGTCACCAGATGGAATTTTTTTTAATGTTGATCATCTGGCTAAAATTTTGTTCTAAGATCATATTTATATTGCCGTTCATTAATTAACTCTGAATGAAAAAATATATAAAGTACATGCTTCCTTTGGTGCTCAGTCAATATTTCAATTCTAAGTAAAAAAAAGACACACTTTCTCCTTCATGCGATTCATATTCTCTCGATTTCCTGCATATTATACAATACCAGAGATCGATGCTGTATGTAGTAGCTTTTTATCCGATTTATGTTTTAAATTTAAAAAAACCGCATGGTTATTACCGATGTGTTTTATTTGATCTAACGGCAGCATGAAAATAAAAAAGTCGCGCACACTCGAATTATACTTGTCCTTCGGTGGTGGACTAAAGTATTGGCTTTCGCCATGTTAAAGTTGGACTTAAGACCTGTATTTTGAGTTTTTAAGATTATCCTAAGATATGACAATTTTATGAGCTATGATGAGATCTTACCAAAAATGTTTGGTCTTAAGATAGATTTTGGTCAAATGTCAGTTATGTTAAACGAGCCCCAGGTTGATATGGCAGAGTAGGAAAAAGTAAGATTGGTCTTGCTCTTCTGGGGGAGGGGGCATTTCATTTTAGTCCAGGTTGTGCATTTGGACAGATATATTTTCCGGTTTTGACGGAAAAGTCCTGGGGATCTATTCACAAAAACCATACGCCAGCCATGGTAAAACGCAGACAACGTGTTGGTGCTGTTTGACGTAGTGACGTTATTATTATGATGTCATTTTTACGTTGTGACGTTATCTGCAGTACTTCACTAAAGACATAGATCATACGATGTATATTGATACAAATTTAAAAAATCATTAATGAAAAACAGAACCTGAATATATTTAATATTTTTATTTTTTATTTAATGTATATCTTTTCCAATTGCCATAGGCCCAAATAGGCCCTGTGGCACTTTTTGTATGCACACACCGCTGCAGTTATGAGACTATATCTTTCAAAAAATAATGATTCAATGCTAACCAACTTCATATCCCGGTGAACTTTTTAACATTGCTGTTTATTATTTAATATATTTACGTTTGAATTAGACAAATCGTGCAGAATTTTTTAATTTTCTAACCCTTTCGCTGCCAACGTAAATGTTTGAATTGCCAAATATGTAACGTCACTGGTATATGACGTTACGATATATATGACGTTATAATTTAATGCGGGGCGTTTTGCGTCAAATCGACTTATTGACAATTAGCGCACCTGTTTTACTCGTGGTATTCTAAATAGATTTTCAAAAAAATTATATTTAATAATAACAGTAAATTTGAAATGAAAAACACAAATGTATATCTGATATACATATACATGTACCTTTTTCTTGGATTTTAAAAATTTAACTTTGAAATGAAAATATCGTTCAATTTTTTCTCATAATCAAAGCATTTGCTTGTACTTTATGATCATTTATCAATTTTTTCATCTAGAGCTGTTTTAACAAGAGCTTGGACGGTGAGCAGTTTGACTCCAGTTTGATGAAGGCGGTATATACTTACAGTTATCTGATATGAATGCATTGAACGCAAGGCACTAGTCCGACTTAACCTAGGGTGCATATTTTATTTAAAACAGCGTCAACATTTGTAAGAAAAAAAAATTCTGATTTTGAAAGTCTATGAATCACGGCTGCTACATGTAATCGATCGCAAGCATAACCAACGATTATGTACATAGAACAGAAATGATATCTATTTCCGGTTGTGATTTAGATACGAACATCTTACATACAAAATGGTTAGTTGACTTGATGCAGGCAATTGTAAACATGTTAATACAGATAGAGGAATGTAATACTATGGGTAATTCTTTTTCTATAATGTTACATATAAAATGCACAAAGTCAATTTTTGTTCTGTAGCGAGGGTCTGTAGTGCAAACCTGATGTTACAATATCATGTTCACCGGAAGAAATTTGAATTTATTTAATTCTAACCTTAATTTGTAATTTCTATCATTATTTCTCAATAGCGAACAATATTTGACTTTGATTTATGTTTTATTTAGCTTAAAAAAGTATTACGATAAATGACATCAAATTGATAATGCAAGCGCTTCTTTAAAAGTTATGAAAGAAGTTTTAGATTATGCATAAGAATAATTACAAAGACAAGTTTTAAATATTTGATGTCATAGATATATGTTTATAAAAACGTGCGAATAAATAGTGAGCTTTCGTAGTGAATCAGATAAAATGGCTATCAATATTTGACGGCTTGTTTTGATGAGGTTTTGATGAGCAACCTATAATTCGTTACATCCCACCGAAAAGTCAAAGCGCAGATTTAACACAGTGCAGTTTGTTTTTGTAGAACAAAATTTATATTATTTGAAACGCACACAGTAGGATTCGCCTGGTTGCCTACTCAAACCATTAGCCAAAGTTAAACTAAACGTCGTGTGCTCAGTATACATTATGACGTCATGTTTCAGACGTAAGACGTACACGTTTTGTCTTCGGAAGTAGCCGAAGAGAGTTACGTTATTCCGAACTTTTTTTATTTCTTCTTTCATTGTTTATCAATTTAGTTCATAATATTTTTTACGGTGCGACCGTTGGGGCGAGCGCAGCGGGTGATCAAAAAATGAATTATGATAAATCAATAAAAATAAAAGTAGTGACGTAAAGTAAATAAATTTGATTGCAAAATAAAATAAATATACCTATTTTTTCCAGTAAATTTTCATTATTCATAATTCATAACTATAGATTTTTTATTTATTTATAAACTGGTCGCACGCCAGTATAGAATTTATCTCAGATAAATAAAGATTTTAACATAATGTACATTTAAGCATAAGATATAGTCTCATAACTGCAGCGGTGTACATTTAAGCATAAGATATAGTCTCATAACTGCAGCGGTGTGTGCATACAAATTGAATAACGCGCGCTAGACCCTTAAAGATTTTTATGCAAAAGTCAAATTGCCGCAAACACATTTATCTTGAAAAATCTTTAATCCACATGCTGTATTTCTTTTTGTTGATTTTGCTTGTCTGGAGTCGAAAAAATTTTCCATTTCCTCATTTATTACAGTTTTGAATCTCTGTAGAAAATGCGGTTTGTTTACATTACTTCAATTTTGATTTTTAGCTCACCTGAGCTATTCTGATCACATTTTGTCCGTCGTCCGTGCTGATTCATTGAAATTGTTTAGACTTTGGCCCCCGGACGATTCTTGGGCCTAACAAGCGGTTACGAGTTTGATGAAAGTTTAAATCCTATATATAAACAATTCTTAATGATCTTCTTGAGAACTGCAATGCTCAACATGTGATATGGCTATATACTCGTCTTGGTAGAAAAGGTACTAATGATAATAAACATAAGAACATCAAGGAGGAAATGAATTTTTATTTATACAGGATGTACATGTATTATACTACATTGTCTAGATAGTTTGTATTATGACTCCATTAAGCTGATTTTATCATACCTAATGATAGTCAGGTGAGCGATGTGACCCATGGGCCTTTTTTGTAGATCTTATCAATAACATTGGATACTTGGTATCAATTGCATTGACAATTTCTTAAGCTTAGGATACAGGAGCATAGCTGTAGGGTTGCTCTCAGTGGAAAGTATGAATTGTGTCGGGTAGTAATGTATGACTGTTTTGGTATCAACTGCATCATATGATTTGCCTTGAGTACTACTTTAAAAGTGGACTATACAACTGTTCAGTTGCTTTCAGTATACCATACCAATGGCCTTAGTTCTTTGGAATAATTGTTGTGTTGGTCTCAGTAGACCGTATCAATAGCCCAGGGCTCTAATGTATAACGGTTATGTTGCTCTAAAATACAGTATGAATTGTTTAGTATATCAATGTGTAATAAATGTTTTGCTTTTATTAGACTGTATCAATTGCCTTTAAAACTAATGTAGAACTCGTTTGCTTTTCCAACGACATTTGATGAAAAGCTAGGTTACTCATTGAAAACTTTTGTGTTCTTCTTTAATTCAAGATTTAATGACGATCTGATTTCTTTCTCAAACCCAACATGTTGGGTTGACCCACTTGAATATCGCTCATTCCAGACCCAATATGCAGCACTATAAGGGTTAATGATGAAATAAAGTATACAAATTTTAATCTGATTCATTAATAGATTGTTTATAAGTGTATGTCATATTTTTTCCTTAGAAACGATGGATTTCAATGAAACTTGCACATACATGTATTTTTATTTGTGATAATTCAGTTGAATCTCCTTGATAAGCTGCAGACACTCAGACTCTTTAGTCTTCCAGACACTTGAACTTAAATATCAATATATTTAAACAAACAAGGTAAACAACCGATCAAAATGCAACAAAAATTCTGTTTAAAAATATTTTAACACAAAAATCAAGGAAGTTGTTTTTATGTGTGTTAAATAGAGTAAATGAACATCTGACTCGAAAACATCGGAGACTCTTTCACTGTGGGCTGAAGTTCTCGTGGCTCCTACTAATGGTGGATAGTTACCATTGTAAAAGTTATGATTAGGATTACATGCCTAGTTAAAAAAATCCAGGCCCTTTTGTAATTTTTCTACATAAAATGATGGGATTTTGAAACATCAGAATCGGAAACATGGAAAGCCCCTACCTTGAGGCCTGATATATTGAGAGTCATCTACTAGTTGTTAGCACTGAAACATTAAAATTCGGCGAAGACACAATCTCAACCTTATTAAAAGACCCAGTCCTTACTGTTATTTCTCTCTATACATTGTATAAATAATATTAAAAATCAATTAAAACATGGGGCTCGGAAAAATCGAAACACCCTACCCCAGACATGAAAATGTTCGGGTCACCCGCAAGTTCTAACTTTGTCAACATATTGTGTTGATAAAACTTCTTTTTTTAAAAAGATATGTGGCCTCCTACATGTATTAAACACCTATTTAATATAATAGAATTATTAACATCATGCTCGGAAACATTGAATGTCTGTTCTGTGGGGAATTAAATTTTCAGTGTTACTAGCCAATAGTCTACCACTATCACTGTTAAGTTAACCTGAAAGTACATGTACCCTATCTAGTTTAACAGCATCAGACCCTACTGTACACCAAGGGAATTAAAAATAAAATACACCTACATATTTATCTTTCGTGTCAACATTAGTAATGTGTTTATCAAGTGGTGTCGACTTTTAATAATGTTAATTTTTTTATGTTTAAAAAAAGGTTAAAGTACCCGGAAACAATGGAGGCTCTTACTCCGTGGGCTGAAGTTTTCATGGAACCTACTAGTGCTGAACAGCTACCATTGTAAAAATTATGGGTTGGGAAAAAAACAATAAAAAAATTAGGTTCCGAAACATCGAAACACCCTCCCCTGTAGATGATATTGTTAGTTTCACCCGCAAGTATTATGACACTGTCAACATATTGTGTTTATACAACTTCTTTTTAAAAAGATATTGGCCCTCCTGTAATACATCTATATAAAATAAATACAATTATGAACATCGGGCTCCGAAACATTAAATTTCCCTTCCGTGGGGACTGAAATTTTCAGTGTTAGTAACCAATTGTCTAAAACTACCACTGTTAGGTAAACTTAAAAGTACATGTATCATATTTAGTTTAACAGAATCAGATCCTACTGTACTCCAAGGGAATTAAAATTGAAATTCACCGACGTACATATCTTTCGTATCGACATTAAGGCTGTGTTTATCAAGCGATGTCGACATTTTACAAAATGAACATCTGACTCGAAAACATCGGAGACTCTTTCACTATGGACTGAAGTTCTCTAAGTGTAATACACAGTTGCATTTACTATACTGTTTTATTTTATATCACATTTATATCATGAAAGAATAATTTTACATAAATATTTTGTAGTGATAGATACATCAGTTTATGAACGTTTAAATCCGCTGATATTTTCGTAGTAAGCCTTAACAGTGCTGCGTATCACTGTTGAGGTAACTGAAAGTACGTGTAGCTTATCTAGTTTAACAGATTCAGACTCTACAGTACATCAAGGGAATTAAAAATGAAATAAACCGATGTGTATATATATTTCGTGTCGACATTAGTGCTGTGTTTATCAAGTGGCATCAACATTTTACAATGTTGTGTTTATATATGTTAAAATAAGGTAAAAGAACATTTGACTCGAAAACATTGGAGGCTCTTATCTCGTGTGCTGGGGTTTTTATGGCAACTACCAGTGGTGGACAGCTACCATTGTAAAAATTATTGTTAGGAAAAAACAATAATACTCTGTGGGCTGAAGTTTTCATGGAACCTACTAGTGTTGGACAGCTTCCATTGTAAAAATTATGGTTTGGGAAAAAAACAATAAAAAAATTAGGTTCCGAAACATCGAAACACCCTCCCCTGAATATGATATTGTTAGTTTCACCCGCAAGTATTATGACACTGTCAACATATTGTGTTGATACAATTTATTTTTTAAAAGACATAGGCCCTCCTGTAATACATCTATGAATGACTTTTCTCTTGGGACTGAATTTTTCAGTGTTTGTAACCAGAAGTCTAGCACTATCACTGTTAAGTTCAGCTGAAATTACAAATACTCTATATAGCTTAACAGAATCAGACCCTACTGTACACCAAGGGAATTAAAAATGAAAAAAAACAACTATCTTTAGTGTCGACATTAGTGCTGTGTTTATCAAGTGGTGTCGACATTTTGCCGTGTTGTTTTTATATAAGTTAAAAAAGTAAGAGAACATTGTACTCAGTTTTCATGCCTCCTTCTATTGTAAAAATTATAGTTAGGGAAAAAACCCCACAAAAAACACCCATAGAGATCCGGAGCATCGATTCACCCTACTCCGGTGCTGAAATCATTAGGTTCACCCGCAAGTGGTTTGACACTGTCAATATATTGTGTTGATACAATTCTTTTTTAAAAGATATTGGCCCTCCTTTAATACATCTATTTAAGGTAGTCCATCCATAACTAAGGTGAACTTAACAATTTTGATTGATCTATACTACATCAGATACATATTTTGAAGCTATTATGAGACTGACATAAACCAAATTTGGTTGTATGTATGTAGTCAATTAAATAAACGTTTTGCACTTAAAACTTTTTAAAGAGTTGTCTGCCCTTTAGGAAAATTAAAAAAAAATCATTTTCTGAAAAAAATATGGTAAACTATGAATTATTTAAGCATATTCGAAGACGGAGAAAGCTTTTGCAACTTTTTACCAAGAGAAATGTGAGAAAATTACTTGTACTAAAGAAATATATTTAAAAATGCATTTTTCCCATAGACTTCAATGTTAACTTCAACATATGATAAATTTATCAAAATTAATTTTTTTGAAAGATTTCAAAGGTGAAACTTTATTATTTAATAAACTCGTTAAAATCACACTAAGATTTTAGTGATCAAACTTGCAATCTATTAGATATGAAATAAGATAGTTTTGGATGGACAACCTTAGGCTAAATCGAATTATACATGTACTTTTTACAGTTTAACAGTGTCAGACCCTACTGTACACCAAGGGAATTAAAAATGATATAAACCGACGTATATATCTTTTGTGTCGACATTAGTGCTGTGTTTATCAAGCGTTGTCGACCTTGTGCCTTATTGTTTTATATATGTTAAAATAAGGTTAAGAACATTGTACTCGGAAACAACGGTGGCTTTTACCTCGTGGACTGAAATTTTCATGCCACTTATTAGTGGTGGACAGCTACTATTGTAGAACTTATAATTAGGGAAAAAACAATAAAAACATCGGGCTACTACACATCCAAACACCCTACCCTGGAACTGATATTATTCAGTTCGGCCCCAAGTGGTCTGACACTGTAGACATATCATGTTGATACAATTTCTTTTTTCAAAGATATTGGCCCTCCTGTAACACATCTCTTTAACATAAATACAATTATGAATATCGGGCTCGGACACATTGAATGGCCGTTCTGTGAGGACTGAAACTTTTAGTTTTAGTAAACAATTGTCTAACACTTTCATTGTTAGGTTAACCTAACAGTACATGTACAATATTTAGTTAAACAGAATAAGACCCTACTGTACACCAAGGGAATTAATAATGAAATACACCGACGTATATATCTTTCGTGTCAACATTGGTGCTGTGTTTATCAAGTGGTGTCGACGTTGTACAATGTTGTTTTTATATATGTTAAAAAAGGTAAGAGGACATTGTACTCCAAAACAACAGAGGCTTTTACCCCGTGGGCTGAAGTTTTCGTTTACTAGTGGTGGACAGCTACCATTGTAAAAACTATAGCAAGGAAAAAACAATAAAAACATCGGGCTCCGAAACATCAAAACACTATACCCAGGAGATGAAATCGTTAGGTTCAACCCCAAGTGGTCTGACACTGTCAACATATAGTGTTGATACAACTTCTTTTTTAAAAGATATAGGCCCTCCAGTAATACATCTATTTAACCTAAATCGAATTATAAACATTGGGTTCGGAAACATTGAATGTCTGTTATTTAGGGACCGAATTTTTCAGTGTTACTTTCCTATAGTGTAGCACAATCACTGTTTAGTTAAGCTGAAAGTACATACACCATTTCTATTTTAACGGAATTAGAACCTACTGTACACCAAGGAAATTAAAAATGAAAAACACCGACGTATATATCTTTCTTGTCGACATTAGTGCTGTGTTTATCGAACGGTGTCGACCTTGTACAGTCTTGTTTATATATATGTTAAATTAAAGGTACGAGGACATTATACTCGAAAACAACAGATGCTTTTACCCCGTTAGCTGAAGTGTTCACTTACTAGTGGTGGAGAGCTACTATTGTAAAAATTATAGTAAATGAAAAAAAACCAATAAAAACATCGGGCTCCGAAACATCGAAACACCATACCCAGGAGATGATTTTGTTAGGTTCTACCGCAACTGCTCTAACATTGTCAACATATTGTGTTGATACAACTTCTTTTTTTAAAGATGAAAGAGACTTGACTCAAAAACATCGGAGGCTCTTACTCCGTGGGCTGATGTTCTCATGGCACCTACTAGTTGTGGACAGCTACCATGGTAAAAACTTTGTGTAGGGAAAAAGACAATTAAAACATCGGGCTCTGAAACATCGAAACACCTTACGCTGGAGCTGAAATTGTTAGGGTCATCCGCAATTGGTCTTACACTGTCGATATATTGTGTTTATGCAACTTCTTTAAAACATGTAGGTCTTTCTATACATGTAATATTTCTCATAAACATACGTATAACTATAAACATAGGGCTCTGAAACATTGAATGTCTGGTTTTTGGGACTGAACTTTTCAGTGTTAATTACCAATAGTCTAGCACTACCACTGTTAAGTTCAGCTGAAAGTACATGTACCCTCACTAGCTAAGCAGAATCGGTCCCTACTGTACACAAAAGGAATTAAAATTGAAATAAACCAACGTGCATATATATTTCGTGTGGACATTACTGCTGTGAATTTATCAAGCGGTGACGACCTTTAACAATGTTTTTATATATGTTAAAAAATGTAAAAGAACATTTGGCTCGAAAACATCGGAGGCTCTATCCCTGTGGGCTGAAATTCTCATGGCACCTACTAGTGGTGCACAACCACCATTGTAAAAACTACAGTTAGGAAAAAAAGGTGAAAAAATAGGTTCTCTTATACTTGTTATACATCCATTTAACATAAATAGAGTGATAAACATCGGGCTCGGAAACAATAAATGTCTGTTCTGAAAATTTTCAGAGTTACTAACCAATAGTCTAGCACTATCATTGTTAAGTTAAGCTGAATGTACATGTACCCTATTTAGTTTAACAGAGTCAAACCCTTGATGATAACCTAACAAAAAACTATATGATGAACGCGGTGAATTTAATTTTTTCTATATTCATTTTTCCTTACTTATGTAGCAATATACCTTCCTCACTTGCACGGAGACCTCTTGGAGTCCTTTGGGATCTCACTGCGTCTTTATTGCACTCTCATTGCGCACTCACAGCGTTTGAACGAGTTGTTTTTTGTTTTGCTGCGTTTACACAGCGACCCCCGAGAGCTGTTGCTGCGATCATCGCGCTCTCTTGGTGTTTCCTCTGCGTTTATTAGCGTTTGTACCGCGCTCCCACGGCGTTTCTAGTGCGTTGTCAGCCAGCCAGGTGTGACAGGGGTTTAAAACAACACAGCCACGTCCGTATATGTATAGGGACATATAGGATATAAATGTACATTAAACCGTGTTGAACAATTTGAAGTTCCAGTTAAAAAACAGTTCAAAACTCAGTTATTGGAGTTAATTTTGAACAAGTTCAAACTTAAATGCGTTGAGGTCATCAGAGTTCAGAAAACTATTTTCAAGCTTTTGAAAAATGACCCCGGGTATAAATATCACGACTTTTGGTCTCAATTTTCAACGTTGGAAAAGTACTCCAGATCAATATATGGTGAGGGTAGAATTTCTAGTTGTCAAACTTTCATAATTTTCACATAAAGACTTTTCGGACATAGGCCCCATTTAATTTATGATAAATCAAAATAACTGATGAGAAAAGTCGAATAGTATAAAATATTGATATATATAACGTAATAGTTTTAGATTATAATAAAAATAAATGCCAATGTTACATAGAATTTATAACGTTACATTAATTTTGTCAAAATTGCAAATCAAAAGTGTTATATATTCAACATGTAATTTGAAAATCATTTATGTTAAAAAAAAAAGAGTCATACACTGATTTGAGACTTATAAATTGGAGAGAATAGGATAAATTGGAGAGAATAGGGGGAATGGGTATAAAACATATACAACCCAATAAACAAATCATCCTGTGAGTCGTTACGAAGCAGAATATATAGCAATTAAGTCAAAAGTTTATTATAGTGGTATGTATACATGTATATAATTAATTACAAAATTCATTTTACAGTTATAATGTCAATACACCCGGCCAATGGACCTATAAGTCGCTTTAAAACTGTTACAGAGTGAATAAAATTTGCATGTTTTAGGAGTTAGTTGGCTTTGTCAAATGTTTCTGTTGTATAATTAATATATGAAATGAGCAATTCGGCGGAGATAGTTACATATTAGATTAGTGAACAAAGTACTATAATTGGTAATATTTTGAATGGACAATATCACTAAGAAAACTTGTCATTTTCAATTTCTTTTAAGTCACACAAGTTACATATTCTTTCCTGTACCGGTTCTCCTCTGTATTGCGACCTGTTTCAATCCTTAGGTTAGAGGAAGTACACCACATCTAAACATTACCAAGGATCTGATGAGTTTAGCGAGATCTAGCGTAACGTATATTCTTCAACGGAATAGCTTGATTTAAATAGGATATATGTTCGAAGTTTTGGTACATCTTGAATATTTTTGAAACATTCGGTTTCGAAGTTATTACGTTAATTTTCCTCTGCGTAGTTCAAATTACAAGGTATAAAATTGGTATAAGTACTTCCCATGTTTAGAGATTCCAGGATATTTTTAACTTGAGAGCTCCAGTGAGAAGAATTGTTTTGCGCACCGTGCCAACTTGGTAATGCGTTCATTTTCCATACATACTAGTCGATTCAACAGACGCAAAATGTTCATTTCGTGGCGGATTTTAGAACTTTACCACCCGCTTTACCTAGCAACGGAGTAATCCGATGAACACCGAGAAAATATCGGAGGGCTCGATTTTGTACAATTTCAATACAATGATGCTTCTTGTATCCCCTACCCCAATGCTTATAAAGGACGGATATAACAAAATTATTAAATAATTTTTCGAAGGTTCGGAATCGAACCGATTTAATTGCGTTGATTTTTTAGAAGACGGATCCCAGGGCACTCACTTTCAAATCACTTTAAAATCACGTATTTTCGTTGAAAAATCATCCCAAAATATTTGTATGATGCCTTGTAGTTCAGATTATTTCCCCTAGATGAAAGTTAAAGTTACTTAATTTTGATATCTTTTTCCGAAAGTGAACAGCCTTAAATTTTTGCAAATTAATTCGTAATCGCAATGTTTTGCACAAGGCGTCGACGGCATATAATTAAGATGTGTTGCATGTCATGTCATGATATATCTGCATCCATATGTATTTTAACCTATAATTAAGACATAACAAAACATGTAAATATATGAAGACGCTCTCAAAAAGAATAAGACGCGACCAGATCTTACCGGAAGGGGGTGGGGACGCACGCTGTTTATTCCAACAACCTTATATTCTCAACAAAGAGAAGAATTCTCGGGAAAAGGATTTTATTAAAATGGGGCTTGGAATATTTTAGGTGTGGTAAATTAAAGAATTTATTTTAAACATTGTGTGGGATTTAATGGATAAGAACATTAGGCTTGTACTTTTTCATACGGTGCGAATAACAAGAGAAAACACCCTAATACTATAAGTTTTGAAATAGTATATACATGCATTTAATGTGACAATATATTATTATAAATATTTGGCTTGTACTTATTCTTTCCGGAGCGTGGAACAGGTGTATATATAGATATAAACAAACGCTATTTTTTTTAAATCTTATTTTCTCCAAAAAGGGTAACATTTCCGGGAAAATTGGTTTTAGGGGGGAGAGTATATTACTATATATATATATATAAAATGTCGACACTCGATATACATAGCATTAATGTCGACACGTAGGGAAATTTAATTTATAAGCGTTTTCCCGTTGTAATTTAATAAGAAATGACTTAGATGATGTTTATATGCCTTATCCAAAACATATTTAAATGTTTTATATAGTAAACTTTACGAAAACATGAGATGTAAGAATCGAGTCGACTTTCGCAGTATGTATGTATTTTCCCTAAAAAAGAGTTCAAGAATTAGTATACACCGGTGGATACATTTATAAAACTATTTCTTTTTTCTTTCAAACGAAAATTACAATCTAGAAACAAGAAATGCCGCGAGGAATAAAGAATTCATAATGTAAATATACGCGAGTAAGTTGAAAAACGAAAGTAGACGGGACTTTCCGCATCACTGTCATGCGGGACAACTCTTTGTCTATTTTTAGAAAAACTGTGATAATACATCGATTTATTGAAAGATTTGCAAATTCCGCTCAAAAACTAAATACAGTTGACGACATAAAAAGAAAACACTGAATATGTGTAGCGTTTTGATAAATAAAATCTCAATGTATGTTAAAACTATTTTTCTTTTCAAAACACGAAATAAGACGTGAACAGTAATTCCCCTTTCAAACACATATACATTTTTTCGTGTTGACATTCTGCAGAAAAACATAATGTCGACGCGTATATATTGCGAAAGTCGACACGATTTTGAGATCTCTTGTTTTCTTAGATTTTATTTTATAAAACGATGAGATATGTCTTAATTACGGCAAACCAATCTTATCAAAGTCCATCCTTGTCAAATTACAACTAGAAATAGCTTATAAACTCAATTTTCCTAAGTGTCGACATTGATGCTATGTATATCGAGCGTCGACATTGACCCTGATTCTCGAGTATATATATATATATATATATATATATATATAACTTCTCATTGTTTAAAGAATTTCTGAAACGATTACACAAAATGTGTTCGACAAATAGTTCTCCTAAAACATTTTTAAAACATCTTCCGGTCTTTTTCAAAATATTTTTTCATACAAGCTTTCAATCACAACACGTTTTCATAATGAAAGCAGAACTGATAGACATTATAATCGTTTGACACCAAATCATATATATTTTGAACTCACAGCAACAACGGAAGACCTACTCGTTGCTTTGCAACGAGCTCTGCTCTAGTTTATTAATTTATCTAGAACCGTTTTCATACGTTCAGCTATACTTCCTGATGCTAGCTTGTAACTTACATTAGATAAAGTTATAGGGCACCAATTTTTCAAAAATTGTTTAGGTTTACCTGCTATAGGAATGCACGATATTACACCAAGTTTATCAATTTCTGAAAAACTACATATTTTAAAAGATTGATTTATTGCTCTTGTAATGAATGTTCCTCAATCTTTCCCAAAAAAAAAATTAAAACTCACATGTGAAATCATCAGGGCCAGGACTTTTGTCATTTTTTTTTTTGTTTTTTTATTAAGGAAATTCCGTACCTCTGTATCAGTTAAAGAACCTTCAAGGATGTATAATTCTCCATTATTAAGTTTAGGGCTATTTATTTTTTTCAACTTTTCATGAACACTATATTCATCTATGATTTCTCTTTTCTTATACAGCTTTTCATAAAAAGACTTTGTTTATTTTAATATTTCCGTTTGATCATGAATGAATGACCCATCTTCTTTTCTATATTTGGTATTTGTTTGTTAATAAAGTTCCGAGTCTCAAGATTAATAAAATATCTATAAGGCTTTTCCCCCTCATGAATCCATTTAGAATTTGACCTTATACAATGACCTGTTAATCTCTTTTTTACATTGCGTTACTCATCTTGTTAATCTGAAAGTGAATTTAAAGAGTTTTCTGTTAGATTCTGCTTTAGAATATAACAATATTTTTTCTAATTCTTTGTCTCTTTCATTTATTATTTTCCTTATAAGCAGAATATGAGATGGATTTGCCTCTTATTTCAGTAAGCAGAGTGTCCAAAAAAAGTTGATCACCAATAATGAATTGTATCTCATCAATTCTAATATTATCTAAGTTTTCTAAGTTGTATATGGGACAAACTATATGGGATTTACTTCCCAAATTTTCTTTTCTATAGAGTTAATATATGTCATATCAACTAAAAGGGAATTATTAAATTTCCAAAAACTTATCCCGTTTATAAATTCATTTACTTTATATTCTAAAATTACAGGAGATTGTTCTGAGCGATACATATTTTCATATTTAATTTGTGGTACTCGGTTTGTAAGTGTTTTAGATATTAGGAAAAAAATCTAATCTGGCTTGTTTTATAGGGTTTTTTCTCTTCCATGTATATCTCTTTAGATTTGGGTTAGTTTCCCTAAATATGTCTACCAGATTAAATCTCTCTATTAATTTCAAAACTTCCATTCTTGCTTTCTGGTTGTTCAAGTGCTTATAGTTCATAGAGTCTGAATCTTTATTTATTACTTAATCAAAATCACCTCCCATTATAATATGCTGGGTATTAAGACAAGAGTCTATTTTTCCTATTATTTCGGAATAGAAATTGGGTGTGTCTAAATTTGGACCATATATATTAACCAGTAAAATGTTCATATTTTCAATAGTGGTGTCTAGTCTAAGATAATTACCGCTACCGTCTTTATGTACATTGTGTACCTTATATTCATGGTTATTGTTAAAGAGAATTGCTACCCCTCTTGAATTTGTTTTATAACAATTAAAAAAAGCTTAAGATCCCCATTGTGATTGTATTAATATTTCCTCTTTTTCATTAAAATGTGTATCTTGTAGAACATACATATTGTAGTTTTTCATTCTAAAATTTCTGAACACACCTTTCCTCTTATTAAATCATTGAGCTCTTGGTAGTTTACTGTTAATACTTTTAACTTATTTTCCTCAAGTGCTTTGTTGTCCATTAGATTTAACTATAATCATTTCCCCATTGTGGAAGAAGAAGAGCAATCTTAATGAATACGGTTGTATATTGCTTGAATGAGGAACAGTATACCATTGTCACATCGCTCCCTATCTTTACAGCCATACAGACAACTACCGTTGATTCTATCACACGTCTTGTTAATACAATGAACACTGCATGCATACTGGCAACTATCTCCATAGGACAGCATACATTCTGGAAAGAAAACCATTTCAGATCCATGACTGTATATATTTTTTTTTGCGCACATATTCAAATAAGTTAGAAAGTTTTTCATGTAACTATAAATCTGTATTTGTTGTTTGTTATATATAGTAGGTTTGTATAATACATGTAGAATATTCTGGACTATTCTAAAGTGGTCAGTTATTCTTTCTAGAACAATCTTGAGTGTCCAGGTAATTCATGTAACTTCTTGTACATATAATTTCTAGAATTTCCTAGATTTATATTTTAGTATAAATAACCTGTAAACAGTGCTCATAAGATGGACTCTCATTTAAACTCTTTTTCGAAGACATTCAGCTGAGAACAGTTATCTAATTACTGGGACATTGTGATTTGCTCCATTCGGCAGATTGTAACGGACACTCTTTAGTTAGGATTCTTATAGTGTAAGTTGTATTTTTGTATTTATATATATATTACTGTAAATAAATCATTAAGTTTAAAGTTTAATCTGTGTGATTGATCTTTGCTGGAATTCAGGGTTATTCTGACCCATAACAGAATTAGGGGCTCGTCCGGGATACGAATTTCGTTAATTTAAAAGTTAAGTTTAATTTTATTGTTTTGTTAAATCAATAATTTAATCATCCAGCAGAAATCAACATGGTATTTTCGGTCACAGACTTTCTTGCCTCGCCAGAGGTTAAGGTTTTTGAAACTTTGAAAAAGGATGACTTGATCGCATTAGGTATGCACTTTGGTTTAGATATAAGGTCTTCAATGAAGAAGCAAGAAATTAAAATTAAAGTTGCAAACAAATTAGTAGAGGAAAGCATGTTTGAGACACGTGATTTTTAGGATTAGAACCTTATAAAATGTCAGAAATGCAGCAGCAATTAGAGTTAGAAAAAATCCAATTAGAACGAGAAGAATTAGAAAGAGAATTTGAATTAGAAAAATTAAAATTAGACAGACAAGAACGAGAAAAAGAGCGTGAACTGAACTTTGAGTTAGAGAAACTAAAATTACAGCACACAGCAGAACATTCCTCTATTAGGGCTGAATTTGATGCAGCTAAAAATATTAGATTAGTTCCAAATTTTCAGGAAAAATCTGTAGACAAATATTTCCCTTTATTTGAAAAAAAAATAGCAGAAAATCTGAAATGGCCGCAGAAGGTTTTGTCAGATATTCTACAAAGTGTACTTATTGGCAAAGCAGCTGAGGTATACTCTGCTCTAGGGGTAGCTGAGAGTTTGGACTATGAACACGTTAAGTCAGTTATTTTAAGGGCATATGAATTAGTACCCGAAGCGTATAGACAGACGTTTAGAAAGTATAAAAAGTTTGATAATCAAACATTTGTTGAATTCTCACGAGAGAAAGAAGATTTGTTTGAACAGTGGTTTAGGTCAAAGAAACTTGATAAAACTTTTCCTAATTTACGTCATGTCATTATGTTAGAAGAGTTTAAGGATTGTGTTCCTCAAGATTTAAAAACACATTTAGAAGATAAGAATGTAAAAACTCTTGAGGAGGCAGCAGTCATATCGGATACTTTCACTCTTTCCCAAGATCTCAAAATAACAATTATTCTAAAAGTCCAGACTCTTATAACAAAAGTGTTCTAGAGTCTCAGTCTTCCACAAGTTCCCAGTCTTCACCACACTGTATTTCCTTCACCATTTCATTAATGGAAAGGTTTTGGTCATAGGTTTGAATGTTAACAGTTACTTGTTTTGATTTTAAATCAATTTAAAGTACCGAATTTGTTCGTGTCGATGTGTGCCTAGACTAACTAACAACTAAGACTCTAGATACAAAGGCCGAAAACCTGAAGTTTTGCGCCAAAATCAGAGACTTCGTGGCATGAGGATATTTTACCTGTATGTGTGTTAGAGACAGTGAAAAGGTGGCATTCTAATTCAAAAGAAATGTGTAAAATATGGGACATAAATTGATCTAAACCCCTCATATTTTTTTTTTCAAAATAATAATTGGAATATATTTTAATTGTTGTCTTGTATATCATTGATAATATGTAGAAACTGACTGCAATTAATCCACTCATGCATCAATTGATAAGGAACTTGTTACCGAGTGACAACAGCATGACGGACACTAAGCTGTAATCACGTGTGTGTGTGTTTCTATTCGCATATGATTAGAAAAGGGACAACAAATTAATATAAAAAATACAAGGATTGATTAGTTTTGAGGTGGGACAAGCTGTTCGCCATTTCTTGTGCGTCTATATCAATAGTCATTTCCAGTTGAAATGCAAACAAAAAGCAACTGTCAGTCAAATCTATACAAATCAGATAAAAATTTCACTTCCTGGTTCACTTCAAAACTTTAAATGAGAAATAAAAAAAAAACATGGATAATTTATTTGTAATTGTATTGAAAATACATTTTAGTTGATTTAATTTATAGAAACTTTTTGTTGATTGAAGTTTAAATTCAGTTTTTTTTTTTTGGAAGTGATAGGTGTCAAGGAAGTTGAAATTTCTTCCATTTTACTTACCGGCTGCTATTTCTACCACAGCCCCGGTCTTTAAACATTATCGGCAATCTAAAATTCACTAATTAAATAAATATTCGTGTCGCGATGTTTCGACTTATTTGTAAATTGTAAGATAAGGTTTGGAAACAAGCTTTTTTGGAAGTTAAAACTTGAATTTCTAGACACCGTTTGAGCCCCAAGATGAAATGAGATTTCTGAAACATCATTGCGCATCTACAGGACACCCCTATTTATATTCCAAGAGATAATGATAATTTACCGTATAAGTTGTAAAATGAGACTGGGGAACTAAGTTTTTAGGGGGCATACACGTCATTTTTTTAGTCACGTTTGACACCCAAAATGAAAAAAAAATCCTAAAAATTTATTCCACATCTACATGAATGCTTTATTCATATTCAAATAAATAATATTGTTACTGTGTTTAAGGAATTTTAGTTTTTTGGGCACTTATTGGCCCCAGTGATTCAAATGACATTTCCAAAACTTGCAAATCATCATAACACCGAAATCATATTCTAAAGATGATAAGTCTGGTGCGTAAAATATAAGAGAAGTATGGAAAATAAAGTGACAGACTTACGGAAGGATAGACGGACGGACGGAACAGGATACTGTAACAATAATACACCCGAAATTTATTTAGATAGTTCGGGTATAATAAGCATGCCATTTTAGATTGTGCATATGTAAAGTTATAAATGACAAAATGCACTTGTACTTTGAAGTCACAAAGCTTTGTGATATTTTTGACTTCATATCCTTCTGGGTAGATAACTCCGTCCAATCGTTAGTTGTATTATATGGCTTAACGTCCTTTTTCTGGACATATTGTTGTAAAGTTTAGGTGCGATAACTGTGGTCTGTCCTTGTAACAGAGAGTGGATCCCTTTATGTCAGTATCGGATGATACATCAGTGTTGGCTACATTTATACATACATCAGTTGGTTATATGACATTCAAATATACAGAAAAAGCAAACACAAAACTCGTAGTTTACCGAGTTTTTATGATAAGTCAACATGATAATCAATACTGCCTATTGTTGCGTACCGTCTTTTTAATAATTTTAATAATTATGTAAACTTTTAATCAAAAGTAATGTTCAGAAAACATTTATTATCGTGATATGCTTTGATACGGATTTTCTTTTAAGGTTAAGTCCAACTCTTGATAATTTGAAATGTCTTCAGTAGTGGCTCTCTGTTCCGCAGTAGACGTGGTTTTCCAACAAAAAAGGAGAGCATCCGTATTGCACTTCGTGTTAGAGATTTTTTTCTAAAATGAACGTATTCAAGAATGTGATTTTCTCTGCTGGATAATACTATTAAAGAGACATGGTGACGCAAAAACTAGTGAATTGAATAAAATAGAATTTTTTGGTGGCTTTTGTAAATTTTGTTCAGTTCTTGAAAATATGAGGTTTCAGAAAATAACAAGTTTTATAAAGTAAAAATTCAATTGTTACGGATAAAAATATAATTACTCGTTGGCCCAACACGTAAATATTGTTCACTCCTCCTTCTACAATTGTACGCATGCGCGGAAACGACATAAACAAAAATGGAGTCTAGCCACGAGAAACGAAAAGTAGGTAGACCGAGGTTTTTGACGGATTCTGCAAAGAAAAGAATTGCCAGAGAAAGGAACAGGGCAGCCGTGTTCAGAACAAAGGTGTACCTTGGAGACCAGTATCAAAGATGGATGTTAAAGAAAGAGGAACTCGGCGAAACGCATGCTGGACTTTGATATTGCTCGACAGGTTTGCTGGATCATTATTTTTACTTTTTCACAAATCTTATGTTAAGTTTAATTAATTGATTTTTTAAATAGTTAATACTACATTGCAGTACAATTTTGTTCACAAAAATTAGTTTTGTCGTGTATTAACGGTCTACTTGTGAAATGTTCATATCTGGGGGCCCCCGCGGGGTATTTTTAGAATAAACGTGGAAAACATAAACAAAGTCGTTAAAACACAACGAATGCGGCCAAACATTATGCATTGGGTCATTTTAATAATTGATATATACTATACGTTAAAAAATTGACATTTTTTATTTCTGGAATAATTATAATATGTACATGTAATAGCAAAAGTTGCTGGTAATGACACAGTAAAAAAGAATTATGTATACAAAAAAGTCCACACCACTGAAACTTTCAACGCAATGTATTTGATGTATTTCATTTAATAGGTTTTCTACAGACAGTGAGACAGAGTCAAGTTCAGCCCAAGGAGCCCCCTATCCTCAGCAAGGAAAGGCATCAACTCCTGTCACAAACTTGGTTGGTCACTTGATCAAATCCTGTGAAGCCCGGGCTTCACAGGATTTGATCATGTGACCAACCAAGTTCATATTACTGTGAACTTTTTAACATTGCTGTTTATTGCTTTTATATATATATATATATATATATATATATATATATATATATATATATATGTTTAAAAAAGGCAAATCGTTCAGAATTTTTAAATTACCAAGAGTTTATGTTTACGCAAATGCACCCAACCTTGCTAAATTCTCATTGCATTGGAGTACTAGTTTAATTTTCATACTATATCTTGTTCAATTTGATTTTGTGCTTGTTTTGAATGTTGCCAAAGAAGAATGAGAAGTCATAGTATTACAGACTTTGAATGGTCTCTTTGTAGATATAGGGCCAAAGAAACAAAAGGACATGTTCATTATGTAATTGAAATTTTGTAGAAAATAAATGTCACTTTCTTACTTACTGTCCATTATAAAAAGAAGTAAGAAATTATTTTATTCATTATATCTATCAATTTATACCATGAACAAAGAATGACAAATTTATCTGGTTAAAGTCCATTGAAAACAAAATAATACTTTAGAATTAGTGAGTTTCTAATTAATGCTTTCAAAAGACAATACATGTACTTTGAGACCTAAGTGAACTAGTGAAATACTTATAAAGAGCATGACACCATCTTTGTATAAGCTACTTTTTTCTGACCACATAGATATGTATATTGTTAATATAACAAACTGTAAATTTGCCTGCCTGTTACATGTTTATGTATGGGTATGGATTATTTTGTAGGTAGAATCTTTCAGGAATTTCTCTCTACTAATTGTAATCTTGTATGCCAAAAATTGGAAATAAAACTATTGATATATTATTATATGCTACCTGAAAATTAACAGTTTTTTTTATAATTATCCATTCCATCCTTTGCTCAAGTTACTAATAGACTTTTAATTAACACTCGTACAATGTTGAAAATTATTCAAATTAATATGCTAGTCAAGACATGGTATCTAAGTTTTCAATAAATTCTTTCAAATAATATAAAATCTGAATTATCATTTATTTTGGTGAACACTACCGGGTAATGCAAAACAACAGCAAAATGAATTTTTACATTTTTATTGCAAGGGATCATTTTTAAACCCAACATAATGTCCAAGTGGGTCGGGAAATTTCTCTCTGATGCGCCAGACACAACAACTTGGAATGACACGTCTGTCTCCTGCCCCGAGCCTACCATGGTGCCAAAGAACAAACTGACGGTAGGCTGTATGTCTGTTCGCTCGGTTCCTGTCCTCGTCTTCTGGCATGGCCAGGATATCCTTCCGGTAGAGTCTGGCTACAGCCAGGACAGCCTCATCGAGCATAAGAACTCTGAAATCCTGTTGATGACATAAAAATATGGTACATGTGAATGATTTATGATTGTGACAACTTGTAAAAAGTTTCATTACTTTTTAATTTTGGTGACAAAATGATCCACTTACAGGTAGTCTAGAAATGCAACTCTCGGGATCTTTTTGACAACACAGTCGTTCCCTTTGAGTTGGCATTTCCTTACAAAAAGTGCAGACACACCAAGACAGTTGTGTTTGCGAGGGCCCATGACCTTCAGGTTGCTGTGGTTCCTTGTTGCTGGAGCCTAGAATAGCAAACAAGTACTCTGGATTCTCATTGACAACTCTTATGAGAGTTTCCCTCATCTCAGTAGGGGAGAGCGCATCAACTCTTCTCTAAAAAAAATATTAAATGAAAGAATATAAATTTAGTATGTGCATTAACATTATTACATATAAGCCTATAATAAGTGTTTAGTACATAATTAATACATGTCTTCAAAATTTATATATGCAAAAGGAATCATGCAATATGCAATTTCATTATATTAAAACTTATAAATACCAGTAATGTAATATTGTTTCTGTGTATTATTCTGTACTGTACATGCTCCTAGCTAGTGAGCCTTTATTCAGTCTGTTGAAATTACACTAATTTTATTTAGTATATACCTCAATGTCTCGCCTACGCTCTTCCAGTGCTGCGAGTGCATCGTCAGCGGGTTGTTTTCTTTTGCTGGCTCTGCTACTAGGCCTGGTGGCCCGCGGCCGTTGCGACTCAGCCCGGACCGTTCGAGGTCGCCCTCTCCCCCTTCCCGACACCTTTCGTGGTTTCCCACGCCCCCTTCTCTGAATTGTCAACTCCTCGGTCGATTCGTCGTCTGTACTCTAAAAGGGAAACACATTTTTGCATCAATTGACACATTTCAGTCTAATTCTCCCGCCGAAATGTCGGTATATCGTGTCCCTTCATGGGGCCCCACACAATGAAATCTACCATTTATCATTATTTTAAGTTGATTATCTAGATAAAAACGTTATAATGTTTAAAAATATTTACATTTAAACCATTTAAACAGATATATACGCTATATGCGATTGTACTTGAAAGTCTTACCTCGTTGTATTCTGATTCCATCCTTTTCTGTCGCTTGTCAATTAATGTCACGTGACGCTAAACGTAAACTAAAAACCGTTCCGGATCATGCAATCTTCGTTTTCCCGGTGCATTTAAATTGCATGGTTTGTCTGCATTCCGGTGGAGATGAATGCACAAAAACTTGGCTATGGTCATCTTTCTTCACAATCTTTCAATTTTGTGAAAAATATTTACGAAAAAAATATGTTAGTTTGAGTCATCATGTCTCTTTAATATAGAAAAACTATTAAATACAGGTTCAGATTATATTTTACAAATGCATGAATTTTTAAGAAATGATTTTTGGAAGGAAGTTATCTTAGCTTTTAAAGAAATCCAAGATAACTCAAAAGTAAAATCTTGGCAGGATTATTGTTGCCAACCATTATGGAACAATAATAGATTTAAAATAGGAAATCAGTCCTTTTTTTATAAATCTTGGTATGTCAAAGGAGTAAGATGTTGAATTGACTTGTTCGATGAAAATGATAACTTTTTAGACTTTGAAATGTTAAAAAGAGAATTTAATATTCAAATGAATTATTTAACATATATGGGAGTAAGACAAACTGTACTCTCAGATTTAAGAAAATACAACTTCATTAGAAATGAAGTTTTCAAACCTTTTATCAAATTTAATATTAAAACCTTTGTATTTACAAAACAAAGTTCAAATCCAATGTATGATACATTAAATCAGACAAATGTTTCACCAGAGGGAAAGGAAAAATGGAGTAAACAATTTGTTATTACAGAAAAAACAATGGATTTCAATCTTTCATTTACCCATTATATATTAACTACAAACAGTTTTATGTATAAAATTGGTAACATGGATACTAATCTGTGTACCTTTTGTGGGAATGCTGAGGAAACAATATATCACTTATTATTGGAATGTCCAAAGGTAAAACATTTACTAGCAGAATTTGTTAGAGTTTGCAACGCTAAAGGAACTAGAATAGACTTTGATAATAAAACTTTTATTTTTGGTGATTTAGATTGTGTAAATTCAAGTGTTCAATATTGTACTCATCATGATAAAAAGAATACATATACAGAAGTAGATGTCAGAAAAACCAATTAACAGTAAACGCCCTAATACATGATTTAAAACAGTTATATAAAGGACTCAAATTCTGTGCAAAGGAAAGAAGTGAGATGGATAGGTTAAATACAGACTGGGAAAATTGGACCCCTGTGATTAACGCACTCTAGAGTGCTCTCTCTCTCTCTCTCTCTCTCTCTCTCTCTCTCTCTCTCTCTCTCAATAAAAAATGTGTTCTTATATGTAATTTTTTTTTTCCTTAGTAAACGTTCGTATCATTATATACGCAATGTTGATGCAATTGTTTCATTGCACTGTTAAACACACTTTGTATCCTAGAAAATTTGTGATGTATACAGAGGCAATTGGCTTATTAATATGTTTGTATCATAAAAAATTGGAATAAAATAAAAAAAAGAATGTGATTTTCAGAATGGATGAAAAAATTACCGTTAAATCATGTTTAGTTGTTTTTAAATGTTAAACATTTACCGTTTGAACAAAATAACCAGTACAACACTAAATACTGCAAAGACGCATGCGGAAAGCATTCCTCTGACAAGTATAGGAATATTTTCAGATGAAGTAGAAAATGGCAGTATAGCATTAGCAGTTTCTACAGATTATAAATGATAAAGCAAGTCTTATTAAAAAAAAACCAAAACATCTCTAAGTAAATACCGTTTTCGTAAATGAGAGCGATTCTTATAGATTTTGTTATTTTGCATATATTAGCTTCATCTTATCAAAAGAATAGATACATAGCATCATACCTTCATCACATTGTTCCCCATCTATAGAACCATACAGACAACTACCATTAATTCTGTCACACGTCTGGTTGATACAGTAGACATTGCATTGATACTGACAATTTACTCCAAAGGACTGTGTACATGTACATTCTAAAATAATTTTGGAATATCTCAAAGATTTTATTTTCAGGATATATTAGACAAATTAGTATGCATGTATTATTTTACCAAAAATATTCAGCCTAAAATGTTAATTGTTTGTTACAATGTGATATAAGCAATTTTAATGTAATGTTCCATTTAAATATGTACCAACTGTCGAATAAAATAAAATTTAAGGAAACAAATAGGTGACACGGGAGAAAACCAGGAACGAGTCGATATTAGTATCTTACTTCCTTATCTACGAAGTTAATTAGTAAGTTGTCTAAACGTGCAATATAACTAACTCCATCCGTATACAAATAAGCATATTTGAATGCGACAAAACGGCAACATATTTAAGAATAATTTTATAGCATTATCTGTGAAATGTTTTATTGATACTAAAATCCATTCAAAATACAACAATTATTCATGACACGAAGCTGATTGGTTAGCGACATACCTGTGGTACAATTATCACCAATCCAACCTGCAGCATAGAAACACAATCCGTCTGTGTATCGACACGTGTTAGGTTTAGAAGAACATTTCAGTGAACAGTTTGTACCAAAATATCCTTCGCTGCAAGCTAGAAGGCAAAATATATGCACCAACATATCCGAAGAAACAACTTATACAAATACCCCCTCCCCCCCTCTAAAAAAAAGGAATATGAAATATTTAATGTTATCAAATGGAGTGACCATCTGTGTATAATTCTTTCACATATTAATTTTCTGTTTATTGGCTTAAACATAACTGAATATTTCTTAAGTTATTGCAATGCGTCCCTATATATCCATCCTGACAACCAATGACGCACATTCTAGTGACATGGTCACATGGTTCATTGTTTAAACAATGACCGCTACATTTATCGTTGCAGTTCATTCCAAAATAGCCTGAGATACACTCTACGTAACGAAGAGTTAAAACGATAACAAATACGAGTTTTTTTTGTATTTAAGAAATATCAAGATCAGGGAAAGAATTCTAATGTATTATTTAGAGCACCCATATGTATATTTGCCTTTGGTGCAATCATTATCAGTATATCCCGGGTTACATCCCGTGTCACAATGTCCAGTCTGTTTGTTACATGAAGAGTTGTACAAACAGTGACCACTACAGTTGCTGATACAGTCTTATCCATAGGTACCACCATCGCACTCTTAACAAATAAAAAATGAATTAATTTATATTGTTGTTTATGAAAGGAAATAATAAATACGTCTGTTCATAATATCCATTTTTGATGAAGGTTTCAAGTTTTTAAGTATTGTCTTCATTTAAGACAAAAAAAAGTTGTACCACAGTTGTACAACGAATAAAGCATCGTTATATTACATCTATGGATATTTTAATATAAATATTATAGATGTTGAACTGCTAGCCACTTCCCCGTAAAAAGAAAATATACTCAAAATCGTTATTCTGCTACATATTTTATGCATACATAAAGTTATATTTCTTTTTATCAAACAGGCACTATAAACAATTTCATACACATGGACCCTGATATTTGTACCTATGTTACAGTGTTTTCCTGTCCATCCAACGTCACATCCCTCATCACACTGCCCAGTCACGTGATTACAGGACGTATTGTCTTTGCAATGTCCTACACACGGTTGACCACAGTTCACACCATACAATCCTTCTACGCAATCTAATTCATAAGGAAACGTCTTGTTTATAAACCTTTGTTTCAGTTCACAGTATTCACTTATTGATACATTGGTTTGTTTTGGTTTGGTTTTGCGGGGTTCTTCTTCTTTTTCTTTCTTTACTTTTTTTATTTTATTTTTTGTTTGATATCAAATGAAAACAGGCGGTATAATATATTACAATTTACTGAGTAACATACTTGTTTGGCAATAAACCCCTGTCCACCCTGGTTCACAAGCTAAACATGTTCCATTCCGAATGTGACATGTGTTGTCATTACAGTTCATTGGGACAACGAATGTTACAGTTACTGCCGTAAAAACCGTTGTTATAACATCCTAAATCATGCCAAAAAAAGAAAAAGAACTTGAATCCTACATTATATTTTCTCCAATATCATACTTGAGCTCTGAATTGTATTGATTTATCAACAAAACTTCATGTTGATTGTATATTGTACAAAATACACATTTATGGAAAAACTCCATTTCATTATTTAGATATATATCTTTGACGATATGTGATGAAACAATTTTTCAAGATTTTAATATTGGTTATTAAATTATCATTAAAATGAGAAAATTATATGTTGTATAACTATTGCACGTTTTTTGGGATACATGTATTTCAGAATGAAATATAATATTTATCAAAAACGACGACCTCACACAACTCAGTATAAACATTATAAAGTTCAAATCCAGTGGGGTAGGTTACTCAAGCCAATCTTTCATTGTAAGATATAACATAGCGTCCAAATGTTGCACATACTGTTGTAAAGTTCAGTAGCCCTTTTCACAAAAAAAAACTTACGATTAATTTTTATCGTAAGTGAAAACTTAAGTTTTTGTTCACTTTCACAAAAAATCTTACATGAATATTAAGTGTAAAATTTGTCGTAACTTTACGAGAGCTTATACCCTCTCTTAAGTGTAACAATTAAAACTTAAGTGCAAATATTTTGTCGTAAGATTATTAATTGACAACAAAAATGGCTGCCTTTTTTCTGCTTTTTGAAAACGATCGAGCATTGCGAAGAGAACGTATTTTTCGGGACCGAATTAACCCAATAGACAGATATACAGACCTAGATTTGGTTGCACGATATCGTTTTCCTCGGCGAGAAATTCTTCTCTTGACTGATTTGGTAAATGATACTGTTCAGCACCCAACCTCTAGATCGTGTGCGATTCCTGTTTACATCCAAGTAGGTTTTTAATATAAATTTCTTTTTTTACATCAATTTAATAGAGAGTTAACGGTTCGTAGTGAAATTATACTGGCACTTTTTTCGGTCCTCTGTAATTTCGACCCATATGGCATTGAAAGACAATTTTTGAGTATAAATAAACAGGCACCTGCCAGTATTAATCTATCATACCTTTATCAACTCAGATACTATTATCAATTTATCTCACTATTTAATAACCAAAATATAAGAAAACAGAAGAGTTTAATACTTAAAATCATGCATGCAATAATTTATTATGATATTTAAGCATCATTCTTGATTCTCATTACTCAGCTAACAAAAATATATTCCTAAAAAAAGGTTACAGGGCCTTAAACTATCTATCACAAATGATAGCCTATATTTTGATTATTCCACTTTTTTTGGTAGTTGATTTCCAAGACTGACTGACCCCTTCCCCCCCCCCCCCAAAAAAAAGTTTGTGGTAAGAAAAGTGTGTTACTAGAATAATTGGGGTATGGAGTAGGTGTGGGTGGTAGTTATAATTACTATTACATTTATAAATTTGAGTAAAAATGTTTTAGGTTTCAACCTATTTTACTTCACAAAGTCTTTAAGTACGCCTAATTGTAAAAAAAAAATGAGCCTCAGAATTCTTTCATATTTCTCCCCCCTCCCCCTCCCCATCTGTAACACCCCACTTAACCAATTGTGTCCTCTCTTTCCTCAGGTGTTGATCACTCTTCGTTTTTTTTGGCTAAGGGGGACTACTTGTCAGAAGTGGCTGCCCTGCATGGAGTCTCCGTTCTATCAGCATCAAGGATAATACATTCTGTCTGCCCAGCTTTATGTCGACAGCTTAACAACATTAATTTCCCGACCACAGCAGATGAACTGAAGAGAGTAAAGGATGGCTTCTATAAGATTGCACATTTCCCAAACGTAGTCGGTACTATAGATGGTACATTGATACCCATACAGGGCATGTCAGGAGATGATGAACCCAATTTCATCTGCCGCAAGGGTTTTCCCTCCATCAACGTTCAAGGAGTTGTGGATGCCGACCTTCGGTAAATATTTATTATTGACTAAAAATATATATTAAAATCATGCATTACAGATAACTTTTACTCTTTTAATAATTTTTGAGAAAAATTTTACCAAAAGCAACCCACTTGTCCACTCCCAATCTAATTAAAATTTAATCTTTGTGCACGTGTAGCAATGTATTTGGAACTTATCAATAATCTAATTTTAATTACATTAGTCTGCTCCAAATAAAGTCATATTACACCGACCCACCCGCTCACTATAAAAAAAACTAGACCAGAAATAATTAGGTTAAACTAATCAAGCTTATTCCTTTCAGTTTTACCAATGCTGTTTTGAAGTGGCCTGGATCAACTCATGATTCCTTTATGTTGGCTAATTCCTCTGTACCTCAATTGATGGAAACTTTGAGTGGACCCTGGATTTTGGGAGATTCAGGATATCCCCTGAAAAAAATGGTTGTTGACCACATTTAATGAACCAATAGGCACCAAAGAAGAGACTTACAATCAAGCCCACTGCTCAACCAGAAACACAGTGGAAAGGGCTTTTAGGGTTCTTAAGTGCAGATTCAGGTTTGTTCATTTTTTTGTATATCAGCTTGAATTTATTAAGAATTAAATCCACTTACAGGATTCATCCTTGACATGTTAATTATAACTAATACATGTGAACATATTTTTTTTTCCTTTTTATTTTAAATAGATGCTTGCATAAAACTGGAGGAAGTCTTCAGTTCACTGCCCCAAAGTGCATCAAAATGATCGAATGCTGCCTAAGACTACACAATATGGCCATCAATGGCAGACTCCCGCTTGAAGCTGCAGATGATCCTATACAGGTTCTGCACAACAATGCCGTGTACAGAGGAAATGGAAATGATGGTTTCCGGGTGAGACAGACCATTGCTCAGAGGTTTTGAGAACATTATCTATAAAATCATGCAATATTCCTTAAATTTCTTATGACATTGTGTTAAAAATATTACATGTGAGTATCCTCACATAAAATGTGTTCATATAGTTTATCTTATCATATCAAATGAAATGAAAATATGATATATAGTAGATGTATACCTTTAAAACTAGCAAATGTCTTAATATGCTCATACAAATGCATGAAATGTAAAGAAATGTAAATATTCTCCACATAATGTGAAATATAATTTATCGTTCTATTTTTTTTACATGTAAAACCATATTTTTACGTCTGTCAGGGTGTATGTCTCTCTGTCTTTGTGTCTTTCTCTCTCATTATCTCTCACTCTCACTATCTCTCTCCCCTCTCTCTCTCTTTATCTCCTCTCTCTTGCTCTATCTCTCCTCCTCTCTCTATCCCCCCCTCTCTCTCTCTCTCTCTCTCTCTCTCTCTCTCTCTCTCTTGGTAGATGAAAAAGAAAGACCTGTAAATGAAAAATGTATAGTTTAGCTGTCACAGATTGTTGTTTATTAAGGAAAACCCTAACAAATTCATTAAATCTTTAACAGCTTTAATAATATACATGTGCAACTGTAAACATTGATAGAAGTTTATAACAATAACAAAATAGTATTATTTTAAGTAAAATTCAAAGTCTTTGTTGCCATAAAATGATTTTTTTTTTTCAATTTATATGAAGTGAATGAATTTTTTCATATGTTTCATTATTTTCCTGATTATAAACTGTTTTGTATTTAAAGCATTAAAATCATTGTAAATTTTTAGAAAGTTTTTTGTCGATTCTTTATCTCATTGTTAGTTTGAATAATTGTTGGTCTCGTCAGTGAATAAAGAGTTGAATTGAAATTAACTGACCATGCAAACAACTAATTAAATTTGTCTATATGAAAGGCAAAATCATTGTATAAATAAAAAAAATCCGGATAATTTAGAGTTGTCGAACATTGCTGAGGATCATAGATCATTAAGTGACAAAGTCAAAATTGCTTACTTATTAAAGGAATGATAATAATGATTTAGTCATTAATCATAAAATAATTAGATATTACAGAAACACATAATTGATTATTGGCGAACAAAATATTTGTGCTATTTGACAATCATATCAATGCAATTAAAGAAACATTTAATAATAAGTAATACAGTATAATGTTTAATATATAATCATACGAAGAAAACACACTCAATAAATCTATCTCTCTCTCTCTCAGTCTCTCTCTCATTCAAAGCTATGAAATATGAATTAGGTTGGGATTAAATAATTAAAACTTTCAACAATCTTGCGAATTGGTATGTGTACAGCAACAAAGTGCATGTGCATGATGATATAAATTTCCATATCAGCAGCATTCAATTTGACTTAATTTTTTAAAATATCCATTATCTGTTCATTAACAGTGAAGGGTTATTCAAATAAACATATACTATAGAATTGGTTTACAAGCAAGCTTACTTACCATATGCTCCCAATTACTTGACAATGCTAGCCATATTGAATGGTAAGGTACACATTACATACACAAAACATGTACAATTTGTCTTTAACAACAAATAATTCTAAATTCAAAAGAATCTAAATTTCCAGAAAAAAAAATAAAATAAAAACTTCCTGGATATATGCCCATCTACACATTATGCCCTAAATCCCTACAAGTTTCACTAATTTTGTGTCATGCAGTGGTTTAAGAGAAGTTATGTTAGGGAATTGACAAAACAAATAACAAAGAAGAAACAGGACTGATGGACTGACTGATGGACGGGTCAAAAAACATGGAACTGTACCCCTCATAACTTTGTTGCATATGTTAAAATAAATGCTTTAACCACAGGTTAAAAAGTGTAAATATATATCTTGGGTAGTTAAAAAAAATTGTCTGTGGAATAGTTAATAATCCTCTTCAAAGATGAAGTTTAATTCTTCACAATTTATGATAGATTTGGGAACTTAATGATTGGTGAGACTGAAAATGGTGACATAGGAGAATTCAAAGACTGTCCTGGAAACTTAGCAACAATTAATTCTACTGCCTCTGTTGATCTCCTCTGCAATTGAAGCATTTCATCCTGCTGTGCCACCATCTTTTCATAGAGTTTAATCTTCTTGGCCCTGTACTCTTGTAGGTGCTTATCTCTCTCTCTCTCTTTCCATTTCGATGACCTCCTCCCTAACATCTTTTGGTGTTCCTGCAGACTTGGCTAAAAATGTTGATATGCATATTACATCAAAGCAGATACTAATTTGCTTACTAGTTAAAAACTGATTTTCATGACCATTGTGTCATAATATAGGTGACAGATGACTAACTGAATCATATTGTGCGTTACATGCAGCTTAATTTATTCACAGGATGAAGCTCTGCCATTCAGTCAACTGAATGTTAACTGAAAGGTATGGAAAGGTGACTGAATGGCACAAATATGTCATTCAGTCACTTTTCAGTTACCTTTCAGTCACCTTTCAATTGACTGAATGGCACAGCTTCATCTAGTTATTACTGACATAGATCTCAACATACTTTATAAGGAAAATATATATGCTGTACTTAGGCTTAAACATAAAAGGCATTTCTCCAACTTGAATGAGATAAGCTGAAATTTGTGTTCACAAGTATGATAGTATAATAAAAACTAGCTTTGAACAAGTGCATTTGAATCTTAAAGCCATAGTTGTATCTACACTAGAAAAGCTTATATATACCGTTATACTTACAGCCACTATCATGAAATTTCTTCTTTTTCACAGGCCTTGTCCTTGATGCATTCATGACATTTGAAGTGCATGCTTCTAAATAGTTTTTAGAGAAGGTTATCAATTAGTATTCTTTAAAAGATAAAAGTTGCATGATTAAAAAATCATATGTAAACATTTTTGTACTGCGTTGTAAATTTAATCAACTGACCAAAACAAACACCCTATAGAGACACCTACACACATTAGCAAAACACATTATAAATATCTCTCTCTCTCTCTCTCTCTCTCTCTCTCTCTCTCTCTCTCTCTCTCTCTTATAGCTTGTGTTTAGGTAAGGCTTTTGACTTTTTTAGAGTTAAGTTAAATAATTTAATTTGGATATTTTAGAAAATACAATAAAGCACAGTTATAGGGAATATGCTTATAATGAATTGACGCTTCTAGCGAAGTGATTTTTATTAACTGACTTTATTACATGATGTAAACTTGACGGATATAACAAATTATGCTTATAATGAAGTAAAATTATAATGAAGTAAAATTGCTTATCCCTGGCACTTCGTTATAAGCATGTTTCACTGTACCTAATTTCTATTGCAGCATGCTTATTGCTTAATCAAATCAGCATTAAGAAAAATTTATCCAAAATCATTTTTTCTACAAGAAGAAGACACAATTTTCAATATTATCTGATCTAATTATTTTTCCATCAAAAAGTGCACAATGTATATAAACTTGATTTAATATTTTACACTAAGAATAATTTGTGCTAGTGTATTTTAATAAGCATAGTAAAAGTTACACACTGTGCTGCACATAAACAGAAAAATGTGCTGGATGCTTTCCCTAAATGCGATGAGTGAAAAGAAAATAATACAAATGGCATGTACCTGGCAAAGTGGGTGGCAGAGTTGGGACAGATGCTTCTTTCATTTCTGGCATGCTATCTTAAAAAAAAAAATCATAAGAATAGAGTTGTATACAGAATATTTAATAGGAATTACTGCAAGTTAAATAAATGAATAAATTGATAAAACTTAAGATAAATTGCAAGGAGTTTCTAAACAAAACTGCAAGTATCAAAAATAATTTATGAAATTATAGGTAGAGATGGAAATTACATGTATGTGATGTTTTGTAGATATACAAAGCACTTGCTTAATCAGTAATATTCCTTTCGTAATATTCATCTCTCACAATTACTATGATGAGCCAAGAAATATGATATTTCATTTTAAAATCATTTATAATCATAAACATACCTGGAAAATTTACGGCAAGTCTGCAACAGCATCATCACATATCCCTGATAGAGAATCATAATCTGAAGAAATATTATAAAATAGATATAAAATCAAACACAATACTCATATTCATAGCTATGTTGTATATATAGTTCGTACATGTACTGACTTTCCTCATAGTGAGTCTTCCCACAGGGAAGTCTTACCGTGAGAGGAATCTCTCTGTATGACACCTGTACATGTATAAGGTATGAGGTACCGTTACTTAATACATGTACATACAATTCTATAAAGCAATACAAGTAATTGACTAGCATAAAATTGTTTTCAAAATGAACTTTTATCATACTTGCATGGAGTTAAATGTAAATCATATACATGTATTACTCTATGAGAGTCATGCAATCTTAAAATTATTTATTGATAAGAGGAATAATATTTACCTTTCTCAATTGTAATGAAACAAGATGTTGTTGCTTTATTACACTCTAAAGTGTCAACTCCGCCTTCCACACCTTCCACAGAGCATTTAGATAATGTACCAAGAATCTAATTTGAAATGTTGAACAAAAAATATTATACAAGTGTGGCAAACATGTTTATTGATTGACATTTTAAACTCTTAGTGTCAAATTGTTTCAGATAAGAAATACAGACAAAGACAACTACAATAGCATAGTCTGGAACTTACGAGTCTTTCCCAGGTTTTTATGTCCTCCACAGGTGCAGGACCACCTCATGTACCTCTCATCTCTTTCAAACGTGCAGCTTCTTTTTTTGGTGGCACTTGAAATATCCTGCCACTTTTTCTTGCAATCGATAACATCCCTTGGAATTTCTGAGATGTTGACAGAGTTTACTCTAAATGAAATGTAGATGCATTATCTATCTATCTATCTATCTATCCATCCATCCATCCATCCATCCATCCATCCATCCATCCATCCATCCATCCATCCATCCATCCATCCATCCATCCATCTATCTATCTATCTATCTATCTATCTATCTATCTATCTATCTATCTATCTATCTATCCATCCATCCATCCATCCATCCATCCATCCGTCCATCCATCCATCTATCTAATTTTATGTTATTGCTTTTTATATACATTTTTATTTAGATGTTCATTTTTCTTGCATCATATTTAATCATTCAGTATTTTTATTTATCAATTTACCAATCAATTTATCAATTTAGTCCTTATTTTATACACATGTAAATGCTAAATGTAGGCCTTACGCATTCGTTCATATGCATGTTTTTTGTGTGTTTTTTGGGGAGGGGGGTATGTCTAACTTTGCAATCCCCCTCCCCCGTTCCGACGCATATGTAAGTTGATATTTGTGTAGATAAAAACCTATTAAAAAATCAACCTTAATTAGTTTTAAAGTAAATTTGATGTAGGATTTGCTTAAATTGTTTTAATATGAAAGAAAGATAAGATAAACGTATGTAGTAAACAAGTAGGTCAGCTCTCAGCTGTGCACTGTCAACTCACCTTTCGGCAATTTGTTGCCAACATTGCGTTTTTTGGCAATTTGTAAGGCCAGGGGAGAATTTTCCTTTTATGGTCTTTATGTTGACCGAAACTCCCTGGGCCAAAGCCTCCAGCTCCTCTGCACTCCAATTTGGCTTTCGTTTGTTTTTGTCCATGGGTGTTTATTATGGGGTTAAATTTCCCGCTGTTATGTCGAATTTGCCAGACGATTACGTAACCGGAAGATCTGTATGCGCAGCCGCATTGAAAACAAAAGTGTGTTGCTAAGAAAGCTTTTATCGTAAGTGTAATCTTAAGTGCGTTTCTAGATCGATCCCTTGGGAATTCTCTTAAGTTTATTTTTTTCACTTACGATTGGTTTCGTGAAAACGACTTAAGAAATGACTTACGGTATTCGTAAATCAAATAATTAAGATTATACTTACGTTTTTTTGTGAAAAGGGCTACAGGGGCGGTAACAAAGGTCCGTCCTTATAACAGAGACTGGAGCTTTGTATATCATCAGTGTTTGACACATACAGAGAGAAACCAGCCAATCGGCCTCTTTGTCGCGACTCTACAAAACAGTCTCTATGTCAAAAAAAGATTTATATTGACAAAGCAATGAAAAAAAGTATCAATGGTGATGTATAATGTTTAAGTATACGTTTTTATTTTTTCAGAATATATTAGAAAATATTAAAAAACAGACCTTAAAGAAAAAAATGCAATCTTGGATATAATCAATTTCCTTGTATTTAATTCATACATTTAGTTTATTTGTAACACTTAGTCAATATAAAAATTATTATGACACACATTTTTAGTATCGTCACTATTACATGGATTCGAAAGCACTGCTATGTTAAATAGCATCGGATTGCCTTTTGGATGAAAAATATTGCTTTTGGACTGTTAGTAATAGTACGAGGGTTGTCCAAAAGGTTCGTGGACACATATAATTTAATTCAAAATGACGTCGCCATTATCAAGAAAGTGTTATAATATTTTATATAGAGTATAATAATGTAGATGTATAAAAATCAGAGCAATGTACATCTTTGTATTGTAGTTATAATTATACATACATTGCCTATACAGGCCGCACGGCCAAGTCTGACGTTGGGTTATAACGACGTTTCTATAACGTCGTAGTCCTGGGTTTACCTGAGAGTAATATGCCGCATTTACCGTTTGGACAGATGGTACAATCGCATACTCCATCAAAATATCGCTTGTGCCACTTGTGGATAAGTAAACTCGAACTATTTCGATGTTTTTCCTGTTTCTTCTATCGTTTGTTTTGTTTCTATCAGTGTTTTACCCCAGTCGACACAATTTTATGATGGCGCGCTGTTCCGTACGGTCAACTGACGTCGCTTTTTCGGGCGTTTTTAAAAACATGTTCGTTCCGTTATATCTTTTAAAAGTTCTCTGCTAGTTTGAAAATAACTTCAAATGACCTATGAAAATGACCTACACCATTGAGACTACATTACAATAGAAGATTATGAAGTTTTGAAATGTTTTATAAAAACTGTAAATATACATATCTAAAAACTCAATTACAAAGTTTGAACAATTTTTACGCTGGGCCGTGTGTACTTTCCGCGACCATTTAATACATTAAATTTTTAGTTTATTTCTATGAAAAACATTCAAAACCACTTTAGTTTGATTTGAAATCTTATGACAAAGATTTAGATATACAATATGTATACATAAACCTATTTAAAATGACAAAAACGCGATTGTCCACGAATTTTTTAGACAATCCTCGTATTTTGCTGTTTTTATCAAATTGAATTAAAACATTTTAGTGGTCATTGGATATACATAGTACAGAACAAATTAAAACCTGCAAAATCCGTCTACAAAAGTTGCAATGTTCTTTAATGTGCGTGTTTGCGTGTTGCAATATGCAATTTATAAGAAAAAGATTTATTCGGACGATCCTTAAGCACAGCTAATTGGGTTTTCGTTGCTTAGATCTTCTTTACATATTTAAGTTACGTCAAAACGTTCGGTTTTGATCAATTTAAAAAAAAACATTTATATATTATATAAATAGTGCCTGTTTGGGAGGAAAACAGTTGAAATTGACACCCCGACAAAGACATTGTCAACCTCCGCTTCGCGTCCGTTGACATTGGTTTCGAGGGGTGTCAGTTTCAACTGTTACCCTCCCAAACAGGCACTTTTTATTTTATCATACTAATTGTCTTAATTTTATAGAAAGTTTACTGCTTTTTTTTTATTATTTATTCAAATTTTTTCAAACGCATAACTGACTTCGTTAGGAATGACGTGAATTCTACGGCGAACCGTACGCGCATAATTTATGCGCATGTAACAATTCGTTGTGTTATCCTTTGCAAAAGTGTGTTACTAACGCTGAGGGTAATAGTACGGATTATAAACTGCTTCTAAGCTAATCCGATTTCAGTATTTAACATGAATGTATAATAATATAAACTGCAACATAGCTTACTAGTAAGCCACGCTCCCAAAGCATATATACCAAACATGCAAACTTGTCTGCGATTTTGATATACATTATAACACAGAGCTTTCATTATATGTTTTGACAAGTGCGTAAAATACTAGGGCGGTGTAAGAAAGCTAAACGTGACAAACACAGTTGTTGAAAAACAAAACATGATACATGTTAGAGTTATATCAAAATTTTCTTTAAGAATTGAAATACCTGCACCATCGTAGTTTCTGAACAGGATATAAATACTGTAAATGCTGTATAATCCACCAAGATCTGCTCTCCACCACACGGTTTTGTCAGAATAACCACCTCCTATACCTATTGGATTTGTTCTAGTACACGTTGCAGTATTTCTATCAACTGCAAGATTTGCCTCATAATATGGGCATACCTATGTATGTGACTGGATCGCTGTTTTTTTATTTGATAAGTCATCTACAAAAACGTGTATAACGTATACCGTAAACGTGTCTTATTTTGAAAAAAAGAAAAGAAAAAAAAACACACACAAATAAACAAACAAAAACAAAATAAGAATAAAATAAAATAAATAATAATAATTCCTTAATAAGTAAATAAAACACCCTTTCAAACATTTTTTTATTCATAAATTTCGACTGTGTTACAGTACCCGCAACGTTATTTTTTACAATCCTATGCTATCGTATCGTGTATCAATCCTATCATATCGTGCGTGTATACTGTTCAATCATGCGTTAATGCTATCGTATCGTGCGTGTATGCTGTTCTATCGTGCGTTAATCCTATCCTATCGTGCGTGAATCCTATTAGGTTTATCGCTCATTTTTATCAGTTTTCCGTTTATCCTATCGTGTTAATCGTTTTGTGCCTTTTCATAAGAAAGTAAATTTATTTCAAAGTTGCAAGTCGTTCAGTGCGCCGTATAAGAAAGTTTATCGAACAAGAATTGTAAAATCCTATCCAGCATTCTATTATAATACTAATTTCTTAATATTTTAGATCAAAATTAACCAATATTACATGTAAATCATATTTGTAAGCATTTGAAATAAAAAAAAAATATGTAAACTATCGAAGTTCTTAGGAACAAAGTAACATATTTACCTGTATATCGAATATATTAAATCGTACGCGAAGTGTATACCTGCGTAAACATTAACTTTTATGCAATATAATTCGTTTTTTTTTTATGCATCATATTTTACAGAAATAAAAGTATTTATGATATATTTTATATTTAATTAAAACCAGAGTTGTATTTAATTGAACCCGTTATTTTCGTTGTGATATTTGATTTTGGGCTGAAATGTTCTCGGCAATCGGCTACGGTGTGTGGTAATGAAAACAATGTGAACAAATCGTACGCGGAATGTATATGTGCGTAAATATTTATTTAACTTGTATGTTATATAATTCGTTTTTAATGCATCATTTTCTTATACAGAAAGAAATGTATTTATGAGTTGGATTTTTATAATTGGACCTGCTATTTTTTCTGTGTGATTTGATCTCGGGCTGCAATATTCGCGGCGATCGGCTAGGGTGTTCGGTAATAAAGGAATGTTAACAATACAGAACATTTATTGATCATTTAAGCTCATAATGTTTGTCAAAAAAATTAACTGGTCATTTTTATACATTATATACATGTAAATGATGCAGCGATGATTAACAACTCGGCAATTGTTACTAAAAAGAAATTCCACGTAAATCTTTATTCGTACGTGTTCTTTCCAAAATTATGCCATTATCATGTTATTCATAAAGATCGTTTAAAGCGATTATACGTTTATCATGAACATCGTTTATCCTTTCCTATCGTGTATCAATCCTATCATATCGTGCGTGTATACTGTTCTATCGTGCGTTAATGCTATCGTATCGTGCGTGTATACTGTTCTATCGTGCGTTAATCCTATCCTATCGTGCGTGAATCCTATCCTATCGTTTATCTTGTAAAAAATAACGTTGCGGGTACTGTACTGATTTATTTATCAGACTTATTATTTGGTAATAGCAATGTAACGTTGAACACTTTAATATTGTAGTATATTGAAAATATATATAGAAAAGCCAACGGTTCAAAGTTATGAACATAACCGCGTGTTTACAATTGTAGTAATGCAACAGTCAAACAAAGATATCGTGTGATGATCATTGTGACCTCAAAAAATATGATTTCTTGAACTTTTAAAACGTTCAAACAGATATACACGTTTAAACTACTTTTCCATAGAGTCATAGGAGGAAATGTATTTGCAAATAAACACATGCATAAATAATATGTGCATTTGAAACAAAATTACATACAACACGAGAAAGGCATAGTTTAATATATGAACTGATTCTGTGTAAATACAATACTATTTTGTTAATACCCTAAAACACATAAGTATGTATTTTAAAATAATTTTTCTGACATGTATTATCTGTAAATTTAACAAAATTGTCATCTTTGTACAGCTTTTCAATACATACATGTAATATAATATGTAAAAATGTATTGTGTATGGCAGACTCACATTATACTCTTAAATGTAAAAGCGTATAAACCACCATACATCAGGGACAAATAGTAATGTTACAAAGTTCACAGAGATCTAAATATGGTGATCTTATCATTTGAAGTATGAAAGTTTTTCAAAAGAGTTGATCACTTATCAATTAAATTTATAATCGCAAATCTTGTTAAATCGTTTTTCTATATCTTATTTACACATTCGAGAAAACAGTTTGTTTGAAATTATAAAAAAAACTTGCTTTTTTAACTTCCATGAACCAAAAAACAAAAAAACAAAAAGACAAAAAAAGACCCCCCAACCCCCCCCCCCCCAAAAAAAAACAATCAAAAAACTTCCACAAACTATCGTTTTGCTTTCACAAATTTCGTATATGTAAATTGCGTAAACAAAAAAGACAAACTGTTCCCAAGAGACAGAAAAGTAGACTAAAGTATTATCTGAAAAAGTTTATGTAAAAACATACCATTTTTACGCAACCATAAAATCATTATACCGAGCGCAGCGAGAGGAGGGCGAAGCCCGCTTTGCGAAGCAAATGGTAACACGTATATATAAGAAAATCAGTGAAAATTGAAAGTACAACGAAGGCACAACTTTTACGTTTTACGTATGAAACATGACGTCATAATGTAGACTGAGCACGCAACGTTTGGTTTAACTTTGGCTTATGATTTTAGTAGACAGGCAGATCGTACCGCGTGCGTTTCAAATAAATTTTGTTCTATACAAAACAAAAATCAAACTGCACTATGTTAAATCTGCGCTCGGTCCAACGGTCACACCTTTTACATTTTAATACATATGCTTGATTTGTATGTTAATGATACCAATTATGGTAGAAAGTCAAGAGTACCATATGCCGGTGCTAAACTAAATCCTGCTAGATAGAGAAGAAATTGATTGCATAACATTCTGTTGTTATTACACTGACAATTCGATACTCATAAAAATCCAATACACATTAACGTGCAAGTCCAGGAAGTTTAATAGAAAACATAAACAACATGTTTATGGAGCGCCTTTCTTGTTATAAACCATTTGTTACAGGATTTTTTTTTCAATGAACATGTGTCAAATATTTAAAATACTAAATAACTATTTTCGACTGTAAAAAAGAAGATTTTACTTACAGAATAAATAAGGCTGCGTAATTTAATCATTATTAGTATACATTTGTAATGCAACAAAATTTAAAAATTTGAAATACGATCTTTAAATGATTTATTAAGTTTTTGTTTTCGGTTTTTTTTTTTGGGGGGGGGTGTTTTTTTTTTAATTCAAATTCTTCACGGGATGAATATCTGACATGTAATCAACTGAAAGAATAGTGTTGAAAGGTGACTGATAAGCAGACTTATGCCATTTATATTAGTCATATGTTACATGCAGTGACCTCTCAGTCCCCTTTAAACTGACTGGATGGAATAGTTTCATCGTGTGCTTATATCCTATATCGTCGAACGGATCAGCTAACTACCATAATTACCGATAATCCATTACACCAGATTACTCGTGAAAAAAATGATAAAAATATTAAGATGTAAACAACAGTTCTACAAATGCTAATAAGTGTATATTTGTTATTAATATCATTTTTGTGTAATATGCATATATTTAATCAAATGTAACTAATCTTATCGCATATCTGTTTTTATGTAATTGTGTACACTCCGCGTTCGAATTAACATTACCGATACACGGGTAAACATTTTATTCTTTTCAAAGATTTTTTTAGCTTCATTTCATAATCATACAATTTTAGTATAAATATTAAATAATAAGAAATTCATTTTGTTTTTAAATTTCGTTTTATTGATCTTTTAATCATTAATATGATGGTATGACAAAATGTGCCATACCTTATTTGCTTGTTGGATTGCAGGATACGTGATGTAGGATGGGTTAGTAAGGATTAAGATTATTCGGTCAACTTTCATGACAGCAGCACTATACATTGTGGTGCTTATTTACATGATATAATGCAGGATGCGGTTTGCAGGATGGGTCACATTAGGATTAGATTAGAATCATTTTGTCAACTTACATGCCAGAGTATCGTACGTTGGATGCGAAATATTATGATTATCGTTGCCTATACAGACATGAATATCACCAGTGACACTGAACAATACAACTGCATCGAAAAATAAATCAGTGCCACCTAATCTAATCTTCATTCAAGATGAAACCATAAATCTCTCTCTCTCTCTCTCTCTCTCTCTCTCTCTCTCTCTCTCTCTCTCTTTGTTTTCGGACCCCAAACTAGTATCTTTATGATTCAGAGGACCCTTCTTCAATAATGACCTTGCTTCAGAAATCACAGCTCCATATTGTTTCCTCACGTATTCATTGTAACGCCCCACACCCCGCCCCTCTACCTCCACTAGTTTGCAACAGTATCAATTTTACCAGATGTCCATATATTATGCTTTTATAACATTTTATTTTCTTTAATATGAATCTCTACTTTAAAATTAATGTTCTGAGTTTTAAAGCAACGCATTTTCAATAGAATATTATTATAATCAGAAAGTGCATTTTTCAGGCAAGCATGACTCACGTTTAAAATACGTCATTAACCGTGGCTAATTTAAAAAATGATGTTTAGATATGCTGCAATTAGCCTTTTCTTAGAATTTTAGATTTAACAGAGAGAAACCTTATATAATAGTAAATGCATTTCGTTTTTTAATTAAACTTTGATTGAGAGCGCATCGAATGTTAAAATATTCATATGTTAAAAAGGTAACTAATAAAGACATAATCTATTTGCAAAATCGCATTATGAAACTTTACAAATTATAAGATATGAAAGCGATACTCAATGATAAGTAGAGAATTATATTTGTTAGTTGCTTTAGTTTCAATCGATTACTTTTTAACTGAACATTATTATTTTTTTGGCATGTCACAAATATGCATGTTATGATTTAAGGTAAGGTTTGCGGTTACAGGGAGATAACTCACACATTTTCATTATGACGTAACACTAACTACCCTTTATTTCAGCTATGACGTCAACATTTATATGACGTCATAATTGATTTCAGGGTTTTTTTTATTTCGCGGGGTTTTGTAGTTTCAATGAAAGAATAACAGGACACAAGTATTTTATCAATTTCCACAAAAACGAAGTCCGCATCATAAGGTTTTGAATAGTGTTTTAGGAACATCAGATTACACATATTCTAAGATACATTTTTCCTGAAATCGGTGGACCTGAAAAGGTTTCAAATAAGATGTTTTCGTTTACATAAAAGTAGTCCAAAATTAAGACTTTTGTTGTATTTTATTCTTTTTTTAGATAGTTCATAAGAAATTAATAAAAATGAATCATGATATAAATAGTGACATTATTTTCAAACATTTTAAGCATAAATAACCCCCAAAATAGTCACATATAAATTGTACATTTTTTCACTAAATTGTTTACATTTCATCAACATGAAAATTGAAAATCATGAACTTTGACCTTTTATAGTTATAAAACGGGACGGGCAATATCATTTGAATTTTATGAGTAAAATGACTTTAGTGTAGTGAACAAAACGGTATGTAACTTTGGTACAATTCCTAAAAAATGCAAGCCGCAAACCTTACCTTAAAAAAAAAATATTCATTGAAAACTTATATGTTCATTAAAAACAAGAGGCCCATGGGCCACATCGCTCACCTGAGCAACAACAGACATAATAAAATCAGCTTTATGGAGTCATATACAAAATATCTGAACAATGTCGTATAATAGATCCTGTATGAAAAAAAATCCTCTGCATATTCTTATGTTTATCATTGAGCCCCTTTTTAACAGGGTGATTTTACCGTCATATCACATATTGAGCACTGCAGTTCTCGAGAAGATGATCAGACTTAAACAGCTGTTTATATATGGATTATAAACCTACATCAAACTTTGAACCCCTTGTGAGGTCTAAGAATTGTCCAGGGGCCAGAGTCTTAACAATTCTAAAGAATCAACAATATGTCAAAATGCTTGCATATAAGTAAAACCATATATAAAAACATTTGAGTTTTTGTGAACAATTTAAATTTTCTCCTTTGTAAAATTGGACCCCCATCCGCCATGTGGGCCAACCCTACTCCTGAAAAATCATTATCCCTGGGGGTAGGGTGGGGCCACAATTGGAAGGGGGTTCCAAATTTTTACATAGGAATATATAGGGAAAAATCTTCTAAAACACAAATTGTCAAGAAGAGCTCTAACTTTAGTCAGTTCAGTCTTCAAATAGTCTAGATTAAAATTTGTCAAAATCATATTCGAACAATTTGAAACTTCCCTACCTGAGGATGCTTCCACACAAGTTGCAGCTTTTCTGCCCAATCGGTTTCTGAGAAAAAGATTTTTTAAAGACTTTTCTCTATATATTCAAATGAGAAAATTCGACCACCCTCCCCCACTGTGGCCCCACCCTACCCCTCGGGATCATGATTTTATCCAACTTGAATCTACTCTAACCGAGAATGCTTTCACACAAGTTAAAGCTTTTCTTGCCGATCGGTTTCTGAGAAGATTTTTAAAGATTTTTCTCTATATATTCCTATGTTAAATTTCGACCCCCCCCCATTGTGGCCCCACCCTACCCCTGAGGATCATTATTTGAACAAACTTGAATCTACACTACCTGAGGATGCTTCCACACAAGTTACAGCTTTTCTAGCTGATTAGTTTCAGAGCAAAAGATTTTAAAGATTTACTCTATATATTCCTATGTAAAAATTCGATCCCCCATTGTGGCCTCACCCTACCCCTCGGGATCATGATTTGAACAAACTTGAATCTACACTACCTGAGGATGCTTCCACACAAGTTACAGCTTTTCCGGCTGATCAGTTTCAGAGAAGAAGATTTTTAAAGGTTTACTCTTAATATTCCTATGTGAAAATTCGACCCCCCATTGTGGCCCCACCCTACCCCTGGGGATCATGATTTGAACAAACTTGAATCTACACTACCTGAGGATGCTTCCACACAAGTTTCAGCTTTCCTGACTGATCAGTTTCAGAGAAGAAGATTTTTAAAGATTTACTCTATATATTCGTATGTAAAAATTCGACCCCCCATTGTGGCCCCACCTACCCCCGGGGGGCCATGATTTGAACAAACTTGAATCTACACTACCTGAGAATGCTTCCACACAAATTTCAGTTTTTCTGGCCGAATGGTTTTTGAGAAGAATATGTTTGAAAAATACCAAAAAATTTTCAATGATTTTTAATTATCTCCCCTTGAAAGAGTGCGTGACCCTTCATTTTAACAAACTTAAATCCCCTTATCCTAAGAATGCTTTGTGCCAAGTTTGGTTCAAATCGGCCCAGTGGTTCTTGAGAAGAAGATGAAAATATGAAAAGTTTACAACAACGAGGACGACAACGACGACGACAACGACAGACAACGGACAAATTGTGATCAGAAAAGCTCACTTGAGCCATTGCCTCAGGTGATCTAAAAATAGCAATCAATTAAACTGATATTGAAATTATCAAAGCATTGAAAGAATATAATCCAAAACACTTTGAGAAGTGATCATGAATTAAAATTATAACAAAAAAATTCAATTTGTTAACTATATGCTACAAAATAACTGATAAGTCCAAATACAAGTAAAAACGAATCTAACAAACAATACAAGTACAACAGCCTTAATTCATGCACATGAAACTATTATCATCATTGAGTTTTTCATCAATAGAACAATGTGTTGATTTAAACAATAAAACACAAGAAAACAAATTCAAGGCAACATAGAATGATACAAAACATAACATGTTTTGAAGTAAACAGGAAGTTTAACTAAATGCATCATTAAGAATAAAACAATAGAGAATAGAACTTTTGGTTTATAACGATTAAACGATTGTAAAAAGCAGCATAAAAAACCTTTAAGATGGTCCAGCAATATGGCAAATCTTTAAATAATAAACAAAATACAAACAAACCAAAAAAAAAAAAATAGAAAAAAAATAAAACTAAATGAAGAAAAGGAATATACACTAGTAGTGCACACAAATCATTTTCTAAAAAAAAAAAGCATGCATCTCAAAACAACCAATGTCAGCATAAAACAACATAACTTGAATCTAATTAATATGGATATAAATAACACATCATTCAAAAGTCCAAATATAAAGAGAAACAAAATCATCTGGTTTAGGCCTTTCACACTACCGTCACCTTAACAGTTTCCGTAAACACAGTCATTCAGGAGATATTCAGCTACAGCGTCATGACAAAGTTGGTACTCCTCCTGAGATAACAAGAACATTAATGTTAATACGCACACGATTAGCAAATTCAATTTCAATGCATCTAAAACACCTTTTATGTGTAAAAGAATAAGCTGCTATGAAAATATTACGATCACATTTTGAAAACGATTGGTAAAATATCGATTTTCTAAATTACAAAGTATAAAACTAAATCAACAAAATCAAATTGAATATATATGAAATCTTACTAGCATCAATATAAAATGTAATACCCACCACAGTGGAAACACACTCTGGTCTACGTATCTGGATCTGACGTACAGCTGTAAAGATGTCCACCTCTCTATCCACGGAGATCTGTTCCAACACGTTGTATACAACAAAAAATGGACCACAGCGTGTAGCTCCGTCACTTAAAAGTAAAATATGATATTTTAAGTTAGTTTATTCAATTGAATAATCGTGTACACTTGTTTCTCCCTAATATTGCCGAGTAAAGAATGATAATATATAAAAAAAAAAATCATTTATTCCTACAATTATGTTAGGAATATATATGTTTGATAGTTTTGTATTTAAGACACTTGTTATTTTAAAATAAACTGTAAATACTAATTTACCTTATAATAATCCATTTAGTAAATTATCATTAAACTTTTATGTCACAGTTTTATTCTAAAAACATTTTGCTCAAATAGATATTTAAAACATTTAAATTAGAAAATCGCTTTTCATTTTTTAATTCTTATATGTAAATGTTTTGCTCTAAATGTAAATAACGGTTATTTAATAATTTAAAGAGAAGTAACCCATTCAATCATAACACTTAATATCGCTTAGTATTACCTCGACAGAACTAGAACCCGTCCCTTTTCGTTCGTCTTTTCAGTTTTGACAGCCTTGATCACATCCAAAAGAACTCTTTTATCAGATGTCCTCTGTTTTTCTTTCCATGTTGGGCATTCCAAAACAGTAATGTCCATTTGGTTAAAACCCTAATTACCATGAATTCATGAATGCTTCATTATGTTTGAATAATGATAATGTAAGTTGCAGCATGATTCGTTCAAATATTTTAATTATTAGAATGTTCATATATTAAATGCTTAGTTGCAACTTAATAAAGTTGTTACATATATGCTGCTATTCGTATATGCAATGTGTTGTTTTAATGTCATTGTTATTATCTTTCTTAAGACTTTAAGTTTGCTTTGAAAGTTAAAAAAATACCGTTGGCTGTATATTTAATCTGTTTATTGTGACGTTTGATGCCTTAGTTGAGGATAGATTCTTAATGTAGAACATTCCGTCAAATTTTGTTTGGCCTGACGATGGATACCATTTAGATGTCTATAACAGGAAAATACGACATATTAACCGAATTTGAGTTTCATAGATAGATAGATAGATAGATGAACGATGTTAAAGAAAGACAATATTTTTCATACAGATTCTATGTCCTTGAGTGGACACTGGAAGACGACAATCCGTGCGTCAAAGTCCTTGACCAGTCTGAGGAAGTCCTCGGTGTTGTCTGGTAGAGGATATTGGGCGCTGATCAGAGAGTCTTTCTCCAGATACGACTGTATAAAATACACACATTCGACTTGCCTCGTGTAAAAATATGTTCTTTATTAAAAATTACTATTCATTTGATTTGTGTTGGTTTTTTTTTTCTAATAGGTTAAACATAAAAAGTCAACTTAAAATCAACCTCATTATAGCAAAATCAATATATCAAAATCAAAGGTGTTTAAATTCGTGATAGTTTACCTGGAGAAGAACCGCGTTGTAGTATGTATTATGCCCCTTTATGTAGGACAAATGACACAAGAACTCCTCAACTACGATAAACAAAATCTTTAGAAAACATGATCTGTAAAAGCTTGAACAATGGGTATGTGAAATTGATTTTATTATTTGAGGTAAACAGTTCTGATTTTTTTTTCACCGACACAAATTACCGAGTAATCATGATAGAGTTCGTTGACGTATTGGCTTTGTATTTTTTTACCAGGAAGTACGTTTTCTGTGTAATTAGCTGATATCTGAGCCCGGCCAGAAATGTAATCTTCTTGTGTATGCTCCTTTCTCAGGGACAATAACTCCTACAAATGTGGTAAAACGATTGGATTCGTTTTAACTTATTGTTCAATTTGATGTTAGAACAAAAGAGTAAGAAATGAGTTAGTAATAAACAGTAAAACAAAAATATAAGTGTAAGTCTAAATTTCGATAGTCAGATGTATCTACCTCCAAGTCGGAAGAATATAATTTCTTTTGCTCTACATCTCCACAATTGGTATAACAGGATTGTTCTTGGTAGTGACTCAGAAATTTTTCCGTTTTCAAACATTTGGATTGACCACTGAACGCGTCTTTTAGTGCTAGATATAACAATCTGTACTGGTCCTTAGGGAAAGATAGTACACAAATGCATGTCAATCACAATAGAGATAGGTATAATGGTATAATGATTTAAAAAGGATTTAAAATCGTAAACACTTAAACTGCTCCCATAATCTAAATATACTTGTATTACATATCATTGTGTGAAACGGTACAGGTTTTATTTTTTGCTTTAAAAATTGATTTGATTAAGAGTTTGTAAGTTTGTTCAGGTTGTGTTTTTTAAAACAACACTGTACGTATTGAGTGAGGTATTTGTCATGAGGAAACATGTCGATAAAGGAAGAGACCCGTGGAAAGACCTTAAAAGGAAGTTTTTTGAGTCACTTTATATAAACAAAGACAAGCAGGTGCTTTGAAAGAAAGAATATTATTTCCTCTAAGTCAAATGTCATTTCCTTGTTTTTAGGTAAGATTCATTATACTTAATTTTCTTCCAATCAAAATGTTTAATTTCAATACGATACCTTAATTACATAACATGCTTTTGTTTTTTTAAGGAAACTAAGATTTTGTAATCAATCAGCATATTACGAAAAAACCTGAATTAAGGATATTATTTAGAAGGAAATCTTATCCATGTGATACCATAAAGCAAATAACATTCAAACAAAAAAAACAAAAAAACCAGAAAACGCCTCGGTTTTTTTCAATTTCAAATAGGACGAATTTCCGCTTGGTAAATATTTTATCGAAGAAGCGGCATGTAAAAATATACATATTTTGTCGAGAAAAGGAATAAGAATATTTTTTTTAGTTTAAAACTGTAATGTAATGAATGACCCTAAATAAAAAAAAAACATTTAATGTTTTCCTAATTTTACCATAAAAACATAGTAATAAAAACGAGATCTACTAGTAATTAGTTTACAGTTCAACATTAATAAAAATAAAACAATGATGAATCTGACAGCCGCAACGATATAACGGATGTATTGTAGTGGAATAAATAATATAAAAATTCATATGTAGGTGTAACACAAAAACATTGATATTTTTTGATAACTTAAACAATTGTTGGTTTCTCTGACACATTGAAGAGAGGTGAAAATGCAACATGTTAGAAAATATCTAAATTAAAACAACACCCTACATCTCCCTGAATCATGTTCATCCTGTCCTTTCTCATTGTCCTGACGTACATCGGGACGTTGATTTTACCAGTTCTCTCCCCTTCCCGGTAGAGGGCATCTAACGCAATGTACGTCCCAGTTCTACCAACTCCTGCACTAAAAAGCAATTCACACAAAGAATATTTTTAAGTAATTAATTTTTCTTTAAAAAATGACTTTTTATTTAATTGGAAACTCTACAACATTGGTGGTGAAGCTCAAATTGCTAATAAGAACAAGTTGATAATAAAAAAAAAACATTAAAATTTTAGCTTGAAATTGTTTGCCACATAATATACAGATTTTAGTATATAGAGAAATAGAGTAAATTTTAAGTGTCTGACATTCTCAGCAGAATTTATCAATTCTATTAATCGTTGTTTATAGTGACATATATGTTCAATCACTGTCATTTTCTTAAACTTTTCAGTTTTCTCCCCCCCCCCCAACTTAGTTGTCGTTTGCTATATGTATTATTGTCTTCATTGTTAACCTGAAGAATAAAATAAACGGTGGAAAAATGCTCTGTAATGTGATTTTGTCTCTTGGAAGTGGAATAAAAAATAATATCAATTTTAAAGGAGGCAACACTCATTTCTTCTACGGCTGAAATGCATGATTTACCCACATAGTTACCTGCAGTGTACCACTGTGTACTTTCCAGATAAGTTCGCGGTGGCTCTGATCACGTGACGGTGGAACACGACCAGACTGAGGGGATCGGCCACTCCGTGATCTGACCACGTGGTGTAGTGGAACATCGTCACGTGGCGGTCCGTTCTTGTCTACAAAGATATGTTTACTAAAAGTGTAAAATTAAAAAGTTGAAAATGCCATTACGAAAAAATTCGTCTAAATAATGATGGTATATGAGTAAAATCGAGCTTAACGCATAGAGGTTGCCAAAAAATTGTGTCTTGATGTATTTTTGCAACCAAGTTTTGCTAAAATGAAAACTTGTAACATAACAAAATCAAAACATATCTTTATTGATATACTTTGTTTCATTCGCATACGCATCCATCGATGTTTTAGATAAATTTAAATTTAATTGACAAAACTTTTAACATTCGAATTTGCTTACATTTTAATTTTCAAGGTAGCAGAGTATAAACGTTTGACAAAAAGCAACAGCACTAAAAAAGAGCCCCAACACGTACATAGTGAATTTACAGCTTAGTAATTATTAGTACGTTCCAGGGTTCCGCAAATTCACGTAAATTTGTATTTCATCTTCTAACAAAATCAATATTAAAAAGACTAAAAAATTCGTTATAATAACTTAGTATAAATCTTTCCTCATAAGTACTATTTTTGTTCATTCGCGCATTTAATACGAAATTTTTCTTTAGAAATCTTTAATAGTCTGAATGTAAATTCGAGTTAAAACTCCCTTAAACAATAATGAAAGGAGGCCTCTTTACTCTAAATTTGTAACAATGCGTTATAAAAGACTTACATTTCGGGAAATAAAATCAATGTTCATTATAGAAACGGTTCGACCACCGATCATAAATGTGCTAATTTTTGCTAGCGAAATTGCTACTTGCAGTGTCGGGGAAATGGGATAGAAAAATTTAACGCTCATTCATAGCTTATAACGGTGACATCTATATATTTTATTTTTTTATATTTCATCTTATGTTGTATGATATTTTACAATTTGTAGAAGTTTGAGATTTATTACCTGTAAAAGACGATTTAATCCAATTTTTAACAGATTACTCTTTCATATGCGTTTTATATTGTGATGACACATTTTATACGATAAAATACACACTCGTTTAGAACAAAATGTACGTTACCTTTATACTATTTATAATAAATTGTGGTTAAATAAATAAACGGTTTTGAATTTTTGCAGTATTGTGTAATACATGATTAAACGATTTTGCTAAACAAATTGTTATAATTTACATGCACATGTGTATATTTTTTTTATCTAAAGTGTGTTCGAATATGCATAAACGCAATGATGGTGGCCCATTTGCGACCAAAAATATATTCATGTATTTAATGTTAATCTGTTCATCCAAATTTTTGTGTAAAATAAAAATCGGAATGCAAAAATTACCTTTCAAAATGTAATCGAATGCTACGTAAAACCATGTTAAAAGCCAGTAAAGAGAAATTCAGTAATAACGAAGTTCTTTGGACAAGTTAATTTACTCCACAATATCTATAATTCGTTTTATCCGTATTACAAATATTCGAAATAATAAGTATAGGAAAGCTAAATATATCCGTTTTCTTTCAATAAATGCTTATTGAGGCATAACATAATACTTTTGTTTTAAAAACTAAAAAGAATCGGATTTTAATTTTGAAGTATTTTTGTGGAAAAAATTAATTCAAACTATTATGTTAATTGGTAATGTTAACTGTAAAGAACTTCGTTATAAACGGGACTCGGGCTAAATCCGTAAATCCACTGCATGCAAATTTATTGTAACTTTTAACGTTATACAAGGATTTGTTAAAGTTTTTCGGAGGACTCCACAAATATATCCGATATTTCAATATATCTTTGTTCGTACTAAAGGAGTTTTACTGATTTAAACCTTAAAATTTAAATCAGTTTCGGATTCGACTCATGCTAAAAAAAATCGAAGCCGTTAAACGGTCAAATGCGACTTGTGGCCGTGATACAAATTTAACAATGATATAATTGTATATGAATAATTGCATAAAATATACAAAGGTAATTTTGTTTTAACTAATATCTAGCAATGGTAATAATGATTCAGTTAGATGTGATCACATGTTTATGAGAATACTGTATTCAAATACTACTCATAGAATTGAAAACAATTTTTAGCTACTAATTGATTGATTGATTGATTTCGGTATAATACTGTATATAATGAACTTAGAAACAGTTTTTGATTTTTATACAATAAGTTGTACAATTAAATTTTGAATTATTAATGAGTCTCGGGAGAAGAATGTTTCAAACATACCTTTTTTCTTTTAATGAAAGGTCAACTTATGAATAAACTATGTGCCAAATATGAAATAAATTGACCGGGTAGTTTATATATTTACCGCGCTCAAATTTGGGTCGGATGTCCGTATCACCTCGCCATTTAATATAAAATTATATAGGGAAAAGGGGGTTAACATTTTCAGTTTTATATGTAAAAAAAAATAAAAAGATTTTTCTCCTCATTTTTAGCAATGAAAAGGGTACAGTAGAAGTAAACGTTTTGCCAAATTAAAGCGAAATTGACCGGATAGTTCTTATTTTATCCACCCTTATAGTTTGGTGTGTTGCCAGCCATTTTACATATAAAACTGCTAAAATAATAGGATGTTTACGAATCAAATTCAATTGTATTTATAGTAGATAAAAATATATGATTCCCCCTACATAGAACATGAAATGATCGTGCAAATTATAATTTCAATTATTTTGGCTGCAATTAAAAATACACGACGTTTTTTTTTGTCAATTGTTACGTCAAAAGTCTCAACTGACGTCATCGTAAGACGTTGACTCCGACGTGGATAACGTCAATTTTGAAGAAGCAGCGATATGATAAAAATACTTCTGAACATTATCCTAAGGATTCATTTTATTAAAAATGATTTGTATTATATGTAATATTTTTAGAATAAAAACGTTTTTTGGTTATCTGTGTTTTTGAACTTCTAACTCTGCATTTGCGTTTTACGGCATTGAAACGATTCTCTTTAAGAAAAACGCAATACCTGCGCAGAAGTCCCAAATTCTTAACGCGCGACTGACCTTAAACACATTTCATAAAATCATCAACAGATCTTTTCACAGGGTACTAAAAGATATATACACATCATAAAGAAAAAACACTACTCCCGGTTCATTTATTCTATGCGTTTAATTTCATACATTCGTCCCTTTTGCAAATTTAAGATATATTTTTTAAGAAGGAATTATACAGGTTACTAGAATGCTGAACAATTCGTTAATCAGAATATTTTGTTTTTCTACAAAATCTAATTTGATTGGTGTTTTTAGACTCAAGGGGCGTTATGGGGTTGAATTCGCTTGTGTCAATTAAATTTGTATCCCCTTTAATGATATCTACGAACTACTTCAGGGGTGTGTGCTAAATATGTTTAGCATACATCATCATTTTTAGCTAAAATGAACCATACTTAAGTTTATTATATCGTTGAAGTAACGCATGTACAGCAGACAACATCAAGATCGTGAACCTTACTGATCAGAATATCTGATCATATGATGGTGTACAAATCTAAGTTTATCAGCGCGTCTAATTAGATATCAGAAACATGGAATGGATTCGACTTGAAGTCAACGTAAGTTAAATAATCAACATAATATTTTACTTTTGAATATAGAAGATCAAAACTATGTAGCATTTCTTATGAAACCATTGTTTGCTTTCTTTCAATTTGACTAGGTTTGTTACCTACAATTTTACGGTGAATAATCTAACACTATCATTAAATATTGTCAGAATTCATATTATTTGATTACATATTACGTATAATGCACTTAAAATAAGCTATATCTATTATTTCTGTACAGGACAAGAATGGAACTTTGTTTCAATCAGCGACGGGGAATCACTTTTTAAATTTAAAAAATGATATATTTTTAAAAAAAAAATAATACGTGTTTGGTTATTTCTGTCTTATCAGTACACATATTATCAGGCTATGCTTCTTCATTAAAGTGATTTTTTTTATTAAGAACGTTTAGGTTGTTTTACTCCACCATACATCACATATTCGTGTGTATCTCTTCTACAAGCATACCTTTGAATAATGAGTCTCTTTTTATGCGTTTCAAACAATTGCTTATTATAAAGTCACATGTTTTAGTAAGGTATGTTTCAATTTTGAGTAAATATCTTTTCAATCAATCAATTTCACAGATTAAATGCATTTTGGCTTATAAAAATAATATTTCGATATTTATCATGATTGTTAATATAAAAATAATATTGACTTGATATCACGTTTGGACGTCAAAACATTTTTATTTTAACGATTTATATATACAAATGATATGTACTGAATAAAATAAATGAATAAAACTGATTTATTTCTGCTTTTTGAAGACAACCCTGGTAACAAGTATGACAATTTTTTTATGCAAATCTCACATGGTTCATATATGATATTTTAATTCGGATCCTCACCGTTTTGTTGTGTATTTTGAATCGTCTGATAATGTACTCGGCGTAAGTTTTCTCCTCCAGATGTCTGACTGTCAGCGTCCCTCCTTGCAGTTTGTCGTTGATATCTGGCCAGTACTGGGCACACTTGTTCTGTCATTATAAAAAATATTTACGGGATGCTTAAAAAAGAGTGCCATTATCCCATTAAAAACCAATGCATTGTTGAGCTCAACATTTAGAAAGTCCAATAAAATAAATTATTCAAACATCAAAGTGGCCCTTAGACAAGAAATTAGGATGACATGGCTTTTGCATACATATGGCTTTGATTCTAATTCAAAAACAACAAGGCAGCTAATTTGACATTACTTAACAGTAACTAGCATTGACTGCTTTGAAAATTATTATCAATTTTCATATCATGAGGGTATAGTTAAACAAGAGGCTCACAGGCTTTGACGGCCACCTGAGTACCATAGACCCTAGATGGAACTTACAGAGGAATTTCGTAATATCTATATTCTAGCTCCAGGGGCCAAACATTTAAAACTTTTTGTAAGAAGATACCTGCAGGCCTTTAATGGTCAATCTTTTATAATATTCACAGTTTAATTAAGAAAGCAAATAGCATGCATGCAAATTATTGTTACAAGCATAGAATGCACGGAAAATAAGGAAATTGTAGTTTTTAAGATTAAATTAAAATTGTAAAAGTTGTTAACGGACGACTCAAGACCAACGGCAATAGGTTACCTGATAGACTTAGTTGACCTAAAAATACCATGTATACAAAATACAGAAGAAATTATTATAAAGTGTTATATATTTTCACTATGTGGCCATATTGACCTTACCCAAAAGTCTAAACCCCTGACCCAAGGGGCATGTATTTCAAAATTCAGGTACATGGCTTTATGGGTATCATAACCATGCATTATTTTTCTTCAAATATAAATTGGAGAAGAGAAGGTTTTCAAAGATTTTAAAAAATCACTATGTGGCCATATTGACCCCACTCTAAGGCCTAAACAACTGACCAAGGGGCCATTGATTTCACAATATTTGTAGAGAGCTTCATTAACATCCTAACCATGCATTTAGTTTTCTTTGAATATATACTGAAGAAGATATTCCTAGATTTAATACATTTTTACTATATTGCCATATTGGCCTTATCCTAGGGTCTGAAACCCCGACCCAGGGGCCATGAATTTCACAATTTTGTTAGAGGGTTTCATGGAATTATAACCATGCATTTTTTTTTATTCTCAAATGTGTGGGGTAGAGAAAATGATTTTTTTTTTTAAAAAGTGGCTTTTGTTTAACATATTTTGCCCCCTCCCCCCCATATGAGACCCCAGGGATGGTAAGGTAATAACTTCCACAGTTTAAACCCCTCTAATCCTAGAGATGTTTTAAAATAAAATTAGTAACAAATGGCCTTGTTGTTTTAAAGAAGAAGTTAAAAATGTAAAATTGTCAACGGACGACCCACGGCGCACAGACGAAGACCAATTGCAATAGGTCACCTGAGTGACTCAGGTGACCTATCCAGACAAAAACGCAATTTTTGATTGTCATAGCGTTGATGTATTCTTGATGCTATTATAAACAAAACATCAAAAACAATATTTATAGACCATATCTGTAATATGTTTACATAATGTGTTAACCTTTGTTCCCTCTGTTAGATTGGTTAAACAGACAATGTTACAAACTTCTTCTTGCCAAATCATCGTCCAAAAATCCGCTATTGTTTTTGGTTTTGGGCCTTTCGAAGATGAAATAAAATAAAAATAAGTAAAAAAATACATATTGATTAAAATTAAAATGGTAACACTGTAAATGAAAAGGTCGATTCTTAGATAGGTTACCCTGGGTGGCAATGTATGTCCGCCTTTCTCTAGTATCCTATTAAATACAAAAAAGACATTCAATTCTAGTGAGATATTGTTAAACTAAGCTTTTACTGATTAAACACACAAATAAAAACGCACATGTTTCATTAGTTTTCATTTACAAGTTGTGCTTTAGAACCTAATGAAAACAGCAGTTCTATATTTTATTTGTATCAGCCAATTTTGGTCAGCAATTTAAACCACTATTTATTAATTTATACCCAATCAACAATATAATATATTCAAGTTTATAATTTATTCCTTTATATGTAAAACACCATCAATCAAATACTTGCTTCAATGTAGTTAGCATTGATGTACCCTCCTTGATCGCTGGCCGTGTTCTTTAATATAACAAGAGAGTGATCATCTAGAACCAGAAAAAAAACATTTATTTTATGCTAGATTTTACTTTTAACATTATCCGAATCGGTTAAAATACGTACAGGGGAATATGGTGGTGTATCTATTTTTCACTTTATTTTCCGGTTTCTTCCCCTCTGTACATAAATGGAGCTCCCCTCGAGGTATGTCCTGTAATGTACGTGTTTTACATTTTTTACCGTTTAAGATAAAATATGTGTTCAACAATTTAAAAAATGTACAATAAATTAAAGTAAGACATTGAAAGCAAGAAATCTTACATGATATTCACTCTTAAACCCAGCGTTTTCTTTTAAAGACATGTTTGTAATTTGTGCTTTCATATTCCTGACAGGAATGTTTTTATTGGTCGGAGGACCCCTTTTTGTTTTCTCAGGCAACGCATACGTAGATTCTCGAACGGCATTTGCATGCAAGGTTTGTGATGTACAACCTATTACAAAATGATAAATATTGTGGTTACCTGTTTTATGTAACAATGATAATATATCATCATCCTTGAATATTGATTTATGAAACATTATCAATTTAACTTTCAAATTACTCAACATTTGCATGAATTTGCTTACGTGGTAAGTTAGGGAGTGCTGTCTTGGGTTTCTTTGTATCAATAGGCGTCGCTTCCATCATAAATGACTGCCGTTTTGCCATTTTTGTTGATTTCCTTTTAAGGCTAGATAAATTTGGTAGAAGGATGTAAAGCATATAACATTAAAAGATAACTGAGGTCAATGATAAAAAAACCTAACGAACTTCAATAAAATTAGAATGGTTAATAAAACAGACTCATTGTCTGATTCATTGTTTGTCTTTATTAAAATACCTACCGTATAGCAAGACTTGCCAATATAACTCCGATAACTACAAAGACGGAAGCGCCAACCGTTGCACCAACAATTCCAGCCAAATTATTCGGTAATGAAGACTGTTGAGAAGCTTTTCTTTTTTCTAGAGAAATTTTTTTTTTTAAAAATCTTAATATTTTAGACAACACTGCGTATCGAGAAGGCACTATTAAAAAACTATTACTAATCCAAAGTTTATATTATATTGAAAGTTTATTTTTTTTTCTAAATTTGGCATATTGCGGTATCAATTGGCTGAGGAAAAAAATAAGACTTGCGAAAGAACACTATTTATGTGCTTATATGTTTTCTTTGATGCCCTGAATTAAAAAAAAAAATGTTAAAAATCCATGACCGCCATGAATAAATGAGTGAATCATACTTTTGATCTACTGCTTTATGTATAGTTTACAATACAGGGAAATGATGTTGTCGTAAGCACCATTTCAGCATTTTATCAGAGTAAGCTTATAAAATCACAATTTGTTAACTCATACACTCTTCAGATGATGTAAATTTTGTATAAACGCAATACAAAAGAAAGGTACAGCTGTACAACTACGACTGTATGAAAATAAAAAGCTGCGCTAGTTCTTGAGCTGTATACGGTTTCGTTCAATATTTACTTCACGGTGCAATAAGCAACATTTGCTTGCTTTTGCTTTCTTTAAGGAAAAGGAATAAAGTGTAATAATTAATTGTGTTAAAGTTTGTTTTGCTTATTTTGTTGTCAAAACTGATTATACTGCATGCAAGATGTATATAAACGACATTGATCTATTAATGTTTTATATTATTATAAATTATTCATTTTGCCTTAGAGTAATATCAGATACTGATTTTTACGCTTTATTGCACACTGCGTTGCAACATCGTAATGTACACATCCAGTTTGTTTGTATATTAATTTGTTTGAAAAATATTCTGTTATTTACAATTATTAGATATACATCTATTTTTTGGTTATATTTTAGTGTTATTACCTATTTATGATAGTATTCTAATTTCGATCGGCTGCAATTTTTACCGATCATTCCGTTAGCGGTGACGTTTGGAGCGATTCTACCAAAATAAGCGTCAGAAGCTACGAGTATTTAAAAGGTGAAAAGATGGGAACTACGCCTTTTAGAGTTGTAAGATTCTATTTTTTGTTTCATCTACTCAATAAACGTCTTTTTTCTTAAGGTTATAAAAACACCTTTACAACCATCACGTTTCATTATGAAATCAGCATATTTTCACCTTATGTTGTCGTTTGGTATAGATAACCCTCCCTTTGAAGAAACTTCTGCATAAACAAGTACGGAAATAATAGCTATTTTTACATAAATTTAAAAAAACAATTCTATGCATAAAAGTGTTCTTAATAAATATTTGCTTTTTCCTTGTAATTATTTTCTATCCGGGGTGGGGTGGGGGGTTACAAGAATTATGTTTCACAGGCCTTAGATAATGCTTTACAGCTATAAAAGAGTTTGATACAAACTGAAATTCTTTGTATTTTTGATTTTCAATTCTCCTTGGTTCACCCTTCCGGTTTATACTTAACAATACTTTGGGGAGCCCCTTGTTTAAATACTTTAACCCTTGGTTCCCATGGTTACATATTAATCCTGTTGGGAACCCCTCGTTTATCTATACTTATAAATTAAAACTTTTTGCAAATAAACTACAAAATGCTGGCATCAGAGTAACTGCTTACACCTTTGGTATTTCAACGCGTGTAAGATGATGTCTATAAGCTATAATTGAATTTTAACTGATAAGACATTATTGTGAAATTAATCAAAATCCTACTTTCATTTCTGATAAACAAACTAGATACAGCAAATATTACTGGCGCTTTGGCGGATTCAAGTCAAGGGTAGTTTGCATCAAATTTAAGCTTGCAATGAAATAATATTGAATGATTACGTATATAACGAATTTGTTTCCTGGTAAAATATTTAGAGTAAACACAGAAGTTAAGATTTGACAAATGTTGAATAAATAAAATTTTGGTTTTGATGGATAGAACGACCGCTGGCGAGAGAATGGTATAGAACTTTCCAGAACTTGGTAATCAAGAACTCAGGTTGACTAATTAACGTCATGGCAAAAATTGTAGGACGAATTCATCATTCATCGCGGGCAGATACCTCGGGTCGGACACCTCTGGTTAATAAAAAAAGTTAACAAACTAATGGAATAGTTTAAGGAGATTTTATTGTTTATGGAAAAACCTTTCCAAAACGGGGTAACCAAGAACGCGGGTTGACTAATTAACGGAACAGCGGAAAGTGTAGGGCGAGGTAACCATCGGGTAGATAATTTGGATCTGACAACTTAGGTTTGACATATGCAAATAGATACATACATTAGCGTTGTTTTTATATTTTTTCATACATATTTTTTCATACATATTTATACCACGACCGATTGGTACATGTAGTAAACCTTATACCATTAATTTGGTAGCATAAATCATTAATGTGGTCGTCATCCTGAAGTGTTATCTTTAGAAAAAAAAACATCAGGTTTTTAAAGAACTAGTTTTGTACGTTTTTAACAACACGGGTTTAAATAGTTTTCCGGTAGAATGTTTTTCTTTTAGGTTTTTTTCCTTTCATTAGGGTCTCGTTTGCCATATATTTTGCCAGTAAAATCTCCCTAAGAGAACGTAAGCTGTCGGGAATCTCGGGTGCTGGATTTATTAACGGTATAGTCTCATTGAAGTAGCCTTTGTCGACATAAAGTGAGAGTCGTGAACATGTATGAGCAAGTTAAGACGGCCCGGCCGTACGACGCATCTCTAAATTCAGTTTATTTTTTTTTACCTGGCGGTGATCTTTGTGGAACATTTTCCCTATTCAACGTATTCATAGAAAGCATCGTCATTGTGAAAGTTTAAAACTTAAAAATTTATATTATGTATTTTAAAATTACATGAATATTCAGTTTTGTTTGAAAGACTTTTCTGAATTATGGAACAGAAGTCGGCAATGCAATATGGTACCCCACCCGTACTATCTGAAATAAATTGTTATCCTGTTTTGTTCAACAACTTCTCGGAAATGTGGATTAGTAGTAAACCATTCCATAATTACATACCGAACTTTAAGAGGGAACATTCTGTCCGTTTCTTTTACTTGTACCGTGCAGCTTTCAACCAAAATTAAACATCAAAAATTTCACCTGCCATTAATTTATTTTATTTGTATAAACATATATTTTTTGCTTTTTGCTTTTTTGGTTTAATTTCCTGTTTAATTCTTATTTCATTTGTTATTAAATATTTTGTTAAAAAAATTAAATTTGTTTTTTGTTTTATGTAAACTCATCAGGATGCATAACCACACATCCTCACCAGAGATAATGAGTGTCCATGGTGCTGTCAAATAATTTCAAGTTACCCTGACACCTTTCATAGATAGGGTGGACGGATTAGCATTGATGTTGTCTGATCAGGACCTCCACCACTATTCACACTGGACAAGGAATCGTACATAGAAGAGCAAGGGATGATCGCGATAGGCTACGGAAACACTATTGCATAAGTTTTGAATCTATGTTGTAAATCTTGGCATTAGAGAACAGGGATATTAATTAAGTGGTACTATAACTTCATGAGAAAGAGGCCTGAACTACACGATGTGAAGCCATCAGGATTGTTGGAACTTCGAGCTAAAACTGCATCTCCAAAATGTATTTCAAAGTACTTTAAAGAGCTTATAGCTATCACTGAAAAGCATGAACTTGCAGATAAACCTAAACTTATATTTAATGTTGATAATTAGGGTATAATACAGGTGGATCAAAGCCTCCAAACATTGTTGCAGTTTAAGGGATGGCAACACATGTTGTAACCTCTAAGAGATCCCAACTATTACTTTTGGATGTGGAAATGTTGTGGGGTCAAATATTCCCCAATTTCTGGGGTTTCCAGAAAACATTTCTTGTCAGAATTAATAATTGGTACTACCACTGGTTGTTATGAAACCATGATTGACACAGGCTACTGAAACACTGAAATTTTCAAAAATTACATAAATAATCATTTAAGCCAAGATGTACACTTTGGGAACCCGAAAAAGACAATATCGATACTGTATGACGGTCATAGGAGTCATATCTTTCTTTCAATAATTCAGTGGGCCCAAGAAAACAACATAAATCTAAGCTCAATAGTTGCAGGAAATGCCATCACTAGACAGGGCCATAAATAAATAAACTATTTGAAATAAATGTAGGTATACACTGAAAAGACAAAATATTCATCCAAAGGTAAGTGGAAAGGAAAGGGGAAAGGAAGGAGACGAGGAAAGAAAAAATAGCTAAAACCCAGAAACCAGGCTTATAAAAAACTAATGGAAAAACAGCAGGGTCTTCCAAAGCTCCAAATGCCTCATCAGATCCATTGTTTTGGTTTTTGAGATAAGTTAAATCAGAAGTATATTGCAGGCGAAGAGAAATGTTGTCTCACTGCTACATGTATCTACTAGAGCCTGAACAGTTGAAGTTTAAGCCATATATAAAGTGTGTGGTGGGAGCAGTGTCATTGTGGACACTGGGTCCATCAATTCTACTGTATCAAGGAAAAGGTTATCCGAAGGGACACACAAATCACATGCCATCAAAGTGTATGGCTTCTTTCTCTGTCAGTTACCATTTATTTCAATTATTCTTTTCATCAAATTGTTATTAAACTTGACGAAAATCAGAAATATATAATGATAATTATATTTGTATTAAGACTTATTTTAAAAAAAATGAAATTGACTTACTGTATGTGTTTGTATGTCACAAACAACGCACCGAACTTGCTTTTTAACAAAGTTTACGTCAGTCAAAACATTTTTGATCATGACAGATCCAAAGAGAGCCGAATTTCTTTCTGTTTTTTTATGATTTAAAAGCAATTAAGGTGAAAACCAGCGATTTTTTGTTAATTAATATATGTATAGATATCTATACCTATGGTAAGAAAAGATAGATACAAATATTTTATTTTGTACCAAAAGATTTATCGAAAACCGGAAATGCCAGAATACAATTTTGATATAAAACGTTTTTCGTTCGGAATTTTTAATAAATTAGCTAATCGTTGTTTATGAAATTTTAAATGATTGATTTTTTATTTGCCTATTACTCGGAAATACCAAAAAATAAGTTTAAATGAAAAACAAAACTCACAAAATTATTGATGATTTTTTTTATCACAATGTTTTAATTCCATTTCAAAATTAAACTTTATAAATGGCTTCAGTTCTCTAATTTTTCCAAACCTTTTGAATCTTAATAAAAATATATTTAAGTCTGTCAAAATTACCTATGGTACAATTATCAGCCGGCAAACCATCAGCACAGACACACCATCCGTCGGTGTTTTGACAAGTATCAAGGTTACAGTTGGGTGAACATTCATGTGCACAGTTTCTGCCAAAATATCCTTTTTTACAATCTACAAGAACAAATGCAAACAAAATGTAAATGTCATTCATACATGCAAGTTCATGTTAACAAGAACAACAAATTAAGTTAAATTTTAAGTAAAAATCCTTATATGAAAAAACACGCAATCGCTAATCGATACATTTTCTATTAAGGGCAATTTAAATCATTGTAAGGTTAAACCCTGATATAACTGGGTATTGAACTGGGTATTGTTAAAGTCATCTTTACCAAAACATTATTACAGGGACTGTTTTGGTACTACTTAGTAATGACCTGATACTTTAAAGAGCATTTAACACAATTCAAATTCGTCATCTTATAATATTCAATACCTTAATTAACATCTGCATATATGCAATCACGTTCTGGTGTTTTTTATCAAATGCGAAAACCAAATATTTTAACAACTATTTGCAAAATATTTGAGTGGCAATAAAAATGTCTGTAACTAAATCTGTGTATTAACGGTTGAATGGTAGGTTCCTCAAACTTTTCAACAGTGTGACCGTATCTCAAATTACACACCTTTAATTTTGGTCTCGAGCAAATCAGTTCAGTTAGCGAAACAAGTTTTCGTATACTTATGACCATATGTTAAAAAATTACAGATGAATGTTTCTTACAATCATTGCAGTTTTTTCCGATAAAACCGTCCTGACAACCACTTGGACATTCTCCACTGACGTGGTTACATGGTTCATTGTGTATACAGTGACTGCTACAAGGTTCATTGCAGTCTTGTCCAAATTTCCCAGGTAGACACTCTATGCGAAGGAAGATGTATTTGGCAATTTATAGGTGATATGGTGAATTAATTCAGTTAACGGATTTTTGAGTTTTTAGATTGTATTATCAAACCAAAAAGACACTGATCAATTAATTGCAGTGTTTAAATGCTTTCATTTGTAACTTCACCTTTGCTACAGTAACTGTTAGCATATCCCGGGTTACATCCTCCATCACAGTGTCCAGTCTGTTTATTACATTGAGAGTCGTTCAGACAGTGACCACTACAGTTGTAAACGCAGTTATATCCATACGTGCCGTCCTTGCATTCTGTAACCGGTATTGTATCAATTTATATTGTAAGTTATATTTACCATATAACATAATATTTAAATACTGGTAAAAATCGTTTCCAAGTAAGTGTATTAATTGATCAGATATCTCACTCATTGATCAAAACATTTATAGGATATCTGATATCAGCATCAAAGAAATTTCAAATATACAGATTCCAGCACTTTTTTTTAGAATGGAAATGTCGAAAATAAATTTCTAGAAATAAAATAAATTTAAATAATATCGAAAGGTACTGTGCTGTATTGTTCTCACAGGTCAATCCGTACAAAGCATGGTTATGAAAATTATACACGCATGCAAGACTATTCAAATAATTGTTGTACTTTATTATTTATGTCCGAGTGCCCTTAACACATTATAACATAAATAATTTTAATCAGAACATTAAAATATTGATTTTATCATTACTGGCCGCAATATATGAAAGTAAGATGAAGCTGTGCGTTTCTGCAGAGTTAATATGAATATCTTATTGAACCAGACACTGTGTTTTTCCAACCAACGCAACTTTACTCAAGTAGCTTTCAAGTCATTGAAAGAGATAAAATTATAAAATGTTATTTCAATAATAATAAAAAAAAAATGAAAAAATGAATCTATTAGTGGAATATGATATGGTTTTGCATTTTAATCACTTTGAAATACAATTGGATGATTTACAGAATTATGTGTATATGTCTGTGAGTGGATTGTTCAAGTAATGCAAAAATCAATCTTTATCATTTAAAATATTGTTCAGAACAACAATTAGTTTGCGGCCTCTTTTGACGCTTGCATCATTTTTTTGTCGATATTTTGAAGTCATATTGCAGGTTTTACCTGCATCACACCTAACTCCTGTCCACCCAGCAGCACATCCTCTGTCACAAAGACCAGTCACGTGATTACAGAAAGCCTCGTCTCTACAATGTCCTGTACATTGTTGACTACAGTTTATACCGTACCACCCTTCTCTACACTCTGTCATACAAAATGATACAATTTTGTTTTGAATAATGCTTTTTTTTAAATGTTAAAATGAAATAGAAATTATACCCGATACGGAAATGTGAATTGGCTAAGGACAGTATATGACAACTAACTTGCATCACATTCCACTCCACTCCATCCAGGTTTACATGTGAAGCATGCTCCACTTTGTATGTGACACGTGCTGTCTTCACAGTTTTGAGGACAGGGAGTGTTACAGTTACTGCCGTAGAAACTAGCATTTTGACATCCTGTATGAAATGAAGAAATAACACAATATGGTAATTATTGATACCAGATTTTTATCAGGTATTTACATTACCAACTGGTTTAGATATTCATACATTATCAACATTATCAACATTATATATGTATGACCCTAAAGTGCAATGCTACTCTAAAGTCCGATGGTCACGCCAAAGTCCGATGGTCTGCGCTAAACCCTGATGGTTTAGCACACCAAAGTCCGATGGTCTGGGTGCAGTCTCCAAAGCCTGATGGTGTGACACGCCAAAGTCCCATGGCTCTAATTAGACTCATAAAGCACAAATATTGTTTCCGTGATGCACATGGTCCGTCTGTATGCGTCACGAAAAACCGCAGTAGGCCTAATAGAATGAAGTACATTAAAATTGAATTGAGAATAAATAGAAAAAAAAACTCAGCTTATAGTGATGACCATTCTAATCAAACAGCCCCTACACCAAGTACTCTACTTGTATCTTAGATTTCATCGTCATCGACTAATTTCAATAATATTTCAAAAGTGCAACAAGTATTCGGACACGATAGGCACCTTTTCGTTTTCGCAGTCCTCCACCGTACATATTTTCCCGTTTCAATTATGACGAATTTTCCGCTCTTAATTTGCAATTTTTTTGCACCTCACATCAAATGGACAAAAACTGTTCCGGACTGAGACCGTTTATTATCTCTTTCTTTTTCTTATCTTTGTCAAAAATGATTCCGCCGATCGTCCGTACGACGCACACTATGATGTCGTCATGACGTGACTACACAGACGCTGTTATTCGTCACCATCGGACTTTGTCGTCCGTATCGGCAACTTTACATCGGACTTTGGCGCAGACCATCGGCTTTTGGCGTGACCATCGGACTTTGGAGTCTTACATATATATGAGATTAAATAAGAAAGTCGTAATTAGTGCAAATTACTCAAAATAGAACACACATTCAAGTTAATTCATTACCATATACACTAGAGCTTAGCATTGCAAAATCATGGTAGAACACTGAAATATCCTTACTGAATAATAAAAAATCAAGAGTGTAGCATTTGGTTTAACTTTTAAAAGTGAGTTCTCAATTCTGAAATATTGGATGTCATATATTTTATTTTAATTTTTCTGAATATCAGTATTATACGTGCATCGATTGATAATAATAAAATAATGATAATCAACTAATTCTAAGATATATTTGTGAGAGTAGTTTTGCACGATGACCAATACGTGCATTGTAAAAGACAAGTTTATCTGTCTGAACACCATTAGATTACGAAGTAAACTAGAGCATGAAGTATTTTTCAAAATACTTTATAGGCTAGCATATACTTTTCATTAAACTGGAAAATGTTTGTCTGAAAAGTACATTAAATGTCAAGTTTTAGTAAATGGTTTTAGAATTAAGTGTGTTTGGTGTTTTGTCGGCAATGAGCTAGTAATTGGTTTGATGTATTTTTACCCGTATTAATAATCTCAACCAATCGTGTTCAAAAGAAAAATAGTTGGGGAAATAATTCTATATTCATGAACAAAAATATTCGTAGAAATATATTCAAATGTAAATTTAAAGTAGATGTAAAAAAAAAAAAAGTAAGTGCCTGCTATAGATGGAACAATTGTATTTTTGAAACACTTCAGTCGTCTCCAATCCCCATTTTTTTAAATCAGAAGTAAGGTTAACAAACAACCCCCCCCCCCCCCAAGAAAAGCAGACAAGAAACCAAAAACGCTCAGAAACACATTTTCTTTTCAAACGTTTTGTTGAAGCATTATTTAAATATTCTATATTTTGTGTTTATTAAACTGTATACATTTTTGATTTGTCGCATTTAGAACTTGATATTTGATTGTCAGCAGAGATACTTTTTGACGTGAAGTTTGAAAAAAAATAATACATTTTTAAAAACTAAATTCAAAACAATTCATAACATCATGCAACATCCCCTTATAGTCATATATTAAAATTTTGCATTCAAGTTCGTTTATCATTATTGATATATGAGTATTAAATTGTTGTTTTTTTTTTCGAAGTATTAACATTGCGTGTCATGATGGTTCACACAGAGATGATTTTAAGACGGCGTTTAAGACTTCTTTTTCTTGTTAAACAATATTTATACCAAGAATATTTTGTTCCATTTTTCTTTACACGAATAATAAACATACCTTAATCAAACATATTTATAAGGTGTAGGTAAACAGGATATTGATAGAATCGAATGAACATAGACAGTGTAGTAAAATCTGAGAAACATTGTTGTGAAGGAAGAGTTTGCAAAGTGGAATTAAATCATTGATTATATGCATCTAATCGACAAATTATGGGGTAAAAAAAAAGTGTGGAATTGTCGCTTAAGTCAATGTGCAATACGAGTTCTAAACGGTATCATACAAAGGAGAGAGAAATAGCAGTAAAAACAACATTTAAAATTCGCCTTGTTTAAAATTGTTTTACAAATATGTACATTCTGAAAATACTCAATAAGGACACATTTTTGTTTTTGTTTAAATGAATATGTTAATATCAGGTTTAAATCAAAGCGTGTTTCTATTTTATGTAAGTACCTTGTACTGTAACTTGACACAGCTCTGCATTGACATTGTCAGGTTCATATCCTTTCGGATAGGTAACTCCGTCCAACCGTTCGTTGTAAAATGTCACATACCTTCCGGATTTTGTACATGTTATTGTTAAGTTCAAGGGCGGTAACTGAGGTCCATCCTTGTAACACAGAGTGGAACCTTGTATATCACCAGTGTTTGATACATACAGGGAAAATCCAGCAAGTCGTCCTCTTTGACGGATTTCTACACATACATTAAATAAACTTTTATCTATCAAAATATTTTAATGATAATACAAATTAATGTGCAGACGATCCAACTATTTTCAAACTTAATAAATCAGTTTTAGTACATATTAATCAAAATAACACATGATTAACTTTCACTAATGATTAATCTTATGTCACATAGTTTTATTTACTAAAATGAATCCAGATAGTTTAAATTCGTGTTTATTTTTCATAAAGATGATTTTTTGTGACTTCGAATATATTGTCTTTGACTAGCTTGTTCATTTTATGCTTTTTTTATCTACTTTTACAAAAGCACAATTATTTGCTAAAGCATGAACTAGTTAGTTAAGTAAAACTTATGATCGATATAACCTATTGCGGTGCACCTTAAAAGTGTTTAGTTTCAAAAAAAAGGAAAACACCCAATACATTGATTTTAGCCGCGCTTATCGCGTTAGCAATGGTCAGGCTAGAACTACGGTGCACGATTGTTGTCTTAACAAAAGTTAAATGAATAGTATGTCAGTTGGTTTAATTGTATTTTTGACATGTTTAAACATCGTATTGTAATACTGTTATTTTTAACATTCCTAATAAAAGTTTTTGATTCCTAATACAGTTTGCTGAGCGGCGGAACACTTTTACAACTTCGCCACCTCTCGGATCTTTTCAGCAATTTGAATGTATTAACATGACTGATTGTTTATTCTTCTAATCTGTTTAGGTATCAGCTAGATAACCTTGTACGTCTTTGCTGTAGTATAATTGAAGGCATATCATTGAACTTTATATGGCTCACATCGCAACAGATCGTAAAATGTATTGTATTTGTATCATGATTTATAAGAGTGGTTTTTGTAATGTGGATGTCTAATTAATACATTCGAGGTTTTTTTCCAAGCTCTGCTGGAAATGCCATTACACCCATACTCAAGTTCATTTTAAAATTAAAGATCCCGTTATCAAACTTAGAGTGCAAATTGTGAGTTAATTGTTGAAAGTGTTTTCTAACAGCATCACATCAGTTAATCCTAGTTTTAGTTATTATCTGATCTTTCCGCAATTTATTATATTTAGGGATATAAATTTGTATTACTATGTTTCAAAGCTCTATTTATAAATAATTACTTAATCTGACTATTAATTCTGTAATATATTGTAATTTCATAAAAACCTTTTTAAAACACATCAAAGAGATTGGCTCTCTGTATTTTGAGTACTTTGATTTTAATCATAGAGCTGTCTTTGACACTAAAACTATTTTTATTTTATTTTTAGTGATGATCAAAAAACATTCTCCATACGACATAAATTGCATAATTCTTTTGTTTGAAAAATAAATAGTTTGATAATTATTTTCTCTATTGTTATATAATTGAATCGGAAAAACCGATAGGATATTAGTCATCTTCCTGAATAAATGTAAAAGAAAACAGTTTGATATTTGAGATTTAAACGAAGATGAATTGTTTTCACGACTACATGTATAGGTGATCGACAACGTAAATGTATTTTTTAAAGCTAACATCTCAAATACTGTCGTTTAAAAACTGGAACAAAAGAGAAAATGTAATGAATTATACAGCGAACATACAAACAATATGTGATGTCGTAGCAAAAACAAAATGGTTTAAATAAAATACGTGGTGCTGTGTCAGATAATAATTACATGTCAATGTAATAATATACATACCGTAACCTTCGTATTGTTTATACTGGATATTGACTCTATATATGTTGTACACTCCACCAAGATCTACTTTCCACCAAAGTGTCTTTTCGACTGAGTTTAAACCTATAACCCTCGTCCTCATGCACGTTGCCGGGTTTCCATCAACTGCGTTAGCAGCGTCATAACCAGTGCCGATCCAGGTGTGTGATTGGGTGGCGAATTTGTTGTAAGATATATCATCTTAAGATAAAAAGACCGCTATTGTCATGATGTATACAATAAGAATATTGAAAAAAAAAATTATAAATACTGGTAAGTTGTTTTTTTTTTAATAATTGGTAAATTTAAATGTAATTTTCGTTTTGGTTTAATATGACTATATATATTAAGCATACAGAAAAGCGTATACAGAACATTATGGGATCTTATGGGAAATACATCGAATGATAAAAGATGGAAATAAAAAATATATACAAGTTTTACATTTAAAAGAAAGCTTGTACAGTTTTTATAAAACTAATTTTACTTTGTGTAATGAAACACATATAAATAAATATTACATGAATAAACAAATGAATAGATAGATAGATAAATAAATAAATAAAAACCAAGCAGGTTTACGAGTACAAAATAACATTGTAACTAGAAATTCCATTCAGATTCCATTTAACTATTCTATTGGGTAACAAATATAAAAAAAATTAAGACCTAAGATAAATTGAAAAAAAATGTGTGTTGTTGGTAATCATAATAACAAAACATTTAGAATGACAATAAAATATGAAGATTGAATATTTAAGTTACGAATGGAAAACACACAAGAACAAAATAAAACAAAAACAAAAACAAAAAACCCCCAAAAAGAATTGTATCCCTTCGGTATTTATATTTTCGAAGTATTATGATAAAAATCAAAGTATGATGATTGAAAATTACATGTCGCTAACTTGTGAAACAAAATTAGGCACATTACGTACCATATGCAAAGGCTACCATTAATCCAGATAAATAGAAAAGAATGCAGTCCATGCTTCTGTTATAATACTGTACTGTTCAACTTTAGTCCAAAACATACACAACCAGGAAGTTCATGAGTAAACCAGTATTTTTTTTATGGAAGTTCGGTAATGCCATAAACACATTTTTCTTACGATAGAAGAAGAACAATAAGTTTATATTGATTATACGTCATAAATGCATGCTTATTAAACCCCTTTCCAGTAGAACCAGATGAAGGCAAGGGTGGGGTTGGTACTATGCCTTGTCGCTGTTTGTCAGACATTCTGTCAAAACTTCGTTTTTCATGCTTTATTTTTGTTATGGTTTGGTGAATTTTTCTTAACCTACAGCAAATCATTTTTTTAACTAAACGGGTTCGTCCTTAAAAAAAATCACCGATTTTTTAAGAGACCTAGGGTGCCTTCCATTATGCCGGTGTAACGAATAATATTGACCCGGGTGGAAAATTGACCCGGGGGTAATTTTTCAACGTTGAATATTGGCCCGGGGGGTCATTTTTTAACGTTGAAAATTGAGACAAAATCGTGAAATTTATACCCGGGGTCATTTTTCATTTCTAAACTCTGATGACCTCGACACGTTGAAAATTGAGCCTGTTGAGAATTGACCCCTACTTCAAAATTTTGATTTGAATTAGAACTTACTCTACACGGTTTAAATGTACAATCATGCACATATTTGAAAGTTTCAGTTTTAAAATTTTCATACTGTCCGATACATATGCGGACGTGGCTGATTTATTTTAAGTTTATATGTCCGATTAATCATTTAATTTTGAGACTGAAAATATAATATCCATTTATTTTTACAATACTATGTAAATAAAGCTAAGAAGATGACCGTTTGCTCGGAATGGGCTAGAATAATTTTTGACATAGAATTGATTTTCATTCCCTCATGTGACAGAATTAAAAGTTTAAACTTGTCATATTATCTCTGATAAATATATCTAACAAATATTGACCGTTATCGTTACTTTTCAGGCAATTCAACCGAGAGCTTTATTCGACAGACACCTGATATTGTATATTTTTCTAATAAGTAAAAATATATAACCTCTATACTGTTTTATCAGGTAACGGGTATATATATTTGTATTAAGACAAAAAGATATAACGTCAGGTACCTGTGCTTAATTTGAAGAAGTCAGAATATTTCCCTGTCAAAATAATAAATGAATGGTTGTCATATTTTTATCCAACAAGTCGTCAACAGTTTTTATTTATTTTATACGCCTTAAATATAGTTTTTCATAAACTTTCCAGATAAACTATTTTTGAATCATCAGTCAACTATCTGCATGTGCATAGTCATAGTTCTTTTAAAAAAATACAATTCATCTCTATTATTTTGAGTTTTCAATTCCATTATTTACGTGTAAATTAGAAACACAGGCAACTGACGTTATATATTTTCTCATAATTAAAAAACATAAAGTAAAAACATATACCCTATACAGTAAAAATGTAAACATGAGATTTAAAAAAGTAGGCTTGCATCTACATGTACAATTAGAGGATGGTTGATCTTTAATATACTAATGGTACTATGAAAAGGCATGCAAAAAGTTGAATAGATTAAGATTACTCAAGCATACAATTGAAAGGGCAACACTTGTTAAAGTTCGGCTTTTATCAAACCTAGACTGGAATATAGTGTTGGAGTGCGGGCAACTGTATCAAAGAAAACCCAGAATAGCTTAAACATGTACAAATTGAAGCAACCAGGACAGTAACAGGCATGAGAGTTAATTGGAAGGTCAATCATCTACCCCAACGCTGTTGTATGATCTTCTACTACATATTTCTATTCAAAAAATGCAATTAGCCAATTTATTGACGAAAACAATTAATGTTAGTAAATATATGTTACTTTTTTGTGATTAAAGCAACTTAGAAACTATTAAAGCAAAATTATTTTATTGTCATCCTGTACAAAAATTAGGTTGCTAACTTGCTACAGATTCCATGAAGCAGAATTGTTTATGCCTAGAAAAATTAGCGATTTGATTATATTTAGTAACATCCGAAGTTATCCTACTCAGCAATGTTAAGGGCGTCCATAAAATAATAGCGGTATTTATCGCATAAAATATTAGCCTTTGAATAATCTTGATATTATATTCCAAAAAATTGTTACACAAGTAATTTTTTATCAATATACATATTAGATAATTTGCTATCGCATGAGCAATTTTTTAGTCTCTTGGGAATACCCTGTCACGTGATATTGCTAAAAATAGATGAACCAGGAATAATTTGAAAAAATGCATAGTGCAAGGGCTTAACAATAACAAATATAATTATTTCTGTTTCTAACTTGTGAAATGAACATCTAAAATTTCGAAAAGTGCTGGGAGCTTGAAATATTCAAGTAAGAACAATTATTAAATTCAATATAAACAGTGGATGAACAGAAAATTGCAGGGAGTTCCCACAATTAATGCTTATTTATGTGAAATGCGTAGCGATTTCATGTAGCTCCCAGCACTTTTTGATATAATTGGGATATAATGGCAACACATGTAAAATTTCAATATATTTGATAAAGTGTATGCCCTTGCACTACTGCATTTTATCTGACCCATTTCACTTTCGGCGTCATTTGCTTGAAATTCAAACGCAACACTGACTAAGATCATGATTTTAATTTTCGTTCATAAAAAAATTACACGCTGTGAATTTCATTAAAATAATGTTAGAATGTTGTCTTGTTCACACCAGTCATCATTACCAAATTGTTGAAATTGGAAACATTAATTCATCTGTTGCCCTCACCAATAACTATTGATATAAGGGTGGGGGGGGGTGGTTTAAGTGTAAGTGTGAGTTTGTCATTTACACATTTATGTTTTGTAATGGTTTATGTTACTCTGTTGCTAAAAAATTAAAAATACCTTTAATATATGATTATGGTTACTTGTAATTATAGTTAATATTTTTGGTAATAATTAAAGAAAGCAACAAAAATCAATCTTTATCTAGATTTTATTATAATAATCAACTTGACAAATACAACGTACTATATAGAGATTGCTTTTTGATCTGTAACAAACTGTTCAACAAAACTAGTGTTTTCTGATTTTCAGTAATTTTCAGTCATGATGTGGTTTTGACCATATTCTTTCACACTACATGTACTTCTCCTCTTGTCTTTTTGATGTACATTGTAAGGAGGCAGTGCAGTTGATAAGAAAACCAATGCCTGAAATTATGAATATTTATCAATTTCAAATTTAATTTCAATAGATATCAATGAAAGATATTATGATAGGTTACAATATAGTAATATGATTTTTTTTAAAACCAGACCAAATATACATGAAGTTAGTGGGTAAAAGAAATATCTATATAGTACCTACTTTTTTATCAACACCCCCCAGTGGACCATTTAACCACCATTTACTGCTTTAATAACCCTGAAATTGAATAATGTGTTATAATTAGTAAACTATTGTGCTGAAGATAACATGAAACTGGAAAATTTCTTTATCATTGTGCATACTAATGGCAGTTTTAATTTCATTAATATTATAACAGGCATAATCAAATATTTATTTTTTAAAATGTTTGGAAAATCAGTTCAACACTGTAATTTTGTTTATTCAAACATGTAATCTTCCTGATAAAAAAAGCTAAATGAAATAACACATTTCGATTTACATAAACAACAATACAATCTTGTCTATATTCAATCCAGATTCTCACAGGAATCTTTGTAGTGCTAATACAGTGTTTGGACTTTCCATTGTTTACATTTTCTTTGAACACGGAGGAAATGCGAGCTAATGTTATTGCGATATAAGAGACCAGTAAAAAGCTACAATGCGCCTCAATACTCTTAATGATCAAAATTAGCGAATCGCGGAACATTTCTTTTGCCTGATCGAGTCACCAAACTGATGTTTAAACACAATATTACATGAAAAACAAATGTAAACAAGTAAACAAAATCGAAGCCGAGGAATTTTCCTTCGTTTCTGTTTCATCCTACAGTATTAGACAATGTAAAACAATATCTAGGGAAAGTACAGATAAATCCTACCTTGTTCAGTTGAATCCTCTACCGATTTCCGTCTAGGCTGGTTGTAAATGGGTTAAATCTCAGATATATCACTGAAGTCCACATGTTTATTCTGATCACAGCTGCAAGCGCCGATGTGACGTAGTCAACCTCGACACGTCATCAGACGACTTAGGAATTTCATAATTTCGCAAGATATAAAGAATAGTTGAAGTTTTTATTTCAGTACATCTTTCTTGATACAATCAAACCCAATAATTAATCATATTCATTTTGGTAGATGTTTGTTAATTACCGAAATACAATATCTCGTAAAATCTCATGAATAAGGGGCGGGGCATATGCAAATTTTCCTAAATCACACGTGCTAGAATTCTGATACCTTCCTTAACATAGCTGAGTAACGGCACAAATAAAACACTAAAAAATATCGGCTTTCGAGATATATAGTTACTACAGCACTGTTCATAAAAGAGTACATGTTAGCGTATCATCAGTTTGTAAACTGTTATTGGCTGGATGGGTGTGAATACAAAATTCAGATAATCACAGTTTTAACAAACTCAGTGGGTGCAAACACAAAAATCACAATATGACATACTGTAAATTTTGTATTTACACCCATCCAGAAAATTTGCAATGAACAATATCAAAGTTTCAATATACTGGATGAATGTAAAATAAAAATTAAACAATATGACGTATTGTAATTTTTAAAATTTTTTTTTTTATATTTGTACACTTATCTAGCGAATTTTAAACAAGAGGCCAATAGGCCTTGACGGTCACCTGAGTAGCATAACCCATACACAAACTTGTCAAGGAGTCTCGTATATGCATTTAATTAAGTTTTATTCTGGAATAGAAAAATTTTTAATTTGTAATGACGACCACCTCCCTGCCTGAAATCTTTCAAAAAGGACTATTAAACCGTTTTCAAGATATTCGGGCACTACCTGTTTGAGGGGGGTCAGGACCACCCCCAGGGCCCATGACCTACATACCATATGATGCCCCTTGACACAAGGAACAAGAATATATATGGTTTAGGGGTGGGGATCTCAACCGCTTTCAAGTTATTTGTGCACTTCCTGTTTGAGGGGGGTCAGGACCATCCCCAGGGCCCATGACCTACATACCATTTGATGCCCCTTGACACAAGGAACAAGAATATATATGGTTTAGGGGTGGGGTTCTTAATCGTTTTCAAGATATTTGGGCCCTTCCTGTTTGAGGGGGGTCAGGACCACCCTTGAGGCCCATGACCTACAAACCATTTGATGGCCCTTAACACAAGGAACAAGAATATATATGGTTTAGAGGTGGGGATATGAACCGTTTTCAAGATATTTGTGCACTTCCTGTTTGAGAGGGGGTCAGGACCAGCCCCAGGGCCCATGACCTTCATACCATTTGATGGCCCTTAACACAGGGAACAAAAATATATATGGTTTAGGGGTGGGGATATTAACTGTTTTCAAGATATTCTGGCACTTCCTGTTTGAGGTGGGACAGGACCATCCCCGGGGCTCATGACCTACATACTATTTGATGCCACTTAACACAAGGACATCATATCCATGCCTTGAGTTTTTCACAAATATATACAGGAGTAGAGAAGAAGATTTTCTAAGATTGAATACATTTTTACTATATGGCCATATTGGCCCCACCCTAGTGCCTAAACACCTGTCCCAGGGGTCATAAATTTCACAATATACGTAGAAGACTTCATGTACATCATATCCAGGCCTTTAGTATTTCACAAATATATATGGGAGTAGAGAACACGATTTTCTAAAATATAATACATTTTTACTATATGGTCATATTGGCCCCACCCTAGAGCCTGAACCCCTGACCCAGGGGCCATGAATTTCACAATTTTGGTAGAGGGCTTCATGGACATCATATCCATGCATTTAGTTTTTAACAAATATCTATGGTAGTAGAGAAGAAGATTTTCTAAGATTTAATACATTTTTACTATATGGCCATATTGGCCCCACCCTAGGGCCTGAACCCCTGACCCAGGGGCTATGAATTTCACAATTTTGGTAGAGGGCTTCATGGACATCATAACCATGTAATCAGTTTTTTCCTCACATGTGTGGGCGTAGAGAAGAAGATTTTTGAAAATTTGGCTGTTTTTTGCATATTTGGCCCCACCCTGGGGGTGGTAGAGCCACCAATTTCACAATTTACATTCCTCTTACCATAGAGATGCTTCACACCAAAAATGGGAACAATTGGCCTTGTAGTTTTTAAGAAGAAGTTAAAAATGTAAATTGTTAACGCACGACGCACGTCGCACGACGACGGACGAAAACAGATAGCAATAGGTCACCTGAGTTTACTCAGGTGACCTAAAAAGGAGTTTTACTGAATTGAATAGTTTAACGTGTAACCATGTATACAAATACACGTATTCTTAAAAAAAACCTGAACTTTTTTTTAAATATAGATATCACACAAAACAGCAATATTCTCTTATCATTTGAATCAAGTGCATCATGCCGCTCACATCGCTTAAAAGAAATATTCTCCTCGAACAGCGCCGCTTGAAAGAATATCAGTTGAAGCAGAAAAGGATTCGATTTTGAAAAGAAATGAAGAACTGCTCGGATATTTGCGCTTATATAGAAAAAACTTATAGCGACTACGGGAATTGGCTAAAAAAGCAGAGAAGTATTATCAGATCAAGCTGGATCGCGGACGACACTCTAGGAAATTTAAAGTGCAGGAGAATATATACAATGTGAATTTTAAGCCTTTACCTGAGAAAGACAATTCTCCTTTTGTCCGGAATGTATTGGATGCCATGTTGAACGAAGTCAAGAATGAAATGAACTGCCGTCCGAACGACTATCTGCGGTTGAACATACGACACCCTTCTTTGGACTCCGACATATGGTATGAATTTACCTGAAGCAAGCATCTCGACGCCCGGGGGATAGTAGAAAAAATTAAAGGTGTGCAGCAATCCAAGAGAGATTTCACCATGACCGACGGAGCTATACAATTCTAATTTTTTCATATACAGTATCCCGAAGGAAGTGGCGGAAATAAGAAAAAAACATCTGCTCGTCAACAAGGAGAATTTCAAAAAGAGTAAAAAATCCATTGTGAGCATTCAAAATACGGATTCTTTGTGTGTACCGCGAGCAATCGTGGTCGCTCGATTGCACAGTAAAAAACCTCAGGATCCCGTAGCTCTGGAAGTCTGGGAAAAACAATGGAATCGCCTAAGAAGGGGAGACCACAAATGCCTCGACCAGAAAAAACAGGCTCTAGAGCTCATGGAACTTGCCGGATGTGATCCCGAGTTACCCTGTGGCCCTATAGAGTGGAGGAAGTTACAGGAGGTATTGTGCTGCCCTGAATTTCGACTAAAGATCTTTCAATTTGAAACTAACACGCGCGCACTGAAATTAAAACAAATCTACAAGGGTCACGGCAATGGGAAATGTCTGCACGTAATGCTAGATCGAGGGCATTACGATACCATTCTTTCCATGCCCGGAGTCAGCGAACACAAATATTATTGTAATTATTGCGATTTTGCATATAGCCACATCGAAGAGCATCGTACCAAGTGCCCTCATCGCTGCTCGTTTTGTTTAGGCAACACTCCCTGTTCCCCCGAAGGCTTAAAGGGGCATGGTCACGATTTTGATCAAACATTATTTTTCCGATTTTAATGTTTACAATGCTTAAGAAAAGCATTTTTAATAGGCAACCAAAATTTGAGTGTCATTCGTTGAGTTATAAGCGAGTTTCAGAGCTTACAAATCTTTGCTATGTAAACAAAGCTTTTGTTTACATTTTGAATGTTGAAGTACAAATTCCAGTTTTATACCTAAAATGAATGTGTTAAACGTTAGGAACTGTGTATTTATGCTTAAAATGGATAAGAAGATAGACAAATCAGCTTGAAAAAGACTTATTACTCGTATATTGAACCTATGTAAACAAAAACAGGGCACGAGCCTTGTTTACATGACAAAGAATTGTGAACCCTGTAACTTGCTTATAACTCTCCGACTGACACTCAAATTTCATTTGATCATTAGAAATATATTCTTAAAGCATTGTAAATAATAAAAACAGAACAATTGAATATGACCAAAATCGTGACCATGCCCCTTTAAGCATCGAATGTTCCGAGTGTCACGGATTTTTCAAGAGCATGGGGTGCTACCAGAGACATTTAGAACCTACCAACTCTAAGACTAACACTTCAGTGTGTCATTTAATGGATCGATGCCAGCAGTGTCAGACCTGGATGACCAAAAAATTATTAGCTAACCACAAGTGCAAAGGACAAAAACAATGTAAGATCTGTAAGAAAATTGTAGAGAGCGATCACCAGTGTTACGTGCAAAAGAAGCCCGAGAAGAAAAAGGACGAATTACAGCTGTACATTTATTTCGATTTCGAGTGCACTCAAGAACACGGAATTCATTCCCCTAACCTGTGTGTGGCTCATCGGGTGTGTCAACATTGTGACCATTTACCTTTGGATGAACCCTGTGCGCACTGTCAGAGTTTAGGCCCCCGTCAACACGTGTTTCAAGGACCGGATACCTTAAAGGAGTTCGTAGATTGGCTATTGAAATCTGAATGTCAGAACAAAACCACCCATTTAGTGCACGAAGGGGCCATCGTCATTGGTCACAATTTTAAGGGATACAATGGACAATTTATCTTGAACTATATCGTTCACAGAGCCTGCATCAAACCCTCGGTCATCATGGATGGAAGTAAGATCTTGTCCATGAACATTTGTGACATAAAATTCATCGATTCCTACAACTACTTGCCTTTTGCACTCGCAAAGATGCCTTCTGCGACACCTTGTTCAAATCCTACATAGACACCTTTTTTAAAATAAAACAAGAAGCTTCAGGATTTCCCCCCGAATGTGAGAGCGAACGATTGCCAAACTGTTTTTGAACTGTCTGTGGGGAAAATTCGTTCAGAGAATTCAACTACCTAAATCTCGTTATTTGACCGAAGAAGAAGAATTACAACAGTTGTTACAGGACTGCAGTCTAGAGGTCAAAGGGATAGAACTCTTGGAAAACTCTGAAGATCCCAACTTGGACATTAATTTGGTCAATTACCAAGAGAAACGGGAATTTCTGGAAGAATGTCCCTTCGGTAACGTGGTATTGGCTTGTTTTACCACGGCTCATGCTTGCTTGCATCTCTACGAAACCTTAGAACAACTTGGGGAACGTGTGCTATACTTTGATACCGACATAATCATCTACCAACACGAGGAGGGTAAATTCAATCCTGAAATTATCAACAGTTTAGGTGGCTGGACCGACGAACTGGATGGAGATCGGATAGTAAAATTCATGTCTGGAGGACCTAAAAATTATGCCTACATCACCGAAAGCGGTAACTCTGTGTGTAAAGTGAAAGGATTGACTCTGAAGTACAGGGCCTCAACCATAGTGTCTCCCGAAGCCCTAGAAAAAATGTTAAAAGAAGAAATCGATATCATCAATGTGACTTATCCCAAGTATATTCACAGAACCCACCAACATACTGTCCAGACGCTACCGCTCACCAAACAATACAGGATTGTGTATGATAAATGCCAGAGGGTGTCTGACTACTGAACCCTACCCTATGGATTTTGACCAATTTTGAATTTGATGAATTTTATTGTTGAATGATTCTGTATATAACATTGATTTTTTTACCTTTTATCAAACTCTTGTATCAAATAAATTGAATGATTTTCTCGAAATCTTGTCATTCTTTAACATGTACTCCTACGATACACTAGCCCCTTTTCAATTGAAACACGAATTTACTATGGTAGTAGCAGGTCCTTCCAAGTCGGGAAAAACTGAATTTGTTAAAAAAAATGGTGGAAAATGCTCATTGGATCACCCCATATCCCAAGAAAATCGTTTGGTGTTATCGAGAATGGCAACCGGCTTTCGAATCTTTACAAGACAGAGTCAAGTTTATACGCAATATTCCCGAGGACGATGAGAAATTAGTGGCGGATCTCAATACTCGACACCTTTTAATATTTGATATGATGGCAAGTAAAGCGATCGAGTCAATAGTCGATTGGTTTACACGGAAAGCTCATCATAGGAATACTAGTGTCATTTACATTACTCAAAATGTATTTGATCGAGCAGCTCAGCATCGCACTATCAGATTAAATGCTCATTATTTAGTCTTGTTTAAAAATCCCCGAGACAAGTCTCAAATTGTGGTGTTGAGTAGACAATTAGACATGCATCATTTAATGTCTGCCTATCAAGATGCTCCTCGCCAACCCCACAGGTACCTCATTGTAGATTTAAGCCCTCAGACTCCTGATGAATTACGAATGAGGAGTCAATTGTTTGAGACCCTGACAGTGTACATGGCTAGAGTATAAATACAAGAGTTTGAATGTTCTCCTATTCAGTTGAAATCATGACTGGAAAGAAGTTACTACGTACATTAAGACGCTTACAACATGAACGGGATCCAGAAAAACGAACAGAAATCATCGAGTTGGGGCGAAAAGCCTTTATGAAATGATTTTTGGCTGGAGCTAAAAATTTATTGAATAGAATCATTCCTATCAATAAGCAGACCCGACGTTTCATCGATAAACATCGACAGGATTTAAGTGTCATTGCCAATAAAAAAGTATAACAGGATTAAAGCCATTCTGAAACGGGGTGGAGCTGGATTTGTTAGAGGAGTCATTATTCGCCATTTATTGAAATGGAACCTGGCTAAGGCTAGAACAGCTAAACCCAAAACACGACGACTTAAGAGTGCAGTGATCAATCCCAAGGCTCCTAAAACGAGAAAGCTCCCCCAGTGGATGGTTGACATAGGAAAATCGGCTTCAAGTAAAAAGAAAACTCCCAAGAAAAAGAAATTTCCCAAGAAAGGCAAAAAGAAATCACAGAAACTGATTGTTAAACTTCCTAAAAAAAACAATAAGCAGATTCCGTTGACCAAACTTCCCCCCAATACCACATTAGCCATGTTGAAACAAGGTCAAAAGAAAATTGCTCGAGCCATGACTGGACCTATAGGGAGTCAGAGAACTCCCGATATTCAACCTAGTGTGTTTCCTGGTATTAAGGTTCCTGTTCATCACATTCCGAGATCCTCCTCGTTGTTTACAAAAGTGGCATGTTTTAGTCCTTTAGAAAAAAAACTCGCTCCTCAGAAACACATCTTGAGGCGACTGGTTCAACCGCAGGCCATACAGAAACGCAGACGAACTTTAATATTGTATCAAAAAGGGGGCGTTTTCCCAGTGATTCCCATGCTTCTCAGTTTACTCCTTTGAAATTATGAGTCGCAAGTTGGTGTTAGTTCCTGTAGCCATGTTACTGGAATTGAAAGGAAAATTACCTTAATCTCCTGAATGTCAAGCCACTATTGAATTAGGACACTAGTTAGATCAGATTCAAGGGAGAGAAGATTTGAACCCTGAAGAAAAAGTGGCTCTCTATGGACATCAATTACACCGTTATCGGAATTATTTAAAACAAGCCCGTGATCAGGGGAAGGAAAGGACATTTACAACACCATTACCTAAAACCGGCAAGTGCGTGCAAGGGGACATCTAATATCTATTGCTGAGATTAGAAAATGGTTGAAAGAGCAAGAGACTTATACTTTACATAAACCCATTCGCCGCAAATTCAAGCGACAACAAACAAGAGTAACCGGTATCGACGAGCAATGGCAATTAGATTTGGCAGATGTATCCCAATTAAAGAAAGAGAATGATGGTTATACCTTTTTACTGTGTGCTATCGATGTACTCTCTAAATATGCTTCGGTGGTGCCTTTAAAGCAGAAAACGGGAAAAGAAATGATTCGCGGATTACAACAGATCTTTAAAGAAGAAGGGCGACACCCCTTCGCATTCAGTCGGACCAAGGGAGGGAATTCACAAACAAGGAATTTCTGCGCGCTTTTAAATTCATTCATTTCTTCACCACTCGCAATGCAGAAACAAAAGCAAGTATCGTAGGGCGTTTTCAACGCACCTTAAAAGCTCGCATGTGGAGATATTTCACTCGTCATAAAACTCGAAGATATCTGGATATTTTACCCGATCTGGTATGGATTCCTCAAACAGATCTTCTACTTCCCAAATGAGTGATCATTGGAAAATGTTTGAAGAAACAATTTCTAGAGCTGAAATCGTGTATTTTGCTCAACTTTTGATCTGCTTGACATTAATTATCGCTTGTATCGTCATGTTAGCTTTACACGATTCGAATCGAGAATATTGGATGATTTGTCTCAGTTCTACCGTGGGCTATATCATGCCAAGTCCTACTCTTCAACTCAAAAGCAGCACTAAATCAGAAAATGCATGAGAAAAGATGTCACGTGATGGTGAGTCCTTTTTTAAAGAAGTGCAGCTCGAGGTTTTGACTTATTATCAGACCAAGCGATGATCAAGCTACATGGTTGATAGAGAGGGATTAATTCCATATAGTACCGTTGGAAAATCATAGATCCTAAGGGAGTTCCTAGGGAAAACCTTAAGGGAGCATGGGTGTGTACTAAGCTGGAATGTTTGCGTGATTTCATGCAAAAACCTCGAATTCCTCAGGGAGAGGACAAAATCTACTTGTACAAAAGGATTCAGATTCCTCATAGGAAAAGACGTTTCAGGATGATCGGTAAAAGTAAATATCAGCAATTCCGATGGAAAGTCAAATGTCAATGGAATGTGTTTCATCCTTCTAAAGACCAGGAACCAGCATGGACTCTCATAGAAGGAGACTGGACCGACGATTTGGAAAAGTGTTCCAAAGACTTTCGAGACACCATTGGTGAATATTATTTGCACTCTTGTGTACCCTACGAGTATGTGTACATGCGGAGACCCTTTTCAATCCGAATCAAAATGAGCAGATCTCACAGTGTATGACAATATTCATCCATGTTTGTTCATGTTGTTATTATTGTTCAAATAAAAAAATTAAAGTATATAAAAAGAGTGTTGTTTATTTATGAGTCTCGTTTGATTTCAAGCCATGGCTCAGAATACAGGGTTTTACATGACTGTACCCAGTGATGGATCTATGTCTACTTTTCCCGAGAATACGGTGGCTCATTTTAAAACATTATTACCCCAAACCATGGATTTCACTGATGGTGAATGGAGAGTAGGTCTCACTGAAATGATGTATCCTAATATACTCCAAAACATAGACCCAAGGGAAGCTCATTTCGATATCTTAATTCCTACTCATCTCGATGTAGAACCCGAAGATCCCGATATATATCGAGCGGGACGATTTAGGATTGAAAAAATAGGCCGAGAGAAACTCATTGAATGTCCCATGCTGGTCGATTGGGACAAAGGTTTTTGGAAAACATCAATAGATAGAAATAGCGAGGCTAATCACTATCGAGTGAAATTCCGAGGGGGGCCCTTACCCAGATCATCAGTCATTAATAGAGGAAATCAACGAAGGACTTAGACGCTGTCTGGAAAAGGTCTGGAAAAAAATTCCTGATGAGGAGACTGGGGATGTTGGAAACATGAAACTAGAATATCGCCAAAAATTCTCCCGTATCGAATATCAATTAAACGGAAAGGAGTTATCCACTTTACGCTTCAGTATTAGTTTTCCCCTTACTTTAGCTTATAATATGGGGTTTGGAGATGAACTCAAATGGAAGTTTGGTAAAAGATATATGAGTCTGTGGATCAATGTCACTCACATGGCAGTTCATACCCCCGATATGCACGAGAACTTAAAACAAATGTATGTGTATTGCGATATTGTCGAACCCCAAGTGGTGGGGTCAAATGCTTTAAAGTTACTTAGAGTTGTCCCCCGTGAAGGAGAGAAAGTCCAGGAACAGACGAGATGGGAGCCTATTAGAGCCGAGTATTTGAAACTGAGTAAAAAACATTTCGATACGATAGACATACACATTCAGACTCCATTAGGGACTGTCATGCCCTTTTTAAATGGAAAATCTATCCTGAAACTTCATTTTGGAAAAGTGTACTAAGGAAGATGGATATCTACAGTGTAACTTTTACAATCATTGTGGGAGTAATGACCTGTATCACCTGTTGTTTAGAATGTCTCCATCTATGCATTCAACGCTCTTAGATTTACTAGGAATCAAGATAGAGAGAGCCTCTATATAAAGACCAGTCATCCCTGAAAAACCTCATTGATCTACAACATGCAGTATCATCGCGGTATATTGCGTCAAAAGGGCACGGTTTAGGGGGGCTTCTTAAGTTGGCAGCTCCAGTCATGAGAAATGTCATGTCGGGTCTACTAGGAGGAGCTCCCGCAGGACCCTCACCGCCTCCCTATTATCCCCCTTCACGGCACGATTACCCTCCGCCTCCTCCCCCTCCTAGCTATGAGTATTCACCAGAAAGAAGCTCACCGCCACGCCGACGCAGCCGTCGAAGACACTCTAGACCCCAGGCAGGAAAAGGATTTTTACAGATTTACTGAAATCAACGACTAAACAAGCATTAACTGCAGCAGCTAAAACTGGGTTAGATGTGTTAGAAAACAAAAGATCCTTCAAGGATGCATTAAAAACGCATGGGGGACAAGCCATCAAAAATACGGCCTCACGCATGTTATCTCAAAGGGGAGAAAAGCCCCGCCCCCCTGCCAAACCCAAACTTCTAGCCCGGGGTGGACCTAGGATCAAGAGACCACTAGAAACCGCTAGTGGTGAAATACCTCCTAAGAAAAAGAGAAAAACAAGACCCTTAGATATTTTTGATTAAGAGGGTATATACGGAGGTGTAAAGGATCATTTCAGATCATTACGATTGGATTATTTTGATCAGTCACACTTATCAAGATGATGCATAGAGAGTCTTGTGCCTGTGGGATGGACAGTTTAGAACTGTTTAAAACCTCGCCTACGAATATTACTTTAGAATATTCGAAATGGATGGAATATTACCCGATATCCAGTACCCTCCAATCGGACACGGCCCCCATTGAATTTGAAATCAAGGGTCAAGGAGATGAATACATTGATCTCTCACAAACTTCTCTCCATATGGTGTGTAAATTCACCAAAGACGACGGGAGTAACTTGACCAGAGATCACGGTACTTCGACTCCTGTTAATAACATCTTACATTCATTGTTCACGGAAATCGATGTGAGTCTCAATGGGAAAATCATTACCCCGGGAACGGACACCTATCCCTACAAAGCCTACTTTGAGAAATTACTCTCCTATCAACCCAGAACATTAGAGACTCAGATGAAAGCCTGTAGTCTGTGGGTCAAAGATACCGCTGGACACATGGACGATCTCAAGTATGCCGCCGCCACTCAAGCAAAAACTGCTTTTGCTATCGCAGATGATGAGGTGAACATCGATGCGACACAATAAGCCTTGACCTATCCCAATGAGTCTAAGACTAACGGATTGAGAGAACGCCACAAGGCTATAGACGCTAGCAAAAAGATCGTGTTGATGGATCGTTTACACATAGATTTGTTTCAACAAGAGAAATTTCTGCCTAATGGGGTAGATGTGTGCCTCCGATTTAATAGAGCGAAACCCCAATTCTACATGATGACAGCCGCCTTGAGTAGTGGTAAAGTTTCTATTCAAAGTATCGTGATGTGGGTGAGAAAAATCAAACCTACCCCTGCCATACAGAATGCTATCAATCAGCGCTTGAATTCAGAGACAGTTAAATATCCGCTGAGAAGAGTAGAAGTGAAAACCTTTACCATCGCCACGGGGTCACAATCAAAAATCACCGATCATCTGTTTCAAGGACAAATGCCAAAAAGTGTTCTCTTAGGCTTTGTAGAAAATGCCGCTTTTAACGGAGATGCTACTAAAAACCCTTTTAATTTTAAACACGAGAACATTAAGAAATAAGAAATTAGTATCAACGGAGAAACAATGGCCACTCGGCCCTTTGAGCCCGATTTTGCAAATGATCAGTACCTAAGATCTTATTTGAGTCTGTATCAATGGCTGGGGAAATTGGGAGGAGACTGGGTCCCGGACATTACCCTGGAAGAGTATAAAAACGGGTACACGCTCTGGTGTGTAGATTTTACGAAAGATCAAGAAGCTCAACTAGGGAAATTTCATCTAATTGAAACTGGAAACTTGAGAATAGAAGTTCAATTTTCAAACAACTTAGTTCAGACTTTAAATTGTGTGGTCTATGCCGAATTCGACAATTTGCTGGAAATCAACAAACAGAGAGAAGTCAACATTGATTACTAAAAATGGATTCACGTCAGTTACGAGAGGTGTTATCACGAGATTTAGGAAGATCCTTTGGAGGAGTGTATCCGGAGATTTACTACCGGATCAATTAAGACCTCATGAAAAAGCCATTGTGATCAATACAGATTCTCACGATCAACCCGGGACGCATTGGGTGTGTTTATATTGGAACGGAGCTCATGTGGAATATTTTGATTCTTACGGATTACCTCCCCTACATCAAGAAATTAGACAGTTCATCTCTAGACACGCTAGACATTGGACTTACAATCAGAATTGTTATCAAGATTACTCTACGGATGTCTGTGGACATTATTGTGTGTATTTTTTACACCAACGCCATCGAGGAAACAGGCGAGCGTTAGATTGGCTGTTTCCATTCCCAAGGACGTCGAGGTTATCTTCCCTTCAACGAGATCATTATGTGGCTCAATGGTTTAGAGAGACTTATCGTAAACCTAAAAGAAATCAAGGACAAACTTGCAAATGTTTCTGGCAAAATATGTATTAATTGCTGTTATTGTTGCTATTGTTCATTCTTAATTAAAAATGTTTATAAAAAAATTCTGTCTTGTTTGTTTTTTAAAAAAGAAAGATATTTTGAGAGCTCTTTAATGCTTAAAACTATTCAACAATGCACGTGCCTTAATTCTATTTTCCAGAACCTCAGTCAATTGCTAGAATATTCTATTCTAGAAAATGAGGAACGTGTCTCAATTCTATCGAGAATTTTCTAGAACCTCAACCACTCCTACAGTATATGAAGCTTGTATCATTCATTGTGTGTCAGTTTCACGACATTTGGAAGCTAGAGATATCAAGATGACTTCGAGCGTAGACAGTGTGATCAAAGCCCTAGAGATGGATTCCTGTCCTGATCCTCCGCGGACTGACAATACAAGAATTGCTGGTACTGCTGGTGGTTTTTCTGCGGCGGATTCCTGTCCCTATCGTTCGCGGAGTGACAATACAAGAATTTCTGATACTGCTGGTTTTAGCATGAGTTATCCAAATGCTCAGTCAAATAAGAAGGACTCGCCATTCTACTCACTTTTGGATGTGAGGCACATACCACCACCACCTACAATGCCACATTTTTGGCAATATCCGGAGTACCGAACCTTTGCCTCTAGGTATGCAACTTTTCAAAACTGGCCAAAATACTTAAGGGGACCCAACAAAACAGACTTGGCGCGTGCAGGATTCATCTACACCCAGTATGGCGATAGAGTGACCTGTTTTTGTTGTGGAATAACATTAAGTGAATGGGAACCAGTGGACGACGCCTATCGTGAACATCTACGCTGGTCCAGATATTGTCATTTTGTTCAAACGGTGGGCAGCATATAAGTGTGAGGAGAAAAAAAACTTTGGTAAAATGGAAAACTTGTACATCAAAGGACTGCTCTTATTTGTATTTATTAACACTGATTGTTAATAACATGCACAAGGGTTCTGTGCTTATTGTTACTGTGTTTCATCAAAATGTTTATTGTTAGAGTGATTATTGTTTTAATATATAAAATTGTAAACAAAAAATACTTTTTTGCATTTAACAAAAAAAATAATTTATCTCGAAAATGATATTATTTCTAAAATAATTAAATAAGAAAAAGAAAAAAAAAACTATTGAAAAAAAAGTTATATTATTTTTTAAAATAATATAGTGTTAAATTGTTTTAAAAATAAATAATTGATCTTAGAAATTATAAAAAAAATTATAAAAAAATAAATAATTAAGAGAAAAGCTATCTATTTAAAACATTATATAATCTTTTAAAAAATAAAGTGTTTAATTCTTTAAAAAGTGTATGAAAAAAAGATATTGTAAATTTTTAAAATGAATGATTCATTTTTTAAATAACAATTTAACACTATATTTTAAAAAATATATGATTTTAAAAAAGAGGTGAACTGGTGTTAAACATTGAATGTAGTAATAGAGGCATCTTTTCTAAAGACATGGGTGGCCCTTAAAAGGGCCGTTGGGTTCTTAAAACAGGCAAGCTGTTTACAAATACAGGCAGTTGGGGCTTCTGTTGTCGCCTGGATCCCCATTGATGATATTTCTAATGCAGCTGCAGCAGCCGGCCCGTTGGTGGCAGTTCTTACAGGCTATTGTTGAGTGACGCATCTGTTGTTTGCAGATTTCACATTTTTGCATCACTTTCTCCTCCACGAAATAGCCCCAATCCGGGGGATCAACGCACTGGTGATAGAGGGAGGCTCCTTGTGACAGAGGCGGCGAAGGACCCCGGCGTGCGCTGCGTAGGACAATGCATTTGTCTTCCTCCTCCTCCGCTGCAGGGGGCGCGGATGGCGTGGGGCGCTGAACGCTTTCCTCTTTTTCTTTTCCTGCAGGAGGTACTCTAGTGAGGTTTACTCGTCGTCTGCGACGAGGGGCAGGCGGCGGCGAGGGCGATGGTGATGCTGGAGTTATGATCTTATGAAACCCCTGACGTAACCTTGCCCTATGGACATCATAGGGCTGGAAACGGAGGATTTCTCTTCTGTGGATTTCTGTATATGTCCGGTTATCCTCTGTTATCTCCCCGACAGCAAAAATTCTAATCCGGGATCCCGGCAAAACAGAGTACAAGCTAAAGGATGCGTTGTTATCCATGATGGATCGATCAATGCAGACGATTGATTTCAGAGTGGGCAGGATTATTTATCTGGATCTCCGGACGGGTTCCATTCCATGCAGGGCTATACTTTAGATTTACCGTCTGTGTATTCACAGATAACAAGGTCAAAATGCTCTATAAGTTACCAGTAAACAAATCCACAGGTTAGATACTGTCAAAATATCCATTGTTTTGTTTGAATTATCTCCCCTTTCCATGCATTTCATGCGATACACATCCTCAATTTTACACAAAACAACTTGCATCACCCTCACAGTTTGATAATAGATCCTTCGAAAGTGAGTAGGTATCTAAAAGTCACCCTCATTGGCTGGGGGTATCGTGGAATAGATAAAAACCTGCCCCCCATTGAATATGTTGACATTTGGATCAAAAGAACGCTGGGAATACTTATGTGTCACGTGACTCAATAGAAGCGGGTATTAGATCCGACAAAAAAGTCGCTTTTGGTCATGACTAAAATAAGGAACTGTGGCTGGTCCCTTAAAAAGTCGCTTTTCTTTTGGCATAGGGCCAACCCTTTCCTATCGATCTAGAGAGTTGATATGCTATTATGACGTCATATTTTTTTTCACTTCTCTGTACGGAGAGAATATACTGTGCTTTTGATATGCTGCTGTATTATTGAAGGCTACAATAATGTAAACAACTGAAAAAGCATGATAAAATAAAAACATATTATTTTACAACAGATTTATTAACCATAGATACAGCATTCACCTCAAATAGCACTGCGTTTAAAAAAATTACAATATATTGAACAGCGTTATAATACACACACTCAATGTTTTTGTTGTTTCACATAGATCCATAACAGTTTTTTTTTTACGTAGGGTCCTTGCACGGTCTAGGGCCTTAAACATCCATGGGTTTCTTCGGTCCTCGGGAGGTAAATCATATATTTGGTCCCGTGTGAGATCAAAAGTCACTCGTTTTCTCCCCGATTTTCTTCCAGAGTTTGCTGTAATTTCATCCACCCGAATTGTATAGCTGTCACCCGCATCGACTCGATCCGTTGATGTAGCCGATGACATTCTATCCACTTCTTTTTTCCTAGAGAGGTGAGCTGTAACTTAGGAAATTCCTGCTGATATTCCTCATAAGAAATCCCCGTCAATTTAGGTAAAAATTGCTTTTTCACTTCCTCAGACAGGTAATGAATGACCATCAATCTCCCAGGGTTAACGTCGTTCATCTGAGCTAATGCTACAATCACATTCCTATAAAAATCCACACTGGTAATCTCTTTCTGTGTCCGGTCTGAAATTTCAGCAATATTACTCTTGTATTTTTCCTCCCAGCCCTCGGTCTGTAAAGAAGAGTTAACAAAATCCAAACCGTTGAAAGGTGAGTCTAGATCAGATAAAATCATTCTCAGAAAATCGGTCATGATATATTGCTGATTGTGCTCACCGGCTTGTGAATTTTATAGTTCAGAGATAATAAATAACAGAAAAAACTGGCACTGGTTTCTTATTTATATATATAAAAATTTAGATATTCTAGAACATTCTATATAAGATGATTAGAATATGCTAGAAGGTGAGTCTCGTGCCTCAATTCTATTAAGAATTTTCTAGAAAGTAAAAAAAACCTCATATATTTTCGTGCCTCTAAAAAGAATTTTCTAGAACTGCAGGTGCTCCTCAAATCGATTTTAGAATTTTCTAGAACGTTCATTTCCTATAAAAAGTACATCACCACTTTCATTCTATCAGTCTTGTTCTAGCATTGCAATCGACATGGCACAGAAACAATTAGATCTCTTGGAGAGTACAGACCCAGTCTCGGCCCAGCTGAACTACAGTCATCCGACTATCGTCAGAGATTCTGTGATTAATCAGCCCATTCTATCAGAAACTCAGGATGTGACTGGACTTCTAATTGGAATGTACGACGATGAAAAACCAGCTAGTAAAGAAGATATCTCTCTACTCATGACCACTCTGGACGGAATCCTCAACAATCTGATATCCATCACCAACGAATTGAGTGAAACCAGACAAAATATAACCAATGATCTACATACTCTAAGCAAAGAAGTAATTGAAATCTTAATTGAGACCAGGAATAGGACTGCTGAAAAAACAACAACACCGCCGACGAGGAAAATCCCTGTTATATCTGTAGAGAATTAGGCCATTGGGCGCCTGCATGTCCACAAAAGCAGGATCCAGCCAAAAAAGGCAAAGACAAAGATCCACAAAAGCAGGATCCACCTAAAAAAAAGCAAAGACAAAGATCCCTGCTATATTTGCCAAAACTGGGCTTCCGAATGCACTGACAAAGAAAATAATCCACCAGGCGGTAACAAGAAAAAAACTCGACCCCTAAGAAACCAAGTCTGAAAAGAGAAAATGCCATCCCCAAGGACAGTGAACCTCCTAAGAAAAAGGCAAAGCTGGCTCTTCCCAAGAAAAAGTGACAGTAATATGACATTATTTGTGCCATTGAACTGATTCAGTGTTATTTCATACTTCATTTGAACTGTTTCGCTGTTATTTCATACTTGTTCTTCATGCGTTTCTCAATAAATTAATGTTCACTGTTTATTCTTTTTTATTATTATTTCATACAGCAGGAAGAAAAAAAGCATTTAATAACTCTATGAGGACTCCTAGCCTCATATCTCTCGGTGACTTCATAGAGAGCGGACGTGTTTTTACAAGAAGAATTTTACTCAATAAAAACTGCCATGAAATTATGCTTACTATAGCTTAGCATTATTAGCTTACTGTAGCATTATTAGCTTGAAACCTCAGAAGCTAGATTACCAGCCACCCTCGCTGGGGGAGTTCCAACACCTCATTTGCATAAAAAGTGCACTCAGTTGAACTCCCCAGCGGGGGGGGGGGGGGCTTATACTACTATCCAGCAGCACGTGTGGTACATGATATAACAGCTGGCGACGAGTAACACGCACATTTCTTTGGATCTTTTTTGGTTATGGATAGGTAACCGGAATTTCCGCCATTTTAATACAGTGATAAGACAGATGCAGGACCGAAATGAAATATATGGATTGAGCGGTTGGAGTTACTTTTATCGGGATAGACATCAACGACAACGACCGAAAGCGAGCTCTAGTACTACTACGCAGGAGAGCGCGTGTACGACATCAGAGAAGGGAGACTCGCCGACTACCTATGTTGGAACCTTTTGTTGGAATGTGCAAATGGCGATGTACAAATTCAGAAACTGCAAGCAGTCAGGAACTCTTGACAAAAACGTTACTGAACTACGCAAGCTATTCAAAGACTGTAAATTCAACAAGGCGAATAAAGAAATACTTTCTCAAGTTATACAACAAACCACGTGCGCGTGTGAAAGTCGGGAACAAATATCGCGGGAAGTCAAACAGTTGACCCAAACACAAAGGCACAGCGAACGCAGCCTCTGCTACGGAGACCATGTGTATATACTGTGGGCGGGGTGGGTGTATCCGCATCCGATAAAATGCCCCGCCAAGGGTAAACGATGTCGTTACTGCAACAAACCGGATTACTTTGAAAACGTGTGTATTTCTAAACTCAAAGTCGGTGCAAAGGGAAGCAACTCAACCAAACATCAGAAAACTCAAGCCGTGCGCGAATTAGACTTGGAAAGTTTGTCCTCAACAGATGATGAATACCTTTAGACCATAAACAGTAACAAAGTTATAATTTCAGACAACGGAAGTTCGTTCAAATCCGCAGCATTTGAAGAATTCGCAAAGAACATAGGATTTCATAACCGCCGATTTACACCTCGATGACCCCGATCGAATGCTCAGGAGGAATCTTTTAACAATACCTAGATGAAGGCAGTTCGTGCTGCACATGTCTCCAAGAAAAACTTGAAACAAGATCTTTATAACTTATTTCGGCAATACCGCAACATTCCTCATTATTCGACGGGAATGAGTCCTTTCACTCTTATTTTCAACCGAGAAACCCGGACAAAATTGACCCACATTTCAACTTTCGCTCACCGCCCGTTGTACAAAGTCGCAAGACAACAAAATGAGCTCAAAATGAAGACAAACAACACGAACTTGGGCAAGGACATCAACAGTGGTGACACCGTCCTAATCAGAAAGATATGAAAATTGAGACAAATTGACACCGGCGTATAATTCGAAGCCCCATCTTATGCCGAATGCCAAGGGAACTATGATATCAGTTGCCCCGTGTTCCAATCCATTGGAGAAGTGTGTGACCCGCAATGCGTAATTCTTCAAAAAGATCAGGCGTCAATACGACATACAACCGCAGTTCTCCGAATTGGCTGAGGAAGAGGAAATAACAACAAACAAAACACCGGAATCGCTCCGCACTAGTACGCGCCTGACGAAAGAGATGCCCAAAGAATCGGTTGAGAATGAAACCTTTACCAATGCGAACCCGACCAAAGAACGTATATTACTAGGTCAGGCCTTAGTGTTCGACAGCCCAAGGAATTTAAGGACATTGTATCAATGTGACTTTGTTACTTTCATTGACTGTAAAGTGATTTTACTACCGATATCGATGAAAACAAGAACACAAATCACGTAAAAACGTATATTAAATGATAAGGAAAACAAGATAAAAGCTAACAAACCACAAGAACACAAGACAGACAACGTGCAACTGGCCTCGGCCTGGCGGACGAAAACAACACAGTACACAGATTCCCCGGATCCCGAACCCGATCCCAATTTACAAAGACTTGATGGCTGAGCTGGTATGTCTTCACTCGGTGGACTGCCTTATCTACAGTGGAGGGGGGACTTTCAATCAACTTCCTACCCGCTCTCGTGTCATTGCAACCCATTGCAAATCGCAAGACTGCCTGCTCCTGGTGCACTTCTCCTAGGACTTTAGCCCCTAGAGCCCGCTGTGCAATCTCCATGACACGGTCACCCCACCGTTCTAGACTCGTTTCTTCTCCTTGGGCTATAGAGTAAAACTCCACCTGAGACGCAGCTCGAAGTGTTCCCTTGCCAAATCTCTGCTCGAATCGCGAGGCTATTTCAGGAAAACTCAATTACTCACCCCGCGACGAGAGAATATAGAAGTACTTGAGTGCTGGCCCCTCCACTGAAACACTTAGAGCTAACAGACAGTCATCATCACTCCACCCATAATACGTAGCCAAAGTTCTAAACTTAGCATAGAACAGACCCCACTCTAAGCTACCGGTATACTGAAGACACTTAGCCTCTGCTCGGACATTCCGACCTGACCTGGAACAACTATGCGACACATTTTCCCTAGCCGATGGAGGTACTAACAAAACTTCACTATCACCTTGTGTCATACTGGCTGCGAGGTTACCAACAGGTGCCACCCCGCTGCCAGAATGACTCCTACGATACCCTTGTCCTGCCAGTAAACTTGAGTGGTCTTGGGTTCCAGGGGAATCCCTACCCACATGTGAGCTCCTCATATGAGGCAGAGAAGCTTCTGATACTTTACGGATGGACGGGCCCCCATCACTATACAAAAGTTCCCCATAGGACAGTGCCCCCTTACTTTGGCCTAAATGTATCCCAGCCTGACTGAATGAAGTGTGGTTTACCTGACTCTGCCCAGATAGATTTCCCTGGGACAGCTGACTGGTGTGACACTAGTGTAGCAAGGAACACTTGCTACACTCCTAGTTACTGTTGCTGTGACCCCGATGTTACTAGAATGGGAAATGGCATCCCCCTGACGGGTGTGCTACATGTACTATTGTTGTCCTCCCTGGGAAAAAGTCCCTGAGAGCAACTGCCTCCCATGGAGACTGACAGCCCGATCAGCAGTTGTGTCACTTGGGCCAACTGGAACTCCAAGGCCTCGAGCCTTGCCATTAACACAGGATCCCCCTGTACAGTCCCCACATCCTGCGCATGTTTATCGCCAGCTGAATCTATATCCCTAGCTGCACTGCCACCATTACACCCCTGGGGGAGAGACACCTCTACCTCCCCAGCACACCCTGGTGGACTAAATGGAGATAAAGAACCGCAAAGCTGTTCACCCCTGTCAGTCGTGAATCCCTCCTAGGGAAATGTATCCCTCCCTTGGGCCTCTGCTAAGCCGCCCGGCTCAACCAACATGCCCCCCCGGGACACCCATGCCACTCACGAACCAGGAACTCTCTCTACCCAGCCAAAATGATCCTAGCTTTTCCTCCATTGCACAATATACAAAACCAATAACAATGCACTGCCCTATCACAACAATAACATAACACAAACCCAAAACCTACCAAAATTCAAACAGCGCCGAACCGCGTGGTGTCCCCTAAGCACCACGCCGGTCTAAAAAGACCCTGCTCGCAGCTCCAATAAAGTGATTTTACTACCGATGAAAACAAGAACAAAAATCACTTATGTAAAAACGTATATTAAATGATAAGAAAAACAAGATAAAAGCTAACAAACCACAAGAACACAAGACAGACAACGTGCAACTTGCCTCGGCCTGGCGGACGAAAACAACACAGTACACAGATTCCCCGGATCCCGAATCCGATCCCAATTTACATAAAAAATACCACCGAAATACACTACAACTGTTTAAAAGGCTTTTTTTGTGTAGGCTATTAGTATTTGTGTTTGTACTGTTAGTTTGAATTCTAATCTGGTTCTTTTCTAATATCTATATCGATAATATTTTGTCCAAAGAAAAAGAAGGGATGCTATCTATATCTTAAATTTAAAGCTACCATTTTTAACATGCAAATTAGTAGTACTATTCTGTCTTAAAGAGGTTCGCTCCTTAGGTTTTGAGTAGCCATTTTGGGTCACCTCTAGTCTAAACATTCTGCATCACATATTAATTCTAGTAGTATATTTATATTTTACAATGCCAAATAAACTATATCGAACAAAATTGTTTTAAAAAAATACATTTTAACAGGGTTTAGTAAGGGACTATATTTTGTGGCAGAATGTTTTCAAGAAGGAAATGAACAATTTTCATAACTCACTAGTTTTAGAGTACTGCAACTTTAGCTTCCTAATTTTTAGCACAGACCAAACTTCTAGAAAGTTTGTGTACTACAATAGATTCATGATGTTCTAAAACACATATTTAAACAGTATTTTGATATTTCTATAGATACCTTTTGACATATTTACCTTATATTTCATAGAAGTTAAGAAAACAATAACTACAATTTTGGCCTAAAATTAGCTTATTTCAGGCTATATTTCAAATTTTTAAGATGTGACCCCTACTTTTTTACTTTTAAATGAGATATTAAATGTATGTCTATTTGTATGCAAAGTTTTGGATACATGACATTACTATTCGTTTTGATTGCGTTATAATTTGATAACTCCAAAATTTTGTAACATCTGTTGTTGTGTTCATTATGTACTGGCCTATGAAGCCACCAGTAAAGCAAGAATTTTTAAACTTTGACTTAGATTTTAATTTTATAGTCACTACATGTGTTCAACTTCATAATGTATTAAAATCATATCTAAATAATAGTTCAAACTATAAATATTTGTTTGATATCTTCAAATTATCAATTTCTATGTCAAATTTTAGTAAAAATTTCAGGAAAATTATCATTTTTGTTTGGGCCCTATATTTCCAAAAATGGCATGTGACATGGGTAACAAATAAAATAAATGAACATTTTCGGATAATTGACATTACTATTATTTCAGGTGCCAACCTCCTTAAGTGTAATGTTAAATCAATAGCCTAATAACTCATTTATTTCCCGCTTTTTTGACCATGTGATGCTTTGCGCATTAATATATTAATATCAACTTGACCATGCCACGCAGTCTCTGAATAAATCTTAATCCAGCAGCACATGTGCTATCTCTAGCATAAGGGCTACATGTACAATATTTTTAAACAGGTGATATTACAAAGTTTGCTTTATGTTTCCAGTTAATATGTTGAACGTACGTTGAACATACGTTGAGCAAATGATTGTTGACAGTATGTTAAATACGTTATAAAATAGTTTAAACATTCGTTTAAAAAATATGTTAAACATATAGCAGACTCGAAATGTTATATGTTCGTCAAATGTTTAGGTAATTATATTTTCAAGATATGTTACCTCTATGTTTAGCACATATTTCTTTCAAACATATTATCAATCCTTTAAATGTTTGAATTTGAATAGTGTTGATTATACATACTTGTTGGCTTAAATTCGACATGTTTAGTAATACATATTTGTATCAAATCCATTAATAAATCAACATTAGCCATGTTTTTTTTTCATTAAAAATGATATGTTAAGGTTCTCCGATCCTCAGCCTCAAAGTATTTTTTTTTCATCTTAAAAAAGTCATTTAGCCTTCATTCAAACTTTATGATTGAAAAAATATAACAATAGCAAACCGTCAATCATCTCACAAATCCATAAACGAAATACAAATTCAAAGCAGAGCTACACGGACCTCCAAAAAGATAGAGGTAGGATCAGGTGACCTGGAGGAGTGAGCATCCTCTGCTGACCGGTCACACCCGCCGTGTGCTCTTTGTCGTAATCTGAAAAAAAACCGGAAAAGTCCGTAGACAATGGGTTGATTAATTATGGTCTAACAATTAGTATGAAAAACGTTAGTCAGTATGCGACCCAGTGGAAGATTATATTTGCTGACAAGGTCGTTGTATCGACCATAGAACTTGCAAAAAAGATGACTTCAAACGAGACTGTTGATAGTCCTGTTTTATCAACTTGTTGGTCAGCAGCTTGCCTCGCCTTATAAACTGTTCATACGAAGAGCATGCCCTTGCGTATCGAATTAACTGAGAGACAAAAACACCATATGCTTAATGAAATAAAATTTTTAAAAAGTGTTTTTTGGTGGTATCCATGCGTTTTACGAAGGAATAAATTACGTATACAAAACAAGATTAAACTAGAGCCGAGCTCGTTGCAAGCAACGAGAAGGTCTTCCGTTACAGCTTCAAGTCGAGACAATCTGATTAAAATCATATCCTTGATCCCCTCCTTGTTTTTCTATTTTCGCTACAAGAGGATCTGAAGAAGCCCCTCTTGAGTTCACCCCCTGTTGAACGTTTGTTTATAAATATACATGAGTTATTCTAGCAATCAGAGCAAGTGTTAGAAACGGTAATTTCGGGTTACAAACAAAAATGGAGTTGTACGACGAAATGATGCCACATGTTCGTGAATCTTTCGGTATCAGCAAGTAAGAGATGGAGCATAAGTTGATATTAGACGCCCTTAGGGAATCTAAAGAATGTATTGGCATAACTTCCAAATCATGTAACTGAGGAATGGAACCGACGATTTCATTGGTCAAAGCAAAGTTCACCAGGAGGTGACCTCAAGTGGGGTTTCTTCAAATCATCGTATAGCGACTATAGAAATTTTAATCAGATTGCAAGCCAAGAAAGGATTGTCATTTAGTCTTAATAAAACCACCCCTCTTCTTCTTACACTTGTCAGGGTCTGACAGTTATTGATAGGAGGTCATCTTCACACTACCTTAACTTCTGACCAATCAGGGCTTTAGAAAATCAATTTGAACTCTTCAAAAGGAGACAGAAAAATTAATTCATGCCTATTTTCTATATATTACTGCAACCTCCAGACTGCATAGTATTGAAGAGTTACATTTCTCATAAAACAGATAAAGGCATGTCTGTGATAAGCTAGGGGTATATATTTAGATTGTATGCAAATTTAAAGGTCATAGAAAGGTGACCTCTTATTGATACCTGAGTGTAAGGAGGAAAGGGTGGGATGTCATTAAACTGGATTGCCAATATGATAATAGTAAGTTCAGAAAACGAGGCTCACTTTCAAAGTATTATTTTCCTACCAGACAAACTCTCCTTTTAACTTATTTCACGGTTATATCAATTTATGATAACTTAAAACACATCTCTTATATGTACATGTATTTAATTATTCCAACCAGAAAATCGATAAATACGTTTACATGTATGTACAACTGATGACAGGATTTAAACTACTGGTACGCCTATATCATAGTGTAATAAACACAAAATCCACTGCGCTGATGCATGGAAAAAAGTGTTATGTTTCATAAACATTTTGATTCCCTATATTCATATTTAAACCTCTACCGCTAAAACATGGAATAGTTTATGTAAAGTGCAGTGTTAAAATTAGAGATTGAAAAGAACACCAATTGTAAATAAACAATAATGCCTTCTCCCATCTGAGGGTGCGCTATTAGTATACGAGACTGAGGTGCTCAGTGGTAGGGATAACTATCCGTATAATGTTTGGCCATACAGGCCTCAGTATTGTTTTTAAAAGGATGAGCATATTTATCTGAAATCTTCACAAGCAAGAAAAAGAAATTCACAAATCTTCAAAATCATAATCAGCGGCAGTGGTAGGGGTTGTGAGGCATCTCTAACTTCATTTTTTTCAAATAGGATTTTGTTTTAAATATCCCAATATTTTTTTTTTGCCTTGAGCGCTCATCTAGAAAGTGTGTGGGGGTGGGGGTGTCAATACCCCAAAATTTAATTTTCTATAAATGTAAATTTCAGAAAATGTTGGCAGGTGTGGGGGCAGAACTCCAACTGAATCAAAAATCCTTTTTGTCACTTTTGTGTGACAGGAAGAGAGACCTCTGGTTTACAATAATGATTTTTTTCTATCATGTCACATATACATGTTTTAGTTATAATATTTTGGAATTTTATAAAGATACAATGTCATTTATTTGATAAAAATCATATATTTATGCATACATGTATTAACATGTGACGTGTGAACCTAAACGTAATCAATTTTGTACAGTTTTTTACTTGAGTAACAGAAAGGCATAAACCAGGGTTTTGTTCAGAGCACTGTGTTCATTGTATATTTAAACCAAACCAAAAGAGATGGTGTGACGTCAAAACAATTTGTTTTTGTTTTTTAAACAGAAGAGTTCTACATAATGTCAACCTCTAGAAAATACGATTTCTCTTACTTTAAGATTTACAACAATTAATAAAATCCGTTGAACAACACATATATATACCATATAATTGTAACTTTGAGAAGTGCATACATTTTTGGGAGGCAACTGTGTCGCTAGTCTGTAAGTCAAGTGAATTATGTCCTAAGGTCTTTTAAAGAAATAAGAAACTGTCAACACTTACAGTACTTACAGTTGCACACAGACACCAGTTCCAAAGGTTTAGGAGCAGTCTTGTATCAGAATCAAGGAGCAATAAAGAGAGTGATTGCATACGCCAGCAGAGGACTCGGACCCAGTGAGACTAATTATCTGTCACATAAGCTCGAGTTCTTGACGCATAAATGGGCTGTGTGTGATAAGTTTCATGACTATTTATATGGGACCCATTTTGACGTCATCACAGATAATAATCCTATTACGTATATCTTTACAAAGGCCAAACTCGATGCTACAAGCCAAAGATGGGTAGCTGCTCTTGCTAATTTTGATTTTAAAATTTCTTACAGGAGTGGACATCTCAACGGCGGATTGTCACGCAAACCAGTAGTCTTTAATGATACAATGAAGGCTATCTGCCAGTCAGTTATGGCATCTGTACCATATTGCCATTGTGTAACCATGAATGCATTTCCTTCATCGTCCGTACTTTTTCTCAGACAAAGTTGTTATCATAGAACCACTGTCTAATAATGCATTCATTCTTTCACCATTTAAGATTACTTGAACCTCATTTGACTCACCAATCATGTCACACTTTATATCCTGGTCGTTACTTTTGACTTTACTGGTCTCTGATTGGCCCTCAGTAGAGACCACTAGTAGTTTGGGTCCTGTTTTTGTACACTATACATATTCATACCTTGTCCTCTAGGATTGAATGGTCTTCTTTGTTGACTCCCTATATATGAATTGTTATAACTTCTCCTTGCATACTCATCTCTCCCTAGGTTGCCATCGCCTCTGTTGCTGCTTCCTCTTGAATAACTGGTATCAGTTTTTGAAGAATCTAAATTTTGAAAAATCTGATTGAATTTGTCATCATTTTACCTTCTAATTCAGTTTGCAAATTCTGAATTCTTCTGTTGATTTTCTCCTCAACTTCATCTTCCACTGCTATACCATCAGTACTGATCAGTACTGTTACTAACTTTTTCTGCAGGGGTTTTGTTTATGGTCATTTCTTTCTCAACCTTTCTTATTTCAAGTAAAAGATGGTCATAACTCTTAAGCGTATCATATTTGTGACGCGTTTGTGACTTTAAGCGTTCGGAATTCAACGACGTCCAATATTTATGGCGTAACAAATCATTCTTTGATGATTTGCTTAGATATCCGTTATCAATCGCGTTTTGTAGCATACCTTCTAACCTAAAACCGAATGATGTCACACACTCCCCCTAAAATTGATGTGTATTTAAAAATTCCTGCATTAGCATGCCATTTTTTGCCACTTCGCCAAACAAAATATTCAATTTGTCAAGAATTTCAATGACAGTAGCTTTTTCACTAAGAGGAATGAGCATGGTTTTAGCTGTACCCCTAAGAGATCTTCTAATGCTCTGAATGATTGTGGTTTTTTTAATCTCAGGGTCATTGATAAGACATTGTACTTCATACTTCCACTCTCTATAAGTTACATCACCTTTCTGTGAGGGCTCATCATCAGAAAATTGGGGAATTCTAGGTATCTGGGCATGAGCAACTTCATAATACTGAGTAACATTACCTTCTGGACTTGCTTTGTAAGCACTGGAATCTCTCTGAAGGGGAAAATCATTAAAAGTCTTAAACTTGGCCCCACCTACAGATTCACCCTTTCTCATATCATTAGAGATAATTGGAGGAGGTGTAAATTGAATTTTAGGCAGAGATGTCTTAACATTGGGAAAACTCAAGGATTTTTGTTCTTTATCAGATGTAGGGGTACTTGTTTTCTGTAAATTAGATTCAGGTTTAGTGTTAGAATTTACACCTGCAAAGTTTAACTTGTCGTCTTCATCATGAAAAGAACCTTCATGATCACCTAATTCCTGATCACCTTCCTGATCTTTACCTTTTTCGAAAGACAATTTAAATTGATCCACCACTTTTGACATCTTACATCTGACAACACTAAACACCTGTCCAACAAATACACCAACTAAATTTCACCACAATGTTCCAATCACAAAAACGTATCTCTTATTCAAAATATCTTAAAGCTCTGTGAATTCGATGCAATTAATATCACTTAATTAAAACGCAGCGCATGTTTCATGTCAACAATAGATATATTCAATGAAATAACTCACTCACACACAGACATTCAACCAAAATAACACCTGTGCACAGCCTCAACTGCTCAATGTCTGTCAAAATTATCAAATATGTGTGAATATTAGAAGTTCATGCAAGGGGAATAGTTTATAGGGCAAATGAATGTTTATCAAAGCTACAGTTTACTTTAATTCACATGAGACACATCAAAAGTTTAGCAAGTCCTGGTAAAGACAATAAATGATAAAAAAAAAAAATAATTAATTGATCTGCAAGTATAGCTATAGGCCCATGATTTTTTTTTAAGTGAACAAAAGTTTTAAACCTTTAAAATAAATAAATAGATTTATAGATAGGATCTCCAAAAAAAAAACAACAACAATTTATATTTAAAATAAATGAAATACTAACAGGAATTGATAGTTTAACAAAATTCGAACAAAATGACCAGCTGTTAATAGTTTCCGGATTTTCCTCGCGTATCGAAGGAATCAGCCACGTGGTTTACCGCGTCTCGAGATCCGTGCGTCTTCCCGCCATATGGAATCACCAAGTAAATGAGTGACGTGGATTACCGCGCCTTCAGATCAGTGCGTTTTCCCGCCATCACAAGAAATGATTGTCGTAATGAGAACTCTCACTTTTTCTCCACTGTAATATAATAATTTACACACACACACACACACACACACACACACACACACACACACACACACACACACACACACACAGAATCACCTCTTCTTTGGGTCTATGCAGGGTGTCGTATTTATGGATATACTGCTTCTGTCACGGTCCTTGCTCTGTAGCTGCTGCTCGTGCCGGACTTGATAAGCCGTCCCTCGGGAATTGAACAGTTGAAGGAAAATGGAATGGATGTTGTCCCGGTCCGTTGGGAAATTACGTGGGCGCCATTTGTAGCCAGTGGTTGAAATAAGCCAAGCTTGGGTCGGTGTTTAATATTCATTAATACAGAATAAACCTGAAATTTGTAATCATATGAATAACACAGAATAGACACAAATGACAAGACAATTAGACACAGACAAACATACACATTAGACAATGAAATGAAACAGTAATATTACAATTTAGAATTAACTTTAATTCATTACATTAATTCTTACCGGGACAAACAATTATATTGCTGCTTAGTATATTCCTATACAGAAAGGTCTGACCCGTTCAAGGGCTAAGCGGAGAGTGCCAGTCTGGTATAAGATTTTGGCGGGGAAGAGTGCATGCATAGTTAGTCATGTGACCCTATTGTCCAGTCTTGTCATTGTCCACGTTACAGAATTTAAACTCTCATACATAATCACTAACTCTAAACACGTATACCAATCAAACACGTATGCAAACGCTGTAGTTTAATATACAAATAATATAACTGATTACATATCCAATGACTATCTCATGGAAAATGTCAATCATGTTGCAGTTTTTCAAAGCATTCATAAGAACAACAACAAGAATCTTCTGGGTTTTTTTATGGAAGGCCTTGTAAGAAAGAAATTAAGCTTGGATGGCATCTTTAATAGGAATTCCCTCAACAGCTTTTTCATCATGAAGCATTGTGTTGCCCTTCAAAGTTAGTTTTGTAATTCTTGATGCATGGTAGGTGATAAGTTTTTTTGGAAGAACGTCACAATTTTTTCTGACTTTTTTAAAAATTAATCTTGACAGTTTTATTTGATACCGAGTTTGAATGTTCTGTAAAACAACGCTTTGCTTTCAGAACATGGTGGTGATAACGATGATAACGATGATGATGATGATGATGATGATGATCAAACATGGTCACAAATCAGAGTACAAAAAGTGCTTGCTTTAAAATATCAAGACACATGATGCACTTATAATGATTAACAACCAAAAAAACAAAGGAACTAAACATACAGCTGATGGAAAATTAAGCATGATCAAGAAAGAAAAAGGAAAAATGACTGCCGTCATGAGAAAAGGGCCCTTATCTTTTGACGTCACAATGCTCAGAAAACGACGTCATAGTAGCGGCATTGTAAACGCAGTTTTTTATTTTCTGTTTCTATTTTTTTTTCTGCGTCTGTGTTGTGTTTTTTGAATAATTAGAGTATGACCTTGTTTAAATACCGATAATAATAATTGATAACTAATTATAATATATAATAAAATAATTTTAAAAAATTAATAATAATAAATAATAATAAAATAATAATTGACGTTCGTGACGTCGTGTCGTTTTCGACCAGCTACGTCAAAGTCGTGTTAACATGTCTTACTAAAATTGTCATAAAATGCTTAAAAAACACAAAATCTTGGATATCTTTGTATATTTGTATTCAGAAAGAGTTGACTAATCGGAATTGAGAAAAAAGTGAGTTTGTGAAATTTTGACCTTAAGGGCCCTTTTCTCGTGACGGCAGTCAAATAATAAGATATACTAGATGTATGTAAATTTTTACTATTATTAGTAAGCTTCGGTGATTACAACTAAACATTGATTTTCTTACCAAGGCCAGTTGCTTCAAGATCAAAGTATACATATGCCCCTGTATCCAATGGTTGGTTTTCCAAAGGAGGATAAGTTGGAGAAGGTACAGCTTCCACATCTTCATCGTCTAATTCTTCAAGTTTAACACCTGACTTATAATTGGCTCCTTCCCTAACCTCCACTAAGGATGACTTGCTTCCCCTGATAGCATATTTTATATATTGTTCATTTTAGAACTTTAAATAAGCAGCAATTTAAAAAGTTCACCAGGATATGAGCTTGCTTGGTCATGTGATCAAACCCTTTGAAGCCAGAAGATTTAATCATGTACCAAACAAGTTCATATCCTGGTGAACTTTTTTTAACATTGCTGTTTATTACTTATATTTACATTTGGTATTTCATTTTACTTAATATGCATGTATAAAAATTAATATTTTCACAATTAAAGAAATAAATACTCTTCTAACTTCAGTTTCAGTCTTCTTTTCCTAGCTTCTCTGGTATTGGTCAAAGCTCTCTTCTTTGCTCTCTTGATGTCATTTAGAATTGCTCTGCTGCTTGTAAACTCACCAGGTGATAAGCCAGTTTTCTTGTGCACCTAAATATCGATGTGTATTTTATAGAAGACATAATATGTTATACATTGACATACGCCAATCCCTGTTTGCTTGCAATAAATTTACAAAAAAAAATTAACTGAGATTGGCCGGACATTAGAGAGATCACTTCATAATATGTTTCATGCTTATATTAATTATAAAAATATTTATAAAAACTTGATTTGATTGAAAAAAATCACTATGAACCTGAGTTAACTGATGGTAGATCATGGAATAACCTTATTGACAGTTAAAGTTATATTGAAACTCCAGTCTTGTTGCAATTATGAATTCCAACAAATCAAAAATCAATAAAAAGCAAAGGTTAAAAAAATATAACAGCCAATGTAAAATTTCCATCCATTTTAAAATCAAAGAACAAGATGTGTCGTTACGCCAGGACTGGCCCCGTATGTGATCAAAATTTCAAATGCCAAATGGTTGGTGAGATAATGATTGGAAAGTAAATGATGATGGAATGACAGAAAGGATGGAAGGACAGAATGACGGAACGGGAGTTACCGTACTATATGCCCCAACCATTTCATGGTAGGGGCGTTGAAAAAAAAAAACACCTCTACTATATGCCCCAACCATTTCATGGTAGGGGCGTTGAAAAAAAAAAACACCTCTATTCAAAAATAATTCATCTGAAGATTTATGGAGTATGTGCTTTTTCTTGTACCTGTATAAAAATGCTTAGACATGCACACATAAATTATATTAAGATTCTTGATGCAGATTCAATTAGAGACGACTAACAAAATTTGATCAAAAAAGTACATATAAACAATGAGCTTTTTCTTCAACTAACAAATTAACAATGTTAACGTTTAAAGTAAACCAAAAGGCATGCATATTGACAATGACGCTTTTCCATGCATCTTACATTCAGAAGATATTCATGACCCTGATTTTTTTGTGCAACTGAGGAAGCGACCCGGTAACTGAGATTTGCAGATCCTGATAAATGCAGAGACTTTAGTGCTTTAGAGGTGACTATCTTATTTAAAGCTTCATTTCCCTGTGTACTACCAAGATAGGCCAACTTTTGGGACTGTTTCCTGTATGTTTCAAAGAGCTGGCCCAGAGCAAGTTTAAGGGACTCATCTGTGAGTGGTCTGCCAAATGGTAGAGACTTGAATCTGTTCTCAGGGTTTGATTTGAAAATGCACCATGTATCAATACAGTCATCATGATTTCCAAAAGCGTGATTTGTTATCGCCTTTAAAGAAATATCAAGGCCTTCTGGGTTTCCCTTGTTTTGAGATATGGCATAAATAAAACATTTTGAGATGTACTTAATGACTTTCCCTGATAGAGATTTCTGGGTTTTTTGTAATGAATACAGGGCAGATGAGATATTTTTCCGCACATGATTTTTGTCGGATTCTTTCTTAATATCACGTGACTCTGCTTTCAGGTGACAAAACGTAGTATTTTCGTCATCAGCAACTATTGTGCTTGTTTTGATTCCTTTCTATTTCAAGTCTTAAACCATTTAACACTAACATGTCTGACTGCATACTGTTTGCACTTCCTTCATAATTCTTTCTACAGTCATGGGCTACTGGTTTTAAATCTGCATTTCCTGTATTTACACAGACACGACAGGATTTTGAGCGTACTGCTCCAATCATAGAACAATGGCCTAAAATATGGACGGTTCCTGTTAATATTTTACATATCTTTTACTCTTGCATACGGGGTTAAATTTTGCCCCAATTTTTTTTTTCAATCTTCTACAATAGGAAACAGCTAGTTTTTGACAATTAGTGCAACAAAGGAGTAAAATTAAATCAGGAGATGAATATTTATCTCTATATAAAGTAGCTGGTATCAACTCTTTTATATTATGATGAATTTAAGTTTTAATATATCATAATCTAAAAAAATATTTGAATGCACATACCAGATAAACTACCCTAAAACCTTGAAAATTAGCCGGATTTAATAATAAGCCGGTTTTGAAAATAAGCCACCTATTTCTTGCACTGAAAATTACTCTAAAATAAGCCTGTTTTGAAAATAAGCCAGTCATGACAATGCCAGTTTGGAAAGATTTTAGACTACTGTAAAGTTTCAGTTGTAGCAGGTAACTGTTTATATTATGCTGAAAAAAAACCCCACTGTTATTGTAAAATAAACATTGTGCAGAAACGTGTGTTTATATTGTTTATCGTCATTATCAAGTCGTACAAATGATCGGTCTATTTTAAAGTGGCCATCGGTATGCAAACCAATTACGGCATAACGGGACATCAAGTAAATAATTTTTCTAATCAAATCATAATTATTGCTTCCTATACTCATATAAACTGTGAAGTCCGACAGGTCAGTGTATGCCTCTGACACCGGAAATTGTTAAACAAACATTGATCACGCGACGAGTCAACAGGTGGCTGGTTACGTAATGGCGATTTACACTGGCGTGAACTGTTGGATGCAAGGAACAGCAGCCGGAGTGAATAAATATTCCAATACATGAAATAAAATTGAATTAAAAACATTTAACCATTTTACTCCTACAGGTGTTTACCTGGATATATAATTTTAGAACCGTCAAATAGTTCACAATCGATCATTACAATTTAAATTGTTTTGATAATAAGCCGTGATTATGATCTCATCATTAACGGGAATGTTGCATTGATAATAAGCCGCGATTATTTTCAAGGTTATAGGGTATCATAAGAGCCACCATTGCCCCTTTTCTGCCACCCTGCATCAACACTAGCAGTAATAGCATCAGTACCATGATTCCTGAATTTAATTTATTACTTATGAGTCAGTAGTGTCTCAAGTGATCTATCAAGGGAATATATCATGGATTCTTCTGCGATTTCCTCAATAGTCTGTCCAGCTTCAGTTTCAATTTCTAGGTTTATCATCTAGAATGCATTGTTTTATGAACTTAGTCTCTACACAAGTCTTTCTTACCAGTAGCTAACTTTGTGTTTGCATCCCAAACTATCCATGTTTCTTTCCAGTTGAAATCTTGTTTATATGATGGCAATTAGTATTGCTACATGGTACTAAAACATTAAGAATGAAATGTTCATAAATAAATATTTACATCATCCTTGGTTTCATTTAGTTATATCTAATAATGACACTAAAGAATTCCATTTTATTTTTTTTTCAAATAAGACTCTAAACGTATGCAGTTATTGTATGTTCATGTATATAAGTATTCAATAAGTGACTTGCAATTTGAATCTAGGTCTAGCAATTAATTTAGACTTTCCACATTCTTTTTTTTTTGGATTAAAGACAATACCATTGTGTAATAATTAACATACAAGGAATTAGGAAAATGATATTTAATACTAACTAATAAATAAAATATCACATGAATGAGAGAGAATGTAACAGTATCAATTATCCTTCTGAAGTGTGCAAAATCCTAGACAAGGAGCTGTTATCATTTATTTTCCTAATAATTAAATAAAAGTTAGAGCATATAGTTTTATTGAGAAACAGTGTTTCATCCTAGACATTACAATACATTTACTGTACAATATTGCATTGCCCTGGAATAGATGAATAATATAATTCATGCAGACATATTTCACTCGACTGTGATTGTGCATGTGGTGTGTTTTTTAAAATTATTAACGAAAAATTTATAATTAAGTAAATTTAATATTTGGATGGTGGTTTTCTTTAGACTGTCTCCTGAGTAATATGTGATTAAATGATAACATGTAATACATGTATTGTTGCAAATTCAAGTAGGACTAGGTAGATTTACCAACATCCCTAGAAAATATTGATTATGTAATAGATGTAATTCAAACAGTAGAGATGATGAAAATCAATTTTTTATTACATGTAAAAAATATAATCACTACAAAAAAGAAATATATCAGTTAATTAAAAGCAAACTTTTTTTCCAAATTTTAGGCTTTAGATAATTAACAATTAACGGTTACTTGTCAAGTTAAATCTGTTTCAGTGAAATTGAAGAGTAACTTTCCAGATATAGAAAATGCTGTCTAATTCATGCCTATAATTTAATTAGCAGCTGATTAGCTCTGTTAGCTGCACTCTTTGAAGTGTGTTTAATTAAATTGCTTCGTATTTTCAATACAAGAGTGATAATTCAGATCAATGGATATTTTGATCATTTTGGTTTAGAATGAAAGTTTGTTTGTTGTTTTTTTTTTACATTTATCGACATAACACAATCATTTTAATGCATACATGTACATTGTATATATATACCTTTCAAGAAAGTCCCGAGTCCATATGTCACGATGCCAACGCAATGCGACAGATGTAAGGACACACCGCATTCTTCACAGCCTCGCAGTCCTTCTGCAATCATACCAAGTTCAACTACTCGCCTGCCTTTTGTCCAGTCTAAATCTGTTCGAGGCTCAGATTCGTCTATTATAATGTCGTCTGCGAAGTCAGACAGTGTATAATCGCTCGCTTCGTAAAATAATAGTTGAAAATAATTGTGTTCAGAATAAATAGAAGTTGTCGACCAGCGATTTTGTAAACGATGTAAAACTTTATCCATTTTTTCTAATTGCTTTTTACTTTTAAAACCAATTCCTCTGCGCTTGTTTATCTTCGCCATGTTCTTTATCCCTTACATGGTGACATACCGCAAACCATATTCAGTGTCGTAAAACGACTAGTCAGGAACGTAAACAAACCCAATAAAATGACGTTCTAAAAGTTTTCTTTTATACAATATTCAATATCTTTTCAAATCCATAACAAAACAAATGTTTTATTCGAAATTATTTCGGAATAACGACAATTCGTAATCAGAAAAGTTCCGGATGCGCAGACTGTTCAAAATCGTGAAAATTGAGATACCTTAAGGTTAAGAAAATGACCTTGTTATCTTGTGAAGATATAACTAAAACTTTACATAACATAACAAACGGTAGTGGAAAAAAGAGGTAATTCACCAACAAGAGATTGGAAGTCTCTCGGGTGATTACATACCTATCACTTACCAAGTTTAGATTTTTTTAAGGGAGGAAAAAACTTTTTTTTTAGTGTTAGCCAATGAGCTCGTTACTATCTTGTCTTATTACTTCTAACTTTTATGTTTGAAACGACCCTCGTATAATATTTGTCTTTTTTTTTTACAACACATAGGAACAGAAGCAGAAAGGCACTGGAGAATTGGAATCGAAAATGCACTATATTGGATATATTTTGTTCGTCAAATATGGAGCAAACACACTAAGAGAATACTTGTTCTTTGGCACATCTTTTTTTATTGAAAACAACAGCGGATAAAACGAATTGTCATGGAGTTTAATATAAAAGTATGCCTCAGTCTACCTACAAACAACCATGCTATTGTTTGACAAGAGAAAAGATGTCAATGTGACAGCATATTTTTTGTGTGTGTATGAACAGTATTTATAATATATTTGTCAACCCTGAATTGATTAACACTACATATCCAGATAAATGGGGGTACTCTGTATGTAATATCTTTTGCCAAAACCTAACTAAGTTAAACAGCTGGTATTTAAAAAAAAAATTAAAAATCTCAACCCCAGCAATATGCAGACCTCTGATATATGTACAATTGATACGCAAAAGAAAAACTGTTTATCTTGAAAGCTGTGGGAATGGGACTGGTCTGTACAATAGTGTTAACCTATATGCAAGATTTTGAAAAGTAAAGTTCGCTTTGTGAACGGTAAGGTTCGTTTCGTGCACGGTACGCTTCGATAAAAATAGCTGCACGTTTTGTGCACGGCTTGTGCGCTTCATTAAAGAGGTAGGCGTGACCTGAACGCTTTGATTTTTTAGATATAATTTGTTTGATTTTTGCCTGACTGACTCTAGCAAGGTGGTTGCTATAACAAGTTGTATTTTCTTTATGTTTATGGTGTATAAGTTCAATTAAAATTAGAACATTCATTCGTTCCTCCGTTTTGATACGTCGCATGAAAAAGAAACTCATTGAAAACTGGGGATGGGAAATGACTTATTTTTTTGATAAGTGGTTTTATTCGTATAATACGTTAATTTAAAAAAGCAACTTTCATGAAAAATGACCATAACAAACGCCATCTCAAAAATTCATAAAGCGAAATACGAGCAACAGAGCAACACATACCCCTAATAAATATAGGTGGGATCAGGTGCCTAGGATGAGTAAGCATCCCCTGTCGACCGGTCGCACCCGCTGTGTGCTCTTTGTCACTATTGGGCATGTCATAATCGAGGTATATGTCAAAATCGGGAAAATGTCATAATTAGGAAAAAAACTCCATAAGCAGATGATGATTGTATATTGCTACATAAGTAAAGGAAGTTGACTATTAAAAGTATTAAATCAGCATGTTTATTATATAGTTTTGTTGTTAGGTTTCCATTAACTATTATTATTCATTAACCTTTATTGATTACAAAAATGTCTAACTCTAATTCGGTATTTTCTTTAATTCAGCGCGATTATTTTTTGTTTTTAATTTCGGTTTGTTGTTAATTTTAACAAGCATATTTCTATTTTTATACTAGTATGTAGGTCATTACAGATTTTTAATTCATTTCAAATTGCTAAGAAAAATTGCTTCGACTTATTCTGATTATTTGTTAATTTCCGAATTCGTTGTCTCGATTTTCAGTCAAACATCTTGTCACAATATATAGATTTAGTCATGTGTACATTTTCCTGTAGGGTACCTCTGATTTTTATTTTATGTTTATATCCATTTTGTTGCCTCAATTTGGTCACTTCAGGTATTGGTCAATAATGGACTATATTCGGGCTGTTTAATTTGTTTACTATGATACCAAAAATACCCATGTTTTTGGTCAGTTAGCCGGGGTCTATTAGCACGCACTGCAGTAACATCACGATGTGTAGCTGATTATATTGTTTACGGTAACCAATCTCCATTAGTTCGTTTTTTCTTTAGAATTTAGTCGTTTGTAATATTTGAGTAAGACTTTAGGTATCCGTTTTTGTATACTTGTTCGATAGTATTTTCGGGTTAACGTTCTACATACTTGTTTATTAACCGTAGAGTTATGGTGCGTTTGTGTGACAAGCATGGTTTGCTAGTTTATTAGTGAGTTTATATTTTGTGGTCTTATACGGTGTTTATTGGTCAATACATTGACTGTTTTGTAATGTTAAGGGGTCTTATACACTTAACTATGATATCGAATGTTAAGAGGTCTTATACGCTTAACTGTGACAGTGTTTTGTAACGTTTTATAAGTGTTTTTTAATAAAGTAGCCAAACTATCTCTACATAAAAAATCACAACATAAAACTTCCACTAACAAAAAATGGTTCGATTTTGACCTCGCAAAAATGCGAAAACACCTATGTGAAAGAGCAACATTACTTTCTAAATTTCCTAATAATCCCATATTACGAGGCGCATTTTTCAAACTAAAAAAGGAATATGCTAAGCTACGGAAATATAAAAAATGAGAATTTAGACAAAGTATTATTGATAAATTGGATCAACTTAATGAAACTAACCCAAAAGAATATTGGAACTTAATCTCTTAGAGAAACTGATAGTAATAAAAACAACATAGAAAATCTCATAGATGGGGATACATGGTCCAACTATTTCACTACCTTATCCAAAATACCAGAAAAGTATAAACACAGAATCACTACGATTGAAACAAAAATCAATGATTTATTAAATAGTAAAACCGTAACGTCTTTTAACAAATTAGATTTTAGGATAACAGCTCTTGAGATCCAAAAGGCCATTACTTCTTTGAAATCCGGCAAAAACCCTGGCCTAGATAATATTACAAATGAAATGATAAAAGCATCTCAAATTTTTGTTAATCCTTGTATTCTCAAACTGTTAAATATTGTATTAACTTCAGGAATTTATCCGGAGAAATGGCTAGAGGGTTATACTACACTCATCTTCAAATCAGATAATACTAAGTTACCCCAAAACTATAGAGGAATAACTATAAACAATAGCATAGGAAAACTTTTTAATATCATTTTAAATAACAGACTTGATACATACTTAATAGATAACAAAATAATACATGAAACTCAAATTGGCTTCTCAAAAAAATCCAGAACATCATACCACTTATTTGTATTAAAATGCTTAGTCGATAAATATATCCATACTGGTAATAAGAAATTATATGCATGTTTTGTAGATTTTCGTAAAGCCTTCGACACAGTTATACATGAAGGCATTAAACTAAAACTTTTACAATTAAATATAAAGGGCCTTTTCTTTAATATATTGTGTAGTATGTACAGACATAGCAACAATTATGTAAAAGTAGGTAACAAGTTAACTCCCCCATATAGACCAGAAATAGGAGTTCGACAAGGAGATGTCATAAGCCCAAACATTTTTAAGATCTTTTTAAACGATTTTTCAAATTTGCTTGATGAAGAATGTATAAGATCTGTCAACCTTTCTGGAAAGAACATTAATTCACTGCTTTATGCTGATGACCTCGTACTATTATCAGATGACCAAAAAGAATTACAAAACAAACTAGACATACTTAATAAATACTGCAAAGACTGGTGCTTAGAGATTAATACATGCAAGACTAAAATTGTTATTTTCAACAAAAGTGGTCACCTTATTAATGAGAAGTTCACTTTTGAAAATTCACATTTAGAACGTGTTAACAAATATAAATATTTAGGCATAATCATATCCTCCTGTGGCTCATTCAAAGAAGCAAGATCTGATCTATATAATAAAGCTCTCAAGGCCTCTTTCAAACTATTTAAAGACCTAAACTCTACTCAACCCCATATCAACACATTTCTACATCTCTTTGATCATATGATAAAACCTATAGCATTATATGGCTGTGAAATTTGGGGAACCCTTACATCACGCATACAGGAAAAAGACAAACATTTATATGATATCTTTAAAACTTGGGAGATGGAAAATTTAGATATTATATTTCGTAAATATATATTAGGCGCTGTGAAAAAAGCACAAATATTGCAATTATCTCTGAACTGGGACGATATCCTTTGTATTTTTCATTGATTCAAAGCATCTTATCATACTGGCATAGATTAGAATTATGTGAAGAATATTCCCTGTTGCACAATGCATATAAAGAAACTATTAATCTTAGTAAATCCAATGTAAACTCTTGGTACAAAAGTGTAGTTTATTTTAGAAAGAAAATTAACATTTCACTATCTGTATGTAAAAAGTATAAAACCACATATTTTAAACAACAAGTTAAAAAACATCTAAGAAAACACTTCTTAAATTACTGGACAATAAAACGTGAAGAGGGACTTAACTCTGGAAAACTTGATACTTATTTTTTGTATAAAGAAAATTTTACAATGGAATCATATATGTCTATTCAATCCCATGAATTAAGAAAAACACTATGTAGATTCAGAATTAGTGCACACGACTTACGAGTTGAAAGAGGTAGATATGAATTTGTAAAAAATTATACTGGTCAGAGAATACCTTTAGAAAGAAACAAAAGGACATGTTTATTATGTAACCAAAATCTTGTTGAAGATGAATGTCACTTTGTTACTGGCTGTCCATTATATAAAGAAGAAAGAAATTCATTTTTCCATTATGTCTCAATACTTAACAAAAATTTTATACTTTTAACGAAGAAAGACAAATTTATCTGGTTAATGTCCAATGAAGACAAAACAATACTTATAAAGTTTAGTGAATTTTTAATTAATGCTTTCAAAAAAAGGCAGAATACTTTGAGATCTAAATGAATATATAATACTTATACAGATCATGATACCATCCTTTGTATTTGTATTAGCTACTTTTATGACTAAATATTATATGTATATTATTAATATGTTATGACATACTGATATACATTTGCCCGGCTGTTACATGTGCATGTATGTGTATGAACTATTTTGTATGTAGAATCTCTCTTTTAGAAATTTTTCTCTAATCACTATAATCTTGTATGCCCTCTGGGCCCAAAATTGGAAATAAACTATTATTATTATTATTATAACGTTAGGGGGTCTGATACACTTAACGGTTCTGTAGAGCGAGTAACATTCGGTGCGGTTGTATGGTGTGCAGATACGGTAATTAGGTAGACACGTAAATTGTTAAAGTGAAACGTTTAATTGAAAGTAATGTTATTTATGTTAAATTAAAAGGTTCCATCAAGGTTCCAGCAAAGTTCCATCGATGTCCCAGTGATGGTCCAACAATAGTCACCAGTGTTCCGGTATTCTACATCTTACCACCTGTGTAACCTCCTTAGTGTATTCACTTACTTCGCTGAAAGCCGTCATCTTAGGACGTGGTACCGAAGGAGGACACATCGGATGAACACTGGAGGGACACTGCAGAGAAACCTACCACCAAAGGAGGCCAGGATGGATCTGATATTATAAACATTTTATTTTTGTTGTCAATATTTTTTTTTGGAATATGTATATTTGTAAATTTATTGATTTTATATATATATATATAGATAAAGATTGTAAATAATTATCGATGTTCTGTTATTGCTCGACTGATTGGACACACGACGGCTGTCGTGACACATTTTTCTATTTTTTTTTATTGCATAGTTTTGCCGATCAAATTCCGCTGGTAAATAGACATAATAAAAATACACGAAAAAACGATTAGATAAAAAAAAAGTTTTAGTCTTTAAATCTTGATATTTACTGTATTTAAATTCGACACATATTGTTATTCATTAAAATATCGATTCTATGCTGTCCTTGTTAGTATATATTATTCACAACACACCTGGCATCGCTTCTCTTACCTGAAATTACATCGTGTGTATAGTCAAAATATGAGTTTAAGATTTTGTTATTACCGTAAATAAATACAGGTGCATGTAACATACACTTAAGAGATACACAATGGATATACACAAGTTTAATAGAGATGTGTATCATTCTATTGGACAAGTGTTTGCTCTTCAGTGAATGCATGTGCAGACGTTTTAAATGTTGGCAAGTCTATTTGAAAATCAAAGTTCTGAAGTACTGACGGGAATTGATTTTATTGATTATTGTTTATTATAAAATCAACGATATGTAATTTCGCATGGCAAGTGTATGTAGTATCTTAGTTGAATTTGAATAATTTCACACATTTTTTGTTCTACTATGAATTATTGGGCTTTTACGGGCTATAGACTTCCGGAAACTCCCACTTGAATCATGTTGTGTAATATTTAAGGATATATTTAACCCCATCAAACTCTACGACGCAATATGTAATCGAAATATTTTTTTTTTAATTGTATCCCAGCAATATTGAACACTGGCTTAGGAATACATACAACTACAACAAATATCTCAATTATTCGTGCCATTTAATGTACGACTATTTTCAATATATTTATGAATATGTTTTCGTGAAAAAATTCTAGATACAATACAACAGATTTATTGATTATTTTCAAGTACTTATCTTGTCAGCGGCGATGATGTGTGCTTAGGTTTAAACACTGTTTTACTTCTGGTGTGCCGAGTAACTGCATAGGATAGTTAAATTATAATCAACTCTCAAAAAACAGAAAACAAAACAAAACATAACAAAACCCAACAGCGATATATGAATAAGTACCACTAACTGGTGTTTGAAATATATTATTGAACAGTTTATGTGTAAAAAAGACCTGGCCTTAGAATCATGAAGCATTTTTAGACTTAAGTCCAAATTTCAATCATTTATAAATTTATAATTTGTAATAAAGTTAAGCTTAAAATTTGTAACTATCAACGTAATATAGAGACACGTTTTAAAATCATTACTTTTGTTCGATGTTTTCATTCACAAGACAATATGACAGTGTACAAGTTAAGACTGAATTGACAGTTTTATCAAATTTTTGTAATAATTATCTTTCCTTAGCATGATACATTTCATTTACTTATTAGCTTACTACTTAATTGTTGGACACAGAACACGAAAAGATACCCGTTAATCAGCAATGTTAAAAGTGATCAATATATAAAGACATTTTCTAACAGAAAAAAGACAAACTTTAATTTAAGCATTATAATTTACACACAATATACCTCTCTTTCTCTTTCTGTATCTCTTATCTCTATCTTTATCTCTCCTTTTCTAAGAATCACTCATAGTTATGCAAAGTCAAGTATGTACATGTACACAATGTTTAAAACAATTTATAAAAGTACGCAGCACTGTTAAGGTCTACTTTGTAGTCGCGCCGACCAAAACGTACGGGAAATGTTAACTATGACATCACACAAAACAACAAGTCATCAAAAATGCTCAAAAATAAAGTAATTCCCGATTGTTATGAGTACGAACACATTAAACTACATTAAACATTACCTATGCGTGCAACTTTGTAGTCAAATAAGTCCAACAACGTTAAATATAAACAACTGACTGATCGCGATGCACTTCTCGATGTGACGTCATACTGTAAATTTTGACGCATATTATGTGTAGAGTGAGGATCAATCAATTTTTTAACATGGGAAAATGCATTTTATAAATGAACGGAGCATAATCTTAAAAAAAATATTATATCATTAAATCCTATTTTTTATGCTTGTTTTAATCCAGTATGTATTAATTTTTTAGAGCGTGTATTATTTCTTTTCTAGAGTGTTTAATGTAAAAGTTCGATGTGTTTGACATCGTGAAGCCTATCTAAATCCGCTTTTTACAAGGGCATACACCTTAACAGATTATTACGATCCTTTGGATATAAATTAAGGGAATGTTTAATTTATTAAAAAGTGCTGCTGCTTCAATGAAATCTATAGAATGAATTAATAAATACGTAAAATATTAAGTGAAGGTCATATAAATTTCAACCGGAGCTCATTTATTTGATATTTACTCTAATAAAATGTGAACTCTATACAAAGCAGCAGCACTTTTCAGAATCTACTAGATAAGTATAATTTATTTATCATTTAAATTTTTAATTCAAATAGGGGTATGCCCTTGTAATATTGAAATTTGTTTATGATCTCCATTCGGGAGAATCATCAACACATATCATGTGACTGTCCATTCAGAGGACCATACTAACTGTCATACAAAGTGGCATTTACTATGCTGTTCCTTTTAGTATCAAGTTTATATCATGATAAAATAACATTACGTAAATATTTTGTAAAAAAAAAAGATGTATTTTTTATGAACGTTTAAATCCGTTGATATTTTCATAGTAAGCCTTAACAGTGCTGCGTAATCAAATTACCCTAGTATAACCGTGCATTGTCTAAATATATTTGACAATTTCTAAGAAATTTGCCAAGAACGTTTTGTTGATTCCCCCCCCCCCCCCAAAAAAAAAAAAATTGACAAAGATCTAGGAAATTTTTGAAACGGAACAAAAAGAAATAATTCAAAATTTGAGTAAATTCTATTTAATTACCGATTACAACATCTAGCAACGTATTAAACTTATCTTGTCCGTCCGTCTCAAGTGAACGACAGTGACCAATTAACCCGAATGTGGAAGTTGCACGCTTCTCACACGGTACGATAGGCTTTTTGACCGTTTTTGTGCGGGCCTTGCATAAACTATTATTGCAGGCTTTTGCACGAGACGGTTTGTTTTATGAACGGTACTGTTCGTTTTGTGAACGATACGGTTCGCTTTGTTAACGTTTCAGTTTCAGATGTTAGCACTTTTTAGGTTCTGTATAATTTTGTTAATCTTTAAGAACAGAAAGACTTATTCAAAAAATATATTATCTCTCCGGACGTCGTGCTATACAAATTTCGCTGTCAACGCCCGATGTACAAGATTCTTGTACAAACTTAAACGATAGGCAAAATGAAATTAAAATCTATGTAGATATTTCTTTTATCAATGAATATGATTATGAATAAATAAATTTAAATCTTTAACGCCTTTATTTATTTCTATTTCAACGTTACTGGAAGAACTATTTTGCGGAGGTAAAAATTAAAATATGATCACATGATCTAGTTTGACAGATGTTTGAAAAATCAGTTTCTGTACGCTACCGATTCATCGATGATTTAACATAAATCAGCAGCAATGTCATCGCCCGTCGATGACTTCCCTTCAAGCTGATTGTACAGAAGAAACGAATCAACAATGACATGTGCTTGCCATACTTGTTTTGATCATGTGACAGACTATTTTTCCGGCGTTGACAGAGGTGTAAGCGAAACTTGTGTAGCACGACCTCTGGTGAGTGAATGCAAAAAATCATACATTATTGCGTTTTTAAAAAAAAAAAAATATATATATATATATATATATATATATATATATATATATATATATATATATATACTAACATCTACGTATAATATCTCTTCAACTGTACATGTATATAATTATGTACAAGAGACACTTTTATCATTATAAGTATGCTAACTCTTATTATACACTGTATATTGTTTTGACGTCACTATGTTTTGACGTCTAATCACGCCTACCACTCTGTGTTTATATAACGTTGTCTAACGTCACAAGACGTCATAATGTTCTTGTCTACTTTGTTTAATTCTACTGAATAGCCCGGTAGGGCGAAAGCGCTCTAGATAAAAGTTTGTTTGAGCATTGAACTTTTTCTTTGTGTTTATATATATATATATATATATATATATATATATATATATATATATATATATATATATATTATACAAATTTGTTTTAACATATTAAACTTGTTATGACACAATTTTAACCCGTTTTATCAAACTCAAAATAATGTATCAGTAGGTCCTAAGCGGGCGTGCTTTGTGGCATTGATCTGCTTACAACATACAATATATTTTTAAATTACCAAATTGAAAAAAAAACCAAACGGGATGAACATATTTCACACATTTTTTTAACAAGTTTGTGACAACAAGTATGTTCGTGTTTGGGATAATCTAAAACAAACATAATTAAAGAGTATAACGTGCTATAGTGAAGAAAATATTTGTTTTGATCATTATTCTGCAGTAGTTTCGTAGGTATTTTCAGGTAGATCGAGTTCTTGATAAGTTGAAGCTTCTTCAGTTTTTATGACTGTATCTTGGTAAATGGTCCTTTTCCAACAAGGCAAGTGGTTACCCGAGACATCCATTTTACCTAATTCATTTCTTCTAAAATGTATCAAATAAAAAAAAAAGAAAACAAACTAACATTTTACCATTTTTGTTTGAAAAAAAATTATGATTAAAAGGGAATCATTTTAAATTAGACCATCATATTGATTAACATTACTTTACATGTATGAAATAGTACCTGCACAGTGAAATTCCAAGAACAATTAAAATAATGTTAATAAGTAGAGACACTGTCATCCCAATGACCGGCAAAATGGAACACGACGAACTCTGAATCTTCAATCCCATTTCTGTCCAATAACTAATATGTGTTATAAAGAGTGACGTCCAAATGTTACTTTGTCGTTAAAGGCACCGGCGTAAGTCAGGTGACCTTAATTGAACCGATTCGTAACAGCCCCTAAATCAATGAATCTGGATGCATAACAGATAACTATGTGCTTAAACTCAGTAAAATTGAAAATGATTTTCAAGTTTAAGTATCAGTATATAGGAGCGAAATGTATCCTAATAAATAACCTTTCCCTGTTTTTGAAGAGTTCCCTTCCCCTTTGGCTGTTATTCTGTAAAACTCAATTCTAAAAATTATATCCAGTAAACAGATTTCAATTTTTTTTTTTTATTTCAAATTATTAAATACATTTTCACACCAAAACTGTTATTGATTATCTTAATATTTGCTTTTTTTTAAAGAAATGTATCAAAATACCTTTATGAAAAAATGACAATAACAAACCATCAACCATCTCAAAATTCCATAAAACGAAATACAAACTTAAATCAGAGCAACACAGACCTCCAAGATAGAAGTAGGATCAGATGCCACTGGAGGAGTTAGCATCCTCTGCTGAATGCAAATTCATTACTGTCTAGTTAAAACATTTTAAAATTTGCTTTTGTAAACCCTTTCCTACTTCAAATAGATTCGAAATAATATCAGAGTATCTAAAACGTTACGGATATTCAAGGTTAGAAAAGTACGTCCTAATATGGATCGGACACCTTAAAGTCTGTCTTTACAAAATACAAATTTACATATGGAATGAGTTACTTTTTTCAAATAATCAATGTTTAGAATACAAAATAAGAATACATTCATATGCTGTACTGTTAACTACCTCTTTAAAATATATACATAAATGCATTCTTTGTAATTTGGAAATCTGAAATTCTCTTTTGATTATACTTAATACATTTCAAACGCTACAATTATTTGTAAATTATCAAATAGTTTGCTTTAAATATAGTTACCTGTGGTACAATTATCACATGTCGAGCCTGGAGTCGAAGTACACCATCCGTCCGTGTGTTGACACGTGTTTTGTGTACAGTTAGGTGAACACATCTTTGAACAGTTTTTGCCAAAATAACCTTTCTCACAAGCTAGGGAATGAAATACACCCTGTGATCATTAGTGACACATAAAATCAAACCTACAGGGGTGATAAACCCGAGTTGACTTAAGTAACAAATCAAAACTGTGAACAAAATAAAACTTTATCTTGCAAGAACTAATTTTTAAGATCTGATAAACCAATCAATATGACAGCAACATTTTAACAAACACTTAACGGAACAGAAATGTCTAGACTTTGATCACAATAACAGGAGGACTTCTATCAAGTTTAGAAAAATAATTTTAAAAGTTAAATATTCAAAGATTTTATTTTTACTTTTCACTTTTATATAGCTTGAGAACATTAAAATAGGTATGGAAGGCAGTTTATTGTGTACCAAACCTTTCTCACGAAACTTTATGGCATTCAATACTATTACACTTAAATATATGAAAACAATCGTAATCATTTAATTATATAAAGTGTCGTTGTTTAAGCTTAGAACTGATTATTTATCCTCTGTTGTATCCAGCATCATGTATCTTACGTACATGTGTATGGAATAACTATTACTTCAATTAGGTCAGTTCTCCTGATGAACAACGTTTGCGTAATCACCAATATCCATACCCGATGTTACAAATGTCTTGTAATTACAACAATGTGTACCAAAGAAACCGTCCTGGCTTCCACTTTGACAAGTCTTAATGATGTGGTCACATTGCTTATTGTTAATACAGTAAATGCTAAAAAAGTCTTAGCAATTATTTTTCCAAAATGTCTTTGCAGTCATTTTTTGCTAGGTCAGGGATATTACAAATATCAACACATTGACTAAACTCAGTGATCTGATGCATATTAGAGTCAGTTGATGATTGCTATGTATTATCAAACCGAAAACATTTTTTTCTATTGTATAAATGAGTTTGGAAATAATGATTTGCAAACGTGTGGGTATTACATTCCCTACCAGTATATACATGATTAAATCTATTGTAACAGACAGGTATGTTTGTTACATGGTGACCGTATCTCAAATAACATACCTTTACTTTAGTTTTCGTATACTTATCACTTCATGTTAAAATATGACAAATGAATGTTTGTTACCATCATTACAGTTTTTTCCGACAAAACCGTCCTGACAACCACTTGGACATTCTCCACTGACGTGGTTACATGGTTCATTGTGTATACAGTGACTGCTACAAGGTTCATTGCAGTCTTGTCCAAATTTCCCAGGTAGACACTCTATGCGAAGGAAGATGTATTTGGCAATTTATAGGTGATATGGTGAATTAATTCAGTTAACGGATTTTTGAGTTTTTAGATTGTATTATCAAACCAAATAGACACTGATCAATTAATTGCAGTGTTTACATGCTTTCATTTGTAAATTCACCTTTGCTACAGTAACTGTTAGCATATCCCGGGTTACATCCTCCATCACAGTGTCCAGTCTGTTTATTACATTGAGAGTTGTTCAGACAGTGACCACTACAGTTGTCAACGCAGTTATATCCATACGTGCCGTCCTCGCATTCTGTAACCGGTATTGTATCAATTTATATTGTAAGTTATATTTACCATATAACATAATATTTAAATACTGGTAAAAATCGTTTCCAAGTAAGACCCATGCAAAAAAGTGAAAATACCAATTATACATTAACCATTATTATGAAATGTGTATTAATTGATCAGATATTTCACTCATTGATCAAAACATTTATATGATATCTGATATCAGCATCAAAGAAATTTCAAATCTTCAGATTCCAATGGGAATGTCGAAAATAAATTTCTAGATAAATTTCTAGAAATTAAAATAAATTTAAATAATATCGAAAGGTACTGTGCTGTATTGTTCTCACAGGTCGTCATCCTTACAAAGCATGCTTATGAAAATTATACACGCATGCAAGACTATTCAAAATATTGTTGTACTTTATTATTTATGTCCGAGTGCCCTTAACACATTATAACATAAATAATTTTAAACAGAACATTAAAATACTGATTTTATCATTACTGGCCGCGAGAATATATGAAAGTAAGATGAATCTGTGCGTTTCTGCAGAGTTAATATGAATATCTTATTGAACCAACCACTGTCTTTCCAACCGATGCAACTTTACTCAATTAGCACAAGTGATTGAAAGAGATAACATTGTAAAATGTTATTTCAATGATAAATTTTTAAAAAATGAATCTATTAGTGAAATATGATATGGTTTTGCATTTTAATCACTTTGAAATACAATTGGATGATTTACAGAATTATGTGTATATGTCTGTGAGTGGATTGTTCAAGTAATGCAAAAATCAATCTTTATCATTTAAAATATTGTTCAGAACAACAATTAGTTTGCGGCCCCTTTTGACGCTTGCGTCATTTTTTTGTTGATATTTTGAAGTCATATTGCAGGTTTTACCTGCATCACACCTAACTCCTGTCCATCCAGCAGCACATCCTCTGTCACAAAGACCAGTCACGTGATTACAGAAAGCCTCGTCTCTACAATGTCCTGTACATTGTTGACTACAGTTTATACCGTACCACCCTTCTCTACACTCTGTCATACAAAATGATACAATTTTGTTTTGAATAATGCTTTTTTTTAAATGTTAAAATGAAATAGAAATTATACCCGATACGGAAATGTGAATTGGCTAAGGACAATATATGACAACTAACTTGCATCACAGTCCACTCCACTCCATCCTGGTTTACATGTGAAGCATGCTCCATTTTGTATGTGACACGTGCTGTCTTCACAGTTTTGAGGACAGGGAGTGTTACAGTTACTGCCGTAGAAACTAGCATTTTGACATCCTGTATGAAATGAAGAAATAACACAATATGGTAATTATTGATACCAGATTTTTATCAGGTATTTACATTACCAACTGGTTTAGATATTCATACATTATCAACATTATCAACATTATATATGTATGACCCTGAAGTGCAATGCTACTCTAAAGTCCGATGGTCACGCCAAAGTCCGATGGTCTGCGCTAAACCCTGATGGTTTAGCACACCAAAGTCCGATGGTCTGGGTGCAGTCTCCAAAGCCTGATGGTGTGACACGCCAAAGTCCGATGGCTCTAATTAGACTCATAAAGCACAGATATTGTTTCCGTGATGCACATGGTCCGTCTGTATGCGTCACGAAAAACCGCAGTAGGCCTAATAGAATGAAGTACATTCAAATTGAATTGAGATTAAATAGAAAAAAAAAAACCTCAGCTTATAGTGATGACCATTCTAATCAAACAGCCCCTACCCCAAGTACTCTAGTTGTTTCTTAGATTTCATCGTCATCCACTAATTTCAATAATATTTCAAAAGTGCAACAAGTATTCGGACACGATAGGCTCCTTTTCGTTTTCGCAGTCCTCCACCGTACATATTTTCCCGTGTCAATTATGACGAATTTTCCGCTCTTAATTTGCAATTTTTTTGCACCTCACATCAAATGGACAAAAACTGTTCCGGACTGAGACCGTTTATAATCTCTTTCTTTTTCTTAACTTTGTCAAAAACGATTCCGCCGATCGTCCGTACAGCCTACCGCTGTCATCTTGTTGATTTTGAATTCTTGTACGACGCACACTATGATATCGTCATGACGTGACTACACAGACGCTGTTATTCGTCACCATCGGACTTTGTCGTCCGTAAGGGCAAGTTTACATCGGACTTTGGCGCAGACCATCGGCTTTTGGCGTGACCATCGGACTGTGGAGTCTTACATATATATGAGATTAAATAAGAAAGTCGTAATTAGTGCAAATTACTCAAAATAGAACACACATTCAAGTTAATTCATTACCATATACACTAGAGCTTAGCATTGCAAAATCATGGTAGAACACTGAAATATCCTTACTGAATAATAAAAAATCAAGAGTGTAGCATTTGGTTTAACTTTTAAAAGTGAGTTCTCAATTCTGAAATATTGGATGTCATATATTTTATTTTAATTTTTCTGAATATCAGTATTATACGTGCATCGATTGATAATAATAAAATAATGATAATCAACTAATTCTAAGATATATTTGTGAGAGTAGTTTTGCACGATGACCAATAAGTGCATTGTAAAAGACAAGTTTATCTGTCTGAACACCATTAGATTACGAAGTAAACTAGAGCATGAAGTATTTTTCAAAATACTTTATAGGCTAGCATATACTTTTCATTAAACTGGAAAATGTTTGTCTGAAAAGTACATTAAATGTCAAGTTTTAGTAAATGGTTTTAGAATTAAGTGTGTTTGGTGTTTTGTCGGCAATGAGCTAATAATTGGTTTGATGTATTTTTACCCGTATTAATAATCTCAACCAATCGTGTTCAAAAGAAAAATAGTTGGGGAAATAATTCTATATTCATGAACAAAAATATTCGTAGAAATATATTCAAATGTAAATTTAAAGTAGATGTAAAAAAAAAAGTAAGTGCCTCTATAGATGGAACAATTGTATTTTTGAAATACTTCAGTCGTCTCCAATCCCCATTTTTTTAAATCAGAAGTAAGATTAACAAACAACCCCCCCCCCCCCCAAGAAAAGCAGACAAGAAACCAGAAACGCTCAGAAACACATTTTCTTTTCAAACGTTTTGTTGAAGCATTATTTAAATATTCTATATTTTGTGTTTACTAAACTGTATACATTTTTGATTTGTCGCATTTAGAACTTGATATTTGATTGTCAGCAGAGATACTTTTTGACGTGAAGTTTGAAAAAAAATAATACATTTTTAAAAACTAAATTCAAAACAATTCATAACATCATGCCACATCCCCTAATAGTCATATATTAAAATTTTGCATTCAAGTTCGTTTATCATTATTGATATATGAGTATTAAATTGTTGTTTTTTTTTCGAAGTATTAACATTGCGTGTCATGATGGTTCACACATAGATGATTTTAAGACGGCGTTTAAGACTTCTTTTTCTGGTTAAACAATATTTATACCAAGAATATTTTGTTCCATTTTTCTTTACACGAATTATAAACATACCTTAATCAAACATATTTATAAGGTGTAGGTATACAGGATATTGATAGAATCGAATGAACATAGACAGTGTAGTAAAATCTGAGAAACATTGTTGTGAAGGAAGAGTTTGCAAAGTGGAATTAAATCATTGATTATATGCATCTAATCGACAAATTATGGGGTAAAAAAAAAGTGTGGAATTGTCGCTTACGTCAATGTGCAATACGAGTTCTAAACGGTATCATACAAAGGAGATAGAAATAGCAGTAAAAACAACATTTAAAATTCGCCTTGTTTAAAATTGTTTTACAAATATGTACATTCTGAAAATACTCAAAAAGGACACATTTTTGTTTTTGTTTAAATGAATATGTTAATATCGGGTTTAAATCAAAGCGTGTTTCTATTTTATGTAAGTACCTTGTACTGTAACTTGACACAGCTCTGCATTGACATTGTCTAGTTCATATCCTTTCGGATAGGTAACTCTGTCCAACCGTTCGTTGTAAAATATCACATACCTTCCGGATTTTGTACATGTTATTGTTAAGTTCAAGGGCGGTAACTGAGGTCCATCCTTGTAACACAGAGTGGAACCTTGTATATCACCAGTGTTTGATACATACAGGGAAAAACCAGCAAGTCGTCCTCTTTGACGGATTTCTACACATACATTAAATAAACGTTTATCTATCAAAATATTTTAATGATAATACAAATTAATGTGCAGACGATCCAACTATTTTCAAACTTAATAAATCAGTTTTAGTACATATTAATCAAAATAACACATGATTAACTTTCACTATTAACATGACTGATTGTTTATTCTTCTAATCTGTTTAGGTATCAGCTAGATAACCTTGTACGTCTTTGCTGAAGTATAATTGAAGGCATATCATTGAACTTTATATGGCTCACATCGCAACAGATCGTAAAATGTATTGTATTTGTATCATGATTTATAAGAGTGGTTTTTGTAATGTGGATGTCTAATTAATACATTCGAGGTTTTTTTCCAAGCTCTGCTGGAAATGCCATTACACCCATACTCAAGTTCATTTTAAAATTAAAGATCCCGTTATCAAACTTAGAGTGCAAATTGTGAGTTAATTGTTGAAAGTGTTTTCTAACAGCATCACATCAGTTAATCCTAGTTTTAGTTATTATCTGATCTTTCCGCAATTTATTATATTTAGGGATATAAATTTGTATTACTATGTTTCAAAGCTCTATTTATAAATAATTACTTAATCTGACTATTAATTCTGTAATATATTGTAATTTCATAAAAACCTTTTTAAAACACATCAAAGAGATTGGCTCTCTGTATTTTGAGTAATTTGATTTTAATCATAGAGCTGTCTTTGACACTAAAGCTATTTTTATTTTATTTTTAGTGATGATCAAAAAACATTCTCCATACGACATAAATTGCATAATTCTTTTGTTTGAAAAATAAATAGTTTGATAATTATTTTCTCTATTGTTATATTATTGAATCGGAAAAACCGATAGGATATTAGTCATCTTCCTGAATAAATGTAAAAGAAAACAGTTTGATATTTGAGATTTAAACGAAGATGAATTGTTTTCACGACTATATGTATAGGTGATCGACAACGTAAATGTATTTTTAAAGCTAACATCTCAAATACTGTCGTTTAAAAACTGGAACAAAAGAGAAAATGTAATGAATTATACAGCGAACATACAAACAATATGTGATGTCGTAGCAAAATCAAAATGATTTAAATAAAATACGTTGTGCTGTGTCAGATAATAATTACATGTCAATGTAATAATATACATACCGTAACCGTCGTAGTGTTTAAACTGGATATTGACTTTATATATGCTGTACACTCCACCAAGATCTACTTTCCACCAAAGTGTCTTTTCGACTGAGTTTAAACCTATAACCTTCGTCCTCATGCACGTTGCCGGGTTTCCATCAACTGCGTTAGCAGCGTCATAACCAGTGCCGAGCCAGGTGTGTGATTGGGTGGCGAATTTGTTGTAAGATATATCATCTTAAGATAAAAAGACCGCAATTGTTATGATGTATACAATAAGAATTTTGAAAAAAATAATAAAGACTGGTTAGTTGTTTTTTTTAATAATTGGTAAATTCAAATGTAATTTTCGTTTTGGTTTAATATGACTATATATATTAAGGTAAGGTTTGCGGTTACAGGGAGATAACTCACATATTTTCATTGTGACGTAACACCAACTACCCTTTATTTCAGCTATGACGTCAAAATTTATATGACGTCATAATTGGTGTAAGGTTTTTGTTATTTCCCGGGGTTTTGAAGTTTCATTGAAAAAGTCACAGAACACAAGCATTTTATCAATTTCCACAAAAACGAAGTCCGCATCATATAGTTTTGAATAGTGTTTTAGAAACACCAGATTACACATATACTAAGATACGTTTTTACTGAAATCGGTGGACTTGGAAAGGTTTCAAATAAGATGTTTTCGTGTATAAAATAGTAGTCAAAAATTAGGACTTTTGTTGCGTATTACTCATATTTTAAATAGTTCATCTGAAATTTTAAATTATAAATCATGATATAAATAGTGGCATTATTTCCGAACATTTTAAGCATAAATAACCCTAATGGTAGTCACATATAAAATGTATATATTTCCACAAAATTACTTACATTTCTTCAACATGAAAATTTGAAATTATGAACTTTGACCATTTGAAGTTATAAAACGGGTCCGGCAAAATCATTTTTGAATTTCATGAGGAAAAAGTCTTTAGTATTGTGAACAAATTGGTATGTAACTTTGGTACAATTCCTAAAAAAATTCAAGCCGCAAACCTTACCTTAAGCATACAGAAAAGCGTATACAGAACATTATGGGATTTTATGGGAAATACATCAAATGATAAAAGATAGAAATAAAAAATATATACAAGTTTTACATTTAAAAGTAAGCTTGTACAGTTTTTATAAAACTAATTTTACTTTGTGTAATGAAACACAAATAAATAAATATTACATGAATAAACAAATGAATAGATAGATAAATAAATAAATAAATAAATAAATAAATAAATAAATAAATAAATAAATAAATAAATAAATAAATAAAAAAAAACCAAGCGGGTTTACGAGTACAAAATAACATTGTAACAAGAAATTCCATTCAGATTCCATTAAACTATTCTATTGGGTAACAAATATAAAAAAGATTAAGACCTAAGGTAAATTGAAAAAAAATTGCGTGTTGTTGGTAATCATAATAACAAAACATTTAGAATGACAATAAAATATGAAGATTGAATATTTAAGTTACGAATGGAAAACACACAAGAATAAAAAAAATAAATAAAAAAAAAATTAAAAAAAATAAAACAAAAAACAAAAAACCCAAAACAATTGTATCCCTTCGGTATTTATATTTTCGAAGTATTATATTGAAAATCAAAGTATGATGATTGAACATTACATGTCGCTTGTGTAACAAGATTAGGCACATTACGTACCATATGCAAAGGCTACCATTAATCCAGATAAATAGAAAAAAATGCAGCCCATGCTTCTGTTATAATAATGTACTGTTCAACTTCAGTCAATAACATACACAACCAGGAAGTTCATGAGTTAACCAGTATTTTTTTTATGGAAGTTCGGTAATGCCATAAACACATTTTTCTTACGATACAAGAAGAACAAAAAGTTTATATTGATTATACGTCATACATGCATGCTTATCAAACCCCTTTCCAGTAGAGCCAGATGAAGGCGAGGGTGGGGTTGGTACTATGCCTTATCGCTGTTTGTCAGACATTCTGTCAAAACTTCGCTGTTCATGCTTTATTTTTGTTATGGTTTGGTGATTTTTTCTTAACCTACAGCAACTCTTTTTTATTACTAAACGGGTTCGTCCTTAAAAATTTTTTAAGAGACCTAGAGTGCCTTCCATTATGCCGGTGTAACTAAGAATATTGACCCGGGAGGAAAATTGACCCGGGGGTCATTTTTCAACGTTGAAAATTTAGACCAAAATCGTGAAATGTATACCCGGGGTCATTTTTCATTTCTAAAATATGATGACCTCGACACGTTAAAAATTGATCCTGTTGAGAATTGACCCCAACTTCAAAATTTTGATTTGAATTAGAACTTACTCTACACGGTTTAAATGTACAATCATGCACATATTTGAAAGTTTTAATATATGCATACATATGCATACATATGCGGACGTGGCTGATTTATTTTAAGTTTATATGTCCGATTGATCATTTAATTTTGAGACTGAAAATATAATATCCATTTATTATTGAAATACTATGTAAATAAAGCTTAGAAGATGACCGTTTGCTCGGAATGGAACGGGCGAGTCGAGCTAGAATAATTTTTAACTTAGAATTGATTTTCATCCCCTCCTGTGACAGAATTAAAACTTTAAACTTGTCATATTATCTTTGATAAATATATCTAACAAATATTAACCGTTATCGTTACTTTTCAGGCAATTCAACCGAGAGCTTTATTCGAGGGACACCTGACATTGTATATTTTTCTAATAAGTAAAAATATTTAACCTCTATACTGTTTTATAAGGTAACGGGTATATATATTTGTATTAAGACAAAAAGATATAACGTCAGGTACATGTACCTGTGCTTAATTTGAAGAAGTCAGAATATTTCCCTATCAAAATAATAAATGAATGGCTGTCATATTTTTATCCAAAAAGTCGTCAACAGTTTTTATTTATTTTATACGACTTAACATTAGTTTTACATAAACTTTCCAGATAAACTATTTTTGAATCATCAGTCAACTCTCTGCATGTGCATAGTCATAGTTATTTTAAAAAAATACAATTCATCTCTATTATTTTGAGTTTTCCATTCCATTATTTACGTGTAAATTAGAAACACAGGCAACTGGCGCTATATATTGTCTCATAATTAAAAAACATAAATTAAAAACATATACCCTTTACAGTAAAAATGTAAACATGCGATTTTAAAAAAGTAGGCTTGCATCTACATGTACAATCAGAGGATGGTTGATCTTTAACATACTAATGGTACATATGAAAAGGCATGCAAAAAGTTGAATAGATTAAGATTACCCAAGCATACAATTGAAAGGGTAACACTTGTTAAAGTTCAGCTTTTATCAAACCTAGACTGGGATATGGTGATGTTGTGCGGGCAACTGTATCAAGGAAAACTCAGACTAGCTTAAACATGTACAAATTGAAGCAACCAGGACAGTAACAGGGATGAGAGTTAATTGGAAGGTCAATCATCTACCCCAACGCTGTTGTATGATCTTCTACTACATATTTCTATTAAAAAAATGCAATTAGCCAATTTATTGACGAAAACAATTACTGTTAGTAAATTTATGTTACTTTTTTGTGATCAAAGCAATTTAGAAACTATTAAAGCAAAATTATTTTATTGTCATCCTGTACAAAAATTAGGTTGCTAACTTGCTACAGATTCCATGCAGCAGAATTGTTTATGCCTAGAAAAATTAGCGATTTGATTATATTTAGTTATATCCGAAGTTATCCTAACGACACAAATAAAACACTTAAAAATATCGGCTTTCGAGATATATAGTTACTACAGCATTGTTCATGAAAGAGTACATGTTAACGTTTCATCATTTTGTAAACTGTTATTGGCTGGATGGGTGTGAATACAAAATTCAAATAATCACAGTTTTAACAAACTCAGTGGGTGCAAACACAAAAATCACAATACGACATACTGTAAATTTGTATTTACACCCATCCAGAAAATTTGCAATGAACAATATCAGTTTCAATTTGCTGGATGAATGTAAAACAAAAATTAAACAAAATGACGTATTGTAATTTTTTTAATTATTTATATTTGCACACTTATCAAGCGAATTTAAAAAAAAGGAGTCTTACTGAATTGAATAGTTTAACGTGTAACCATGTATACAAATACATGTATTCTTAAAAAAAAAACCCTAAATATAGATATCACACAAAACAGCAATTCTACGCAAAAAGTTTATTATGAATAAAATAGTTATTACATATTTAAAGGGGCAATATGTAAATTCGAAAAATAATCATTGAAGTCTCATTTTTTGCCCCCCCCCCTGTTGAAACATGTAAACATGTAAATCTAAAGAATAAATATGTAAAAACCGATAATTTTTAATTTAAAAAAACTCAAGTTATAAATATTGATTCGTTAATTTGTGCTTCTTTGCTGTTGAATTTTGAATCGGCTTCATGATCAAAATTCCACGATGCGGGTCAATTTTCGACGGATTAGGGTCTTTATTCAACACCTTTGGTCTCAATATTCAACGTAGAAAAATGACTCCAGGGTCAATTTTCAACCCGGGTCAAAATTCTTCGTTACACCGGCATCGTTGGATTTGCAGGTGTTGCCGATTGCTGGAATGCACGTCGCTGGAGAACGTTTGCGGTAACGCTTTAAACCATTGTCAACATTGAGATACGATTTTACTACAAATAGATTAAACTGCAAGATCCCCTTTCCAGACAATTATCAGTTTTAAACTGCAGTCATCTTCGTTGATGCATAGTGACAACTTTGCATACCGTCCCATTAACGTCACCGTTTCAAAATGACGTCGTCAGCAAAAGCAGCGTCGATGAAAAGCGCTATTTTGCACTTAAAACGGCAATTTGAATAAAATTCAGAGTGCCTGCAGGGAAGATAAATTGTTTGTGCAATTCTTTAAAAATGCATGTGTAATATGTTTAAAACTATATTCGTACATTTCTCGAAACATAAAAAGTAATTGTCCAATATATATATATATATATATATATATATATATATATATATATATATATATATATATATATATATATATATATATAATTAGTCGTTTGTTTTTAAACTGTTAAATCAAAGACCTTCAATACACGTCTGTTAAAATAAAGAAAATAAATCTTAAATCAACACTGACATCATACATCTAGTTTCGGAAGTTCTTACAAACCAAAAAGTGTTGGCTATATTGTGACATTTTGTAATATCTTAAATTTAAAGCTACCATATTTAATATGCAAATTATATGTACTATCCTGTTTTAAATGTAATGTTAAATAAATAACCCAATCACTCATTTAATTCCCGCTTATTTAACCATGTGATGTTTTAAGTATTAATATCAACTTGACTATGTCATTCAGTCTCAGAATAAATCTTGATCTAGCAGCACGTGTGGTATATGATATAAGATCTGACGACGAGTAAAACGCATATTTCTTTGGATCTTTTGGGGTTTTGGATAGGTAACCGGAATTTCCGCCATTTGAATACAGTGATAAGACAGATGCAGACCGAAATGAAAGATATGGATTGAGCGGCTGGAGTTACTTTTACCGGGATGGACATCAACGACAACGGCCGAAAGCGAGCTCTATTATTACACTACGCAGGAGAACGCGTGTACGACATATATAATGCCGAGAAGGGAGACTCGCCAACTACATATGTTGGAACCAAACAGGTACTACCAACCTATTTTTTTTACCCGGAAAAATGTGCAAAAGGTGGTGTACAAATTCAAAAACTGCAAGCAGTGAGGAACCCAAACTCTTGACAAAAACGTTACTGAACTACGCAAGCTACCCAAAGACTGAAAATTCAACAAGGCGAATAAAGAAATACTTTCTCAAGTTATTCAACAAACCACGTGCGCGTGTGAAATTCGGGAACATATATCGCGGGAAGTTAAACGGTCGACCCAAACACAAGGGCACAGCGAGCGCAGCCTCTGCTACGGAGACCATGTGTAGATACTGTGGGGGGGGGGGTGGGTGTATCCGCATCCGATAAAATACCCCGCCAAGGGTAAACGATGTCGTTTCTGCAACAAACCGGATCACTTTGAAAACGTGTGTATTTCTAAACTCAAAGCCGGTGCAAAGGGAAGCAACTCAACCAAACATGAGAAAACTCAAGCCGTGCGTGAATTAGACTTGGAAAGTGTGTCCTCAACAGATGATGAATACCTTTAGACCATAAACAGTAACAAAGTTATTATTTCAGACAACGGGAGTTCGTTCAAATCCGCAGCATTTAAAGAATTCGCTAAGAACATAGGATTTCATCACCGCCGAATTACACCTCGATGGACCCGATCGAATGCTCAGACGGAATCTTTTAACAATACCTAGATGAAGGCAGTTCGTGCTGCACATGTCTCCAAAAAAACTGGAAACACGATCTTTATAACTTTTTTTGGCAATACGGCAACATTCCTCATTATTCGACGGGAATGAGTCCTTTCACTCTTATTTTCAACCGAGAAACCCGGACAAAATTAACCCACATTTCAACATTCGCTCACCGCCCTTTGTACAAAGTCGCAAGACAACAAAATGAGCATGCAAAGCTCAAAATGAAGACAAACAACACGAACTTGGGCAAGGACATCAAGAGTGGTGACACCGTCCTACGAAGAGCATGCTCTTGCGTATCGAATTAACTGAGAGACAAAAACACCATATGCTTAATGAAATAAAATTTTTAAAAAAAGGTTTTTTTGGTGGTATCCATGCGTTTTACGAAGTTATTACAATTTTGGACACGATGAATATTATGTAATCAATTACGTATACAAATTGAGATCAAATTAGAAAAAAAGGTTGTACCGGTGCAATAACTTTATATATCGTATACTTATAGAAAATATACCCTTTTCTGCCCTGTGCGATATAAACCGAAAATTCGCCTACCCGTGTGATATAAACCCTAGGGGTGTGATATAAGATTTATATCACACCCCTCTCCGGCAATCTTCGGATGTTATATCACACCCCTTTCCGTTAATCATCGGCTATTAAGACGTAGATTTCGGTATGCGTCGTTCAACTCCGATCTCCGAGTATGACGTCAAATAGTTACGTCGACGTCAACTTGGAATACAAACGGCTGGCGCAAAAAATCCGGGACGTTTATTAGAGATGGAATATATAGACACTGAGCGATTTGTTAACAATAATCATTCAACACATGATGTTTGGTTTTATATCTTTAATATTTTCTATAAGTATATGATATAAAAATCATAACATGGCAATTTTTATATCGCATCCAATATTAGCCCTCGGTCGCTGTAAATCAGATATACAGCGACCTCGGGCTAATATAGGATGCGATATAAAAATTGCCATGTAATAATCTATATAAAATGCATGGATACCCTCTAAAAATATCATTTTATATCATAAAGATTCTTAGAAAGAAAAAAATACTTTGAGGCTGAGGATCGGAGAACCTTATAATACCTTTAAGATAAATTGATTAACTAAAAACAATACATCAGTACATTTGCACTTATATTCCGTGTTTAATCGGTATGTTGCCATGGAAACCAAAAATGACCACTATCTAAATTCTGAAAATTTTTATAGGACATTCTTAAAAAACATGTGCAAATCAAATGAAAATATCTAAATACTGAATATCAAGATTTTAAATAGCTTGCTATACAGAGTTGGAACATACTCAGACCTTCTTATAACATACCAAAAAAATATAGGTCAGTGATCATCCAAGAGAAATAAATAAGGTCAAAGGTCACGTATAATGCTACTTTGCAAGTATTTCAATTAATTTTCAAAAACACTCCATAGAACAAAGTTTTTGGACTTGTTTTTTAAAAAAAAATACAAGTCAACAAAAGGGTTTTTAATTATCTTGTTTTCCTTGAAAATAATGTTCTGTTGCCATGGTTACCATTCATGGCCATTGTCTTAATTTTTTTTTCTTTTAAAACAATATGACATATACTATTTGATGTAACTATTAGTCAGGTGAAAAAAATCTATACAATCAATATCAAAAATTTACGAGTAATTAATTTAGTATTAGAACATATCCCCCTATAATAATAAAAAAAAGAAAAAAAATAGTGAATTATTGATCATCTTATTAATACAAATAAGGTTAAAGGTCACATAAAAGTCCCATTTCGTGTAAATATGAGTAAATATACATGTAAATATCTTGAATAAATGTACCAAGTTTTAAGACTTCATTTTATATTATCAATATCAACTACTTGTCAACATCTGTTTAGAATGTCAATTGGAAAATTCTTTGTTGTCATTGTTACCATTAATGTCCAGATTAAGGAAAACATGGACATAATTAATTAAAAGGAAATGAGAGGGAATGACTTTTCATTTTTTTTAATAAATGATTCAAATGTTTAAGACAATATCATACAAATGTAGACATGTGCATTTTTGATCCTCATATGTCATAATTATATACATTTTTGACACAATATTACAGTAAGAAATAGAATTCATTAATTCTTATATTTTGGAAATGCATATTCTCAAATTCGTGTATGGTACTGTCAAAATGTTGAATAAAATACCACAATTTCAAAAGAAAGGAAAGATCAAACAAAACTGTGTAACATCATGACAATCATTGCAGAATTCAAACACTAAACATTCAAACACAAGCATTATACATCATGAAATAGCTATTCAGTGCACATTCTTAAACTTATTGTATTAATGTTAAAGAACATGTGACAAAATACAGAGTAGTTTAAAAGTTGAATACCATGTTACAACAATTTAACAGGACGTTGGTTTATGACTAGTACAAGAATGAATCCCATCATATGGCATACATGTACCTAACAAGGAGTGTCAGTTTAAATTTCAAGTTGCGAAAAAAAATGCTACAAAAATTTGATATAGACAGACAGACACAAAAGGCTAACACAGTATATCTCCGCTCAGAAGAAGCCAGGGCTATAAACATGCCCAATCAAACAATACTGGGTTACATCATAATATTCCTTGCTGAATTCAAATAATATATGACATTACAATATAAAATTGCTATACTCAGTGCACATTCTAATACAGTATTGTCTTAAAGATCAAACCATACTGTGTTTCACCATAACTTTCATTTAGTAGAATTGAAACACTATATATATGACATTACGATATAAATTACACGTAGCTATATATTAAATGCACTAGTACTAGAAAAGTACTACTATCTAAAATTTAAGTAACATTAAAAGCATGCTGTATACACATGCATGTTATGATAAAGCAACTTCATTGGAAAATTGAAAAAAAATATGTAGCATCACAATATAATTATACAGTGCACATAAAAAAATCAAAATTGCTGGAATACATATGTGTTTGAAGAGTACACATTAACTCTCTCTCTCTCTCTCTCTCTCTCTCTCTCTCTCTCTCTCTCTCTCTCTCTCTCTCTCACTCTCTCTCTCTCGTCGAGTCGACGTAAGTATGGAAATAACGATTGTTAATTGATAATACGTCGTCGATATACCTAAATGTTGAGTTGAAGGCCACAGCGAGTGATTTATTTTTTTCACGTACAAGTTTTTGAATAAATTCTGCTTCATAAGAATACAAAAATAGGTCTGCTTACAATGGGGCACAATTGGTACCCATGGGAATTCCAACAGATTGTTGGAAGACTTGATTTCCAAAAACTACATAGATGTTGTCTATCAGAAATTCAAGCATCTTTTTAATGTCAACTTCAGAGTACTTGTGTGTGCAATCAGAATGGTTTTTAACAAAATAGTTTTTTAGATTTCCAATGACAAGGTAAGCATTTTTCCGACTTCCATTTTTATTGAAGAAACAACTGTCGATGAAATCAAAAAGTCTGGATTTTAATTTGTCGTGTGAAATGGTTGTATAAAGCGTTGAAAAATCGTACGTTTTGTTGCTATTGATTTTGGTAAGATTTTGTGACCTCAAAGTTTCTAATAATTCTTTAGAGTTTTTTAGTATCCACATCTGATTCACACCACTTCTGGAGTAGATTGTTGTACAGTACTCTTGAAGCTTCTCCTTAACTTCTGTAAGAATTTTAGTAAGGAGTATCACATCACAATATATTATAAACTAGTTATGCAGTGCCCGTAAAAAAGTGTTTGAAGAGTACACATTAACTCTCTCTCTCTCTCTCTCTCTCTCTCTCTCTCTCTCTCTCTCTCTCTCTCTCTCTTTTATGCAGAGAAAAATATTTGTACAGTGCATATAAAAAATCAAAATTGCTGGAATACATATCTGTTTGAAAAGTACACATTATATATATATAAATATATATATATATATATATATATATATATATATATATATATATATATATATATATATATATATCTTATGCAGAGAAAATATTTATACAGTGCACATAAAAAAATCAAAATTGCTGGAATACATATCTGTTTGAAGGGTACATATTAACTCTCTCTCTCTCTCTCTCTCTCTCTCTCTCTCTCTCTCTCTCTCTCTCTCTCTCTCTCTCTCTTATGCAGAGAAAAATGCATAATGGATTATATTATATCACATTATATTATAAACTAGTTATGCAGTGCACATAAAAAAAATCAAAATTGCTAGAATACATATATGTTTGAAGAGTACACATTAACTCTCTCTCTCTCTCTCTCTCTCTCTCTCTCTCTCTCTCTCTCTCTCTCTCTTTTTTTTTTTCAGAGAAAAATATTTATACATTGATACAGTGCACGTAAAGAAATCAAAATTGCTGGAATACATATCTGTTTGAAGAGTACACATTAACTCTCTCTCTCTCTCTCTCTCTCTCTCTCTCTCTCTCTCTCTCTCTCTCTCTCTCTCTCTCTCTCTCTCTCTCTCTCTCTCTCTCTCTCTCTCTCTCTCTCTCTCTCTCTCTCTCTATTTTATGCAGAGGACAAAATTCAACAGATGCTTAATTAAGAAAGTAGTCTCAAAGAGATTTAACAACTTTTTGCGACCTTGATACTCTGACCCTTCCTGATACAGATTCAGCAAGCAATCCTGACAGTCCATCTTTGCCATCTCTTTTAAACACTAGATGGTGCAACGAAACATTACTACCAGCAATTTTTTTCCGGCCATTCCTGCAGTGATAACTTTTCTGTTGACAAGCACTTGGTTGATTTCTTTTGACATTGGTGTTGTATTCCATGGATTTAACAACGTAATTTGTTGAAAATTCACTGATATGTTTGTTGTCTGAGATAACAGATGGCAAGAACACAATTTTCTTCAATGTTTTGATGTCTTCCAATGCATCATGGGCTCCAGTTAAGAGGGTTGTCTGCCCTTGGACTGCAGATATCAGTGGCAGATGGGTCGATACTGCAGTACAAAGGATTTATAGAATGTATCATGAAGCTTCTAGGTCTTGAACTTTTTGTTCCAATTGTGATAGTACCTGTAACAGAATTCAATAAGAACTGTCCAGTCATTGTTGGAACAAATATTTTGAAAATCTGTAGAGATTATTTTCCACATGTGTATTGTCAGTTGCCGGAAGCTTGGCAGTTGGCTATTGACAGTACACAGTGCAGGTAATTCTGTGTTAAAGCAATAACTAAGAGAGATATCACTCTAGAACTATATCAGTTAGTTGTTATCAATGGTTGTTATCAATGGTGTAGTGAAAGGAATTGACAAAAATATTTCTATTGTGGTAACTGAAAATAATTCACAGAGAAATGACAATTATACTGTCTGTCCGAGAGTAGTAACCCTGTCACAAAGTGTCAATAACCCCAATATCAAGGTCAATGTATTTCAGCGAAAACTATAAATCTTAAACATGGGTCAATACTGTGTACGGTACCAGAAGCACAAGTAATTGATAATGTACCTACAGGTCTATCAAAGGGTGACAACTCTGAAAAGGTAAATCCCATAGAGTTGGGTGTGCAAGTTGATATGACATTATCTGAATCAGAGTTAGATACTGTGAACAAATTACTGGAAAAATACAGTCATGCTTTCTCCAGAGGTCCAATGGATCTAGGAAAGACAGACATAGTCAAACACAGTATAAAACTTGAGGATGAAAATCCATTTAAGTTACCTTACAGGAGAATACCTCCTGGTATGTATGATGAGGTTAGACAGCATATCAAAGAAATGCTGCAAGCCGGTGTCATAAGAGAATCTGATAGCAATAACTCATCTAATGTAGTGTTAGTTAGGAAAACAGATGGGTATCTACGGTTTTGCATAGACATGCGTGTCCTGAATTCCAAAACACGGAAAGACTATTACATGCTCTCGCGTTTTGATGATATCATAGATACTCTGAGTGATGCCAATTTTTTTAGCAAACTGAATTTACGATCAGGATATTGGCAAGTGGAGATCGAAAAAGAGGATAAACATAAGACTGCATTCTCGATAGGTAATTTTGGTTTCTTTGAATGTAATAGGATGTGCTTTGGCTTAACAAATGCGCCAGCAACAATCCAAAGATTAAAGGAGAAATGCATGGGAGAGCTTCACCTTAGAGAATGTTTAATTTTCTTAGATGATATCTTAATATTTTCAAAAAGTTTCAAAGAACATTGTCAACGAATAGAAAATGTATTTCAAAAATTAGCAGACCATGGTTTAAAACTGAAACCTTCCAAATGTGAACTTTTCAAACAGTCAATTTCATATCTTGGACATGCAATTTCAGAAGCTGGAATCTCCACTTACCCAGAGAGAGTTTCTGCTGTGTGGAATGGCCAAGACCCACTAATATCAAGGAGTTGCGACAATTCCAAGGATTCAAAGGGTACTACCGCAAATTTGTACAGAACTTTGCCAATGTTATTGCTCCACTGAACAACTTATTGCAAGGACATGAAACAAAGACGAGTAAAAAACAGAAGTAATATGAAGGAAGAACCATGAACCAGTGCCTTGGAGATGGACGGATGTACAGGAAACGGCTTTTACCATCATAAAAAAGAAGTTAACATCTCCACCCATTTTAGGTTTTGCTGACTATACAAGGTCTTTGAGTTGCACACAGACGCCAGTTCCAAAGGTTTAGGAGCAGTCTTGTATCAGACACAAGGAGCAATAAAGAGAGTGATTGCATACGCCAGCAGAGGACTCAGACCCAGTGAGACTAATTATCCGGCACATAAGCTCGAGTTCTTAGCGCTTAAATGGGCTGTGTGTGATAAGCTTCATGACTATTTATATGGGAACCAGTTTGAGGTCATCACAGATAATAATCCTCTTACATATATCTTTACAAAGGCCAAACTCGATGCTACAAGCCAAAGATGGGTAGCTGCTCTTGCTAACTATGATTTTAAAATTTCTTACAGGAGTGGACATCTCAACGGCGATGCTGACGGATTGTCACGCAAACCAGTAGTCTTTAATGATGCAGTGAAGGCTATCTGCCAGTCAGTTATGGCATCTGTACCATATTGCCAGAGTGTAAATATGAAAGCATTTCCTTCATCGTCCGTACTTTTTCTCAGACAAAGTTGTTATCATAGAACCACTGTCTAATAATGCATTCATTCTTTCACCATTTAAGATTACTTGAACCTCATTTGACTCACCAATCATGTCACACTTTATATGCTGGTCGTTACTTTTGACTTTACTGGTCTCTGCTTGACCATCAGTAGAGACCGCTAGTAGTTTGGGTCCTGTTTTTGTACACTATACATATTCATACCTTGTCCTCTAGGATTGAATGGTCTTCTGTGTTGATTCCCTCTATATGAATTGTTATAACTTTTCCTTGCATACTCACCTCTCACTAGGTTGTCATTGCCTCTGTTGCTGCTTCCTCTTAAATAACTGGTATCAGTTTTTGAAGCATCTATTTTTTTTCAAAATCTGATTAAATTTGTCATCAATTTTACCTTCTAATTCAGTTTGTAAATTCTGAATTCTTTTGTTGATTTTCTCCTCAACTTCATCTTCCGCTGCTATACCATGTTGATGGAGTCTGGATTTCGTGAGATCAGTACTGTTACTTACTTTTTCTGCAGGGGTTTTGTCTATGGTCATTTCTTCTCAACCTCTCTTATTTCAAGTAAAAGATGGTCATAACTCTTAGGCGTATCATATTTGTGACGCGTTTGTGACTTTAAGCGTTCGAAACTTAACAACGTCCAAATTCTATGGCGTAACAAATCATTCTTTGATGATTTGCTTAGATATCCGTTATCAATCGCGTTTTGTAGCATACCTGCTAACCTACAACCGAATGATGTTACACATTCCCCCTAAAATTGATATGTATTAAAACATTCCTGCATAAGCATACCATTATCTGACACCTCGCAAAACAAAATATTCAACTTGTCAAGAATTTTAATGACAGTAGCTTTTTCACCAAGAGGAATGAGCATGGTTTTAGCTGTACCCCTTATAGATCTTCTAATGCTCTGAATGATTGTGGTTTCTTTAATCTCAGGGTCATTGATAAGACACTGTACTTCATACTCCCACTCTCCATAAGTAACATCACCTTTCTGTGGGGGCTCATCACCATAAAATGGGGAATTCTAGGTATCTGGGCATGAGTAACTTCATAATACTGAGTAACATGAGAGATGTCTAAACATTGGGAAAACTCAAGGAATGTTGTTCTTTATCAGATGCAGGGGTACTTGTTTTCTGTGATTCAGATTCAGGTTTAGTGTTAGGATTTACACCTGCAAAGTTTAACTTGTCATCTTCATCATGAAAAGAACCTCCATGATCACCTAATTCCTGATCACCCTCCTAATTTTTACCTTTTTCGAAAGACAATTTAATTTGATCGACCACTTTTGACATCTTACAACTGACAACGCTAAACACCTGTCCAACAAATACACCAACTTAATTTCACCACAAGTTTCCAATCACAGAAACGTATCTCTTATTCAAAATATCTTAAAGGACTGCAAATATTCAATGCAATTAATATCACTTAATTAAAACGGAGCGCATGTTTCATGTCAACAATAGAAATATTTAATGAAATAATTCACTCACACACAGACATTCAAACAAAATAACACTTGAACACAACCGCAACCGTTCACTGTCTGTCAAAATTGTCAAATATGTGTGAATATTAGAAGTTCATGCAAGGGGAATAGTTTATAGGGCAAAAAAATGTTTACCAAAGCTACAGTTTACTTTAATTCACATGCGACACATAAAACAGTTAACAAGTCCCGGAGGTTCTAAAATTCTAAACTGGAAATTCCCACTATCAGAATGTTAAGTCGTACACAGATAGAATTTGGCAACACAAACGAATGACAGTCAAGACAAGACAGTTAACATTTTATAGATAAATCACAGACACAAACACTGATTTTCAGAATGAAAGTACCTGACTCCAGTCAGTCCTGAGACCTCGTCGCTTTCGAATTTCCCCGTGTATCGAAGGAATCAGCCACGTGGTTTACCGCGCCTCGAGATCCGTGCGTCTTCCCGCCATATGGAATCACCAAGTGAATAAGTGACGCGGATTACCGCGCCTTCAGATCGGTGCGTTTTCCCGCCATCACAAGAAATGATTGTCGTAATGAGAACTCTCACTTTTTCTCCACTGTAATATAATAATTTACACACACACACACACACACACACACACACACACACACACACACACACACACACACACACACACCAAAGAATCACCTCTTCTTTGGGTCTATGTAGGGTGTCGTATTTATGGATATACTACTTCTGTCACGGTCTATGTAGGGTGTCGTATTTATGGATATACTACTTCTGTCACGGTCTTAGTTCTGTAGCTGCTGCTCGTGCCGGACTTGACAAGCCGTCCCCCGGGGATTGAACAGTTGAAGGAAAATGGAATGGATGTTGTCCCGGTCCGTTGGAAAATTACGTGGACGCCATTTGTAGCTAGTGGTCGAAATAAGCCAAGCTTAGGTCGGTGTTTGATATTTATTAATACAGAATAAACCTGAAATTTTGTAATTATACGAATAACACAGAATAGACACAAATGACAAGACAATTAGACACAGACAAACATACACATTAGACAATGAAATGAAACAGTAATATTACAATTTAGAATAAACTTTAATTCATTACATTAATTCTTACCGGGACAAACAATCCTATTGCTTAGTATATTCCTATACAGAAAGGTCTGACCCGTTCAAGGGCTAAGCGGAGAGTGCCAGTCCGGTATAAGATTTTGGCGGGGAAGAGTGCATGCATAGTTAGTCATGTGACCCTATTGTCCAGTCTTGTCATTGTCCACGTTACAGATTTAAAACTCTCGTACATAATCACTCACTCTAAACACGTATACCAATCAAACACGTACGCAAACACAAATTATATAACTGATTACATATCCAATGAGTATCTCATGGAAAATGTCAATCATGGTGCAGTTTTTCAAAGCATTCATAAGAACATGGCAACCATATACCTTAACATTATGTCCAACAAGAATCTTCTGGGTTTTTTTTTATGGAAGGCCTTGTAAGAAAGAAATTAAAGCTTGGATGGCATCTTTACTAGGAATTACCTCAACAGTTTTTCCATCATGAAGCATTGTTTTGCCTTTCAAAGTTAGTTTGTTAGGGAGAGGGCTAGAATAGGCTGTGCCTGCTGCCTAATCCCATTCAATATACATTGAATAAAATATTGTTTAAATCAAAGTTAGTGTTGTAATTTTTGATGCATGGTAGGTGATTGGTTTCTTTGGAAGAACCTAACAATTTTTTCTGACTTATTAAAAATTAATCTTGAAAGTTTTATTTGATACCGAGTTGGAATATTCTGTAAAACAACACTTTGCTTTCAGAACATGGTGATGATAATGATGATGACAATGATGATGATGATGATCAAACATGGTCACAAATCAGAGTACAAAAAGTGCTTGCTTTAAAATATCAAGACACATAATGCACTTATAATGATTAACAACCAAAAAACAAAAGAACTAAACATACAGCTGATGGAAAAATGAGCACGATCAAGAAAGAAAAAGGAAAAATAATAAGATATACTACATGCATGTAAATTTTTACTATTATTAGTAAGCTTCGGTGATTACAACTAAACAATGATTTTCTTACCAAGGCCGGTTGTTTCAAGATCAAAGTATACATATGCCCCTGTATCCAAGTTCAACACCTGACTTATAAGTGGCTCCTTTCCTAACCTCCACTTAGGTTGACTTGCTTCCGCTGATAGCATATTTTATATATTGTTCATTTTAGAATTTTAAATAAACAGCAATTTAAAAAGTTCACCAGGATATGAACTTCCTTGGTCATGTGATCAAACCCTTTGAAGCCAGAAGATTTGATCATGTACCAAACAAGTTCATATCCTGGTGAACTTTTTTAACATTTGTGTTTATTACTTATATTTACATTTGGTATTTCATTTTACTTAATATGCATGTATCAAAATTAATATTTTCACAATTAAAAAAATAAATACCTTTCTAACTTCCGTTTCAGTCTTCTTTTCCTAGCTTCTCTGGTATTGGTCAAAGCTCTCTTCTTTGCTCTCTTGATGTCATTTAGAATTGCTCTGCTGCTTGTAAACTCACCAGGTGATAAGCCTATTTTCTTGTGCACCTAAATATCGATGTGTATTTTATAGAAGATACTAGATGATAACCCGCGCGAGCGCGGTAATTAACAATTAACAAATGAATGACATAATGCAATAATGTTGAATCATTTTTTTTTTCGTATATATTGTGTCCGAATTATTTCTGTATAGTTTTCTTAAACTATTCTTTAAAATTGAAATAAAAAACTGCATAGCTGGATATTTAGAAAAAGGATGAAAAATTTAAACTGAATTGGATGATATATACATGAACTTGGCCTTAATTAATTCTGAGTTGAAAATGATTACAATGATTTTTTTTAAACCAGTGAGTGGGTATTTAGGACGTCATATGTCTAAATTTTGTTCTTTAGGTCAAATTTCACAAATATTTTTATCCCTGTCCCAAATGTGAAGTTCAGATAAAAGACTATTTCGAAAAAAAATTGGGTAGGGTAATCCCCCCCAAATTAAACTTCCCCGTTTGATGGCACAATGTATAAAGTTCACTACCAGTCTGTCGTGGTATTAAAATGTATGAAACTAAAAAAAAACGCTAGTGTATGCATATTTATTTGCATTTTTTAAACCAAAGTTGACATTTTCAAAGTATCTCACTCTACACTTTCCGCCATAGTGTAAATTAGTCAAACCGCGTTCCTGGGCACCCCGTTCTGGGAAGAAAATTCTTTTGATGAAAACTAAAATCTCATCAAATTTTTCCATTTCATTTATTAACTTTTTGTATTAACCAAAAATGTCCCATTCAAGGTATGAATTTCTACCCGTGATGCATGAGGAACCCGTCCTACACTTTTCGCCAAGACGTTTATTAGTCAAACCGCGTTCTTGGTTACCCCGTTCTGGAAAGTTCTATTCCATTCTTTCGCTAGAGGTCGCGCTTCGCTAGCTTCTATCTATCAAAACTAAAATCACCCACTCAAGAAACGAATTGCCTTGTTTCATTTATTCAACATTTGTCAAATCTTAACTTCTATGTGTAATCCAGGTAAGTTCCTAATAAATATATTCACTGTTTACGTAATCATTCAATATTATTTCTTTGCAAGCATATATTTTGATGCAAACGATCCCTGTCTTGGATCCGCCAAAGCGTGTCCACCACCTTACTCTCATTTTTGCTATTTTGGGCTTGTTTATCGAAAATGAAAGTAGGTTTTTGATTAATTTCACAATAATAACTTATCAGTTAAAATTCAATTATACCTTACGGACATCATCACGCATGTGTTGAAATACCAAAGGTGTAAGCAAGTACTCTGGTGCAGGCATTTTGTAGTTTATTTGCAAAATGCCTTAATTTATAAGTATAGATAATATATTATACATTGACATACACCAATCCTTGTTTGCTTGCAATAAATTTACAAAAAATTAACTGAGATTGGCCGGACATTAGAGAGATCACTTCATAATATGTTTCATGCTTATATTAATTATAAAATTATTTATGAAAACTTGATTTGATTAAAAAAATCACTATGAACCTGAGTTAACTGATGGTAGATCATGAAATAACATTATTGACAGTAAAAGCTATATTTGAACTTCAGTCTTGCTGCAATTATGAATTCCAACAAATCAAAAATCAATAAAAAGCAAAAGTTAACAAAATATAACAACCAATGTAAAATGTCCATCCATTTTAAAATCAACGAACAAGATGTGTCGTTACGCCAGGAATGGCCCCGCATGTGACCAAAATTTCAAATGCCAAATGGTTGGTGAGATAATGATTGGAAAGTGAATGATGATGGAATGACAGAAAGGATGGAAGGACAGAATGACGGAACGGGGGTAACCGTACTATATGCCTCAGCCATTTCATGGTGGGGACGTTGAAAAAAACACCTCTATAAAATAATTCATCTGAAGATTTATGGAGTATGTGCTCAGTCTTGTACCTGTATAAAAATGCTTAAACATGCATATTTTGGGACTGTTTCCTGTATGTTTCAAAGAGCTGGTCCAGAGCAAGTTTAAGGGACTTATCTGTGAGTGGTCTGCCAAATGATAGAGACTTGTATCTGCTCTCAGGGTTTGATTTGAAAATGCACCATGTATCAATACAGTCATCATGATTTCCAAAAGCGTGATTTGTTATCGCCTTTAAAGAAATATCAAGGCCTTCTGGGTTTCCCTTGTTTAGAGATATGGCATCATTAAAACATTTTGAGATGTACTTAATGACTTTCCCTGATAGAGATTTCTGGGTTTTTTGCAATGAATACAGGGCAGATGAGATATGTTTCCGTACATGATTTTTGTCGGATTCTTTCTTAATCAGGTCGGGGAAACTACCTTATATGGATATTGTTGTCATTGCGCAGAGTGATGCGTACCGCGAACAACTGTCCAATCACTGAATAAAAACCAACCCATGTGATTTACTACATGTTTACGTTTTTACAATAAACACGTGGTTTTGACTAATTTACGACTTGATTTCAAATGACTGCGGGAACGTCAGTTCATAAAATTCTTCAACTTTTTTGTAAAAAATGCAAAGTTTAGGTACTATTTAAGATTTTCCATGCTCACATTAACAAACTTTGCCGATTTTCCATGTTAAATAGTACGTTGAAATACCTCTCACAAGATTCACATGGATTAATATCAAAAGTACGCACCAAACACGCATCTCGTTATCATTTACACTTAGGCTTTAAATGGCCACATGAGGTCGTTTGAATGCCTGACAATGTACGAACACCTCCGAGTCGAATGCTTAGGACCATGAAATTCACGTGAAATCTGTATTCACTGAGAAATCAGCGCTGGCTTATGTCAACAAATGAACTTATACAATGCGGTTGATGAAACCAAATTTTTATCATTGTAAAATGAGTGTTTGTAAATGTGAGCATGGAAATAGTAGATGATGATGTAAATATTGTTTTAAGTGTGCAAAATGCTTGAAAAAAATTAATTATGCCTTTCCAAAAGCAATTAGAAAAACTAGCATTTTCTAAACCTTGTATTTTTTTGTAGTAACCCATGATGCATTTCAACTCAGGAATGTCATTCAGCTGATTGGTCAGTTTGTCGATTTTGTCGGTGCCTCATTTAGTATGTAAATTTATTCCGACGTCACAGAAAATAGTTTTCCCGACCTGTTAATATCATGTGACTCTGCTTTCAGGTGACAAAACGTAGTAGTATCGTCATCAGCAACTATTGTGCCTGTTTTAATTCCTTTTTCTTTCAAGTCTTAAACCATTTAACACTAACATGTCTGACTCCATACTTTTTGTACTTCCTTAATAATTCTTTCTATAATAATGGGCTACTGGTTTTAAATCTGCATTTTCTGCATTTACACAGACACTACAGGATTTTGAGCGTACTGCTCCAATCCTAGAACAATGACCTAAAATATGGACAGTTCCTGTTAATATTTTACATATCTTTTACTCTTGCAAACGGGGTTAAATTTTGCCCCAATTTTTTTTCACTCTTCTACAATAGGAAACAGCTAGTTTTTGACAATGAGTGCAACAAAGGAGTGAAATTAAATCAGGAGATGAATATTTATCTCTATATAAAGTATCTGGTATCAAATCTTTTATAATTTGATGAATTTAAGTTTTAATTTATCATAATCTAAAAAATATTTGAATGCACATACCAGATAAACTATCATAAGAGCGACCACTGCCCCTTTTATGCCACCCTGCATCAACACTAGCAGTAATAGCATCAGTACCATGATTCCTGAAATATATGAACGAATTACATAACTTGTAAATCATTAATCAGTAGTGAACTTCCCACTTTGAAGTATTTACAAAAGATATTTACAAAAGATTTACAAAAGACTCAAATTCTAATAATACTATTATGTATTACATACACTATTTTTTCATATGCATGTATATTTAGAGAGAGAGAGAGGGTGGAGCGGTTATTCTAGAGATTAGAATTTAATTAATCTAATTTATTACTTATGAGTCAGTAGTGTCTCAAGTGATCTATTAAGGGAATTTATCATGGATTCTGCTGCGATTTCCTCATTAGTCTGTCCAGCTTCCTTTATTCTCTAATTTAAAAGGCGGTTGCTGACAGGTGGAATATTGATGCAGGCTAAAAAGTTGTTGACCTGCGGTGCACTCATTCCTGTGTGCACCATTGCTGCAAGAGTAAAATAATGAATGGGGTAAAGTTATAAATGTGTAAATGACACAAATGTCAATAGTCAAAAAAATTCACTCACAAATGTTTGAATTGCATGATGATCATTAACAAATGTTTCAATTTCTAAGTTTATCATCTAGAATGCATTGTTTCATGAACTTAGTCGCTACACAAGTCTTTCTTACCAGTAGCTAACTTCGTGTTTGCATCCCAAACTCTGCCATGTCTCTTTCCAGTTGAAATCTTGTTTACATGATGGCAATTAGTATTGCTACATGGTACTAAAACATTAAGAGTGAAATGTTCATGAATAAATATTTACAGCATCCTTGGTTTCATTTAGTTATATCTAATAATGACAAGAATTCCATTATATTTTTTTTTCAAATAAGACTCTAAACTTATGCAGTTATTGTATGTTCATGTATATAGGTATTCAATAAGTGACTTACAATTTGAATCTAGGTCTAGCAATTAATTTAGACTTTCCACATTCATTTTTTTGGATTGAAGACAATACCATTGTGTAATAATTAACATACAAGGAATTAGAAAATATTAACATACAAGGAATTAGAAAAAAAAGATATTTAATACTAACTAATAAATAAAATATCACTTGAATGAGTATCAATTATCCTTCTGAAGTGTGGAAATCCTAGACAAGGAGGTTTTATCATTTATTTTCCTAATAATTAAATAAAAGTTAGAGCATATAGTTTTATTGAGAAACAGTGTTTCATCCTAGACATTACAATACATTTACTGTACAATATTGCATTGCCCTGGAATAGATGAATAATATAATTCATGCAGACATATTTGACTCGACCGTGATTGTGCATGTGGTGTGTTTTTTAAATTATTAACGCAAAATTTATAATTAAGTAAATTTATTATTTGGATGGTGGTTTTCTTTAGACTGTCTCCTGAGTAATATGTGATTAAATGATTACATGTAATACATGTATTGTTGCAAATTCAAGTAGGACTAGGTAGATTTACCAACATCCCTACACAGGGAAAAGTGGCTCGCATGATTTTCATGCGATTTTCTTTTCGCATGAAAATCATGCGATTATCATGCGAAAATCAGACGAAAAGTTTCTCGTGCGAATATCATGCGAATATGTTCGCATGATATTCGCATGAAAAATGTACAATTTTCATGCGAAAATTTTTTCGCATGTTTTTCATGCGATTAGATATTTGTGTCAAATTCATATAAAATTTATGCGAAATTCACATGAAAATTGCATGTTTTTCATATGAAAATTAAATTAAGACAAATCAATCCATAACACTTTTAAAAAATTCTTTCATTCATATGTTGACATACTATTGTCTTTTTTGTTAAAAATTTGACATTAAGGCAATAAAACAATTTCTGCATGTGTTGGACTAAATACATGTATAAATAAAAAAATAGAATAAAGTTTACATTTTATCAAAATATACATGTATTCAATACTTTTTCCACAAATTCACACCCACTGAGAGTTATATCTCTCTTTTTAGAAGGTCAGTAAACATAAGATTTTATTACATGTATAAAACATGTACATGCTAATTACATTCAATTGGTTATCATTTAAGATACACTGTTCATACTTTAAGTCTGATGTTTTTTAAGATACATTAAAGAGTTTGCATGTACTTAACCTGTCGAACGCAATAAGTGAATTATATATAGTTAAATGTCCAGCTATATTCAAACACAAATTTATTTCAATGCTAGACAATGAAAATTCACTTAAAATTCATAACAGTGATACAAGTTTTCCATGATTCAAAGTTAGATTGCACAGATGCCAGTATATTTCAGAAGGATTCAAGCCTTTGTGGTCTCGAATTTCAGTGTGTACCAATGTCATTGGACTGATGTTGGTGTAATCACTCCGGTGTCTGTATCATGTGCCTTTATCCTTCCTTTTTCTGTAGCATGTTCCATTTTTAAGTATCTTGTGTATATGCAAGACAAAATATAATTAATAATACAACTTAAATAAAACAAACAAAGGTATCGAGTACATGTATTACAGATTTATACACATCTGCTCAGATGAAAAAAAAACTATTTTATTGTATCTCTGTATTAAAATAACTTTCAGTATATTTTATCAATCAGAAGCAAATGAGAACAAGAGGCAAGTCCAACCTCTTTTATCAAATATATGTTCATCCGTGTTTGATTTTATATAATTACAAACATTAGAAATATTCAAAAGTCAAAACACAAGACATAATTCACCAAATAAATACTTACATGGTATTACCATATGGATAGTTTGTTGGGCATGATTTCCCAAGTGATATATGTTACTGTTATAGCCATCATATATATAACATATACTGGAGCAGCATTCATCAATTCTTCTGTCTGTGCAGTATTGTCTCAAATCTTAAAAAAAAACCTGTAGGAAAAAACCTCAAAATTTTATGAACATTTTCAAACTGCATATGTATACTCCTATAAATGAATTCACCGTGATATATTCATTGATAATATGCACAAAAATTATACATGTAGGCCATCATGATATTAGAAGTAAAATCCATGTGCAGATCTAGAGGGGGGGGGGTGGGTCAAGGGGCCCTAAAAAGTTAAAATTCCTTTAAATTTACATTATAAAATTTCTAAAAATATGGCTCACCCCCCCCCCCCACCTTGTTACTCAATAAACGTCGGACCCCCCCCCCCTTCCACCGATTTTTTTTTCTAGATCCGCGCATGAAATCAGATTGCAACCGCATGTTTTAAATACCTGCATATTTATTATTTAATCTTTACGTTTATACTGTATTCATTATTTCTTGAATTAGAAATACTCAAACAAAGATTTTATTAATTTTTTTGTTAAAATGCGGGGTAAAAATAGAAAACGATCCGTAGCTCTTATAAGAGAAAATTGAGAAACCGTCTGTCAACCCGAATTTTCTCCGTAAAGTTACATTTAAATACCTTCATCTAAGTTTAATAATAACAATAGATGTGTTCAGTGTTTAAACATGTATCTGACAACGTTAATTAATAAATAACTAAATAACATGTAAACACAGAATATGAATACACCTGAAAAATCATAGGGTACCTGCATGTTTACGATGGATCCGCTCCTCTCCTATCCAGGATCAAGAACTTTCCACCGCTGAATAAATACTCGTACGATAGATCAGACACATCTTGATGATGTTGATGTAAAATGTCTGCTGGCTTGCATCACCGATCAGCCAGCGTCGGTTAAATATGTACATAAGTTTGTAGCTATACTATAGAGAAAATTCAGTCTGTCTGCACATCATGTTCGCGGGAAATAACTCGAACGGGATTTCGGAAACGAGTAAAAATGTTTGCAAGCGCTTTAAAAAAAGATGCACGTCAACCTGTAGCGCTTTAAATTAATAATAATTATTTTAATCATAGCTAAATTATAAAATCTGATCTGATTTATTGCTTTGTGGTATATTGCACTAATACAAAAGCAAACACCATCCTAACGGTTCTCTGTACCGAAATATACGCAATATGTGACGTCAGCAGGAACGAGACTCGAGTACGAAGTGATTGACAGAGGTAAGAAACATGAAACTTTTATGTTATTATCGGAATATCACTGCTTCCCGTTTTGATAAAAAAAACCATCATTCGAAATGTTCGCAGAATATATAATTATTCCTTACAATTAACTGCATAATGAAGATTAAGGGTAGCGGGATGATGATCAGAGACACCTTGTACAGCTGCAGCTGTTGTAGCCCTAGCGTAATTTTAGCGTAATATTTTAGCGTAATGTTATAGGCTTCTGTAATAAAATATCTGATATCTTTTTCATTGAAGCATGAGAAAAAACATCCCTACAGGGATATAGAGTTGGTACTATTTGGATGGAGGTGTGAACATGATGACATGCTTGTTGTCTGTATAAAAGGTGAGGATAAATCAAAGTACTATATATACTGAAATTTTTAGAGCCATATCAAAGCTTGAAAACTGTTTATTACATATGCTTGTTTTCTTCCAAGTTCTTTAGATAAAAATCCAAAGAAGAGAAGAAATGATCCTTCCATATTTCTCCAGAGTCTGAGTGTCTTTCCACCAATAAGAGCAGGTTCATACTACATGTAAGTCTTAAGTAAGCACAACAATTCAGTTTTGTCAAGAATTTGAGTATGAGTTGTGAATTATTAAATAAGAAAACCATTAATGAGTATAAAGATTACAATAGCTGTATCATAATAATATTTTACAATAAATGTGCTTAAAGTACATGTGGGTAAATATAGTCTAAATATACCGCGGCAATGATTAGAAACACGTGTACAGATTCATTTATAAGATTATTTTCCGCTGGTCAGTAGATAGAGAATTCTTAAGAGGTGAACTAGGGGTTATGTTTACATCATTAGGGGAATTGCAATGCTGATATATGATAAGAAACACGGAACCGAGTTAGTGGCTAAGTGTTAGATATAAAATACGATATAAACTGACCACGGCGCGTCGGAGTAAGTGAATGCGTTGTGAGATGAACATATAAGGGTACGGAGGTTGAGGTGACGTAGATTAGGGTATATGGACGGCGGAGATAAGACTTTTGGGTTAGTGGTAAACCGAAGTCTTGTCTGCGTTGTTCTATATTCAGGTAAGATCATATTATTAGTTGTTCAGAGGATTTCAATGTTTTATAATTATTATGTATTATATTGATTTGTTAAATGTATAAAATTGGAATGTTTTTATAAATTATAAAAATAAAAGGTTAATAATATTTAATAAATGAGTGGTAAACCGAAGTCTTGTCTGCGTTGTTCTATATTCAGAGCTTGGGTAAAGAATTTACACCCCAGAGCGGGTAGGACGCCACTCCCCATAGCGATGCGCAGTCCAGATTCCTTCGGTAAAACAGCGATGTCAAGATCCCGTACATTATGACAATTTTACCCCAGTAACACCAAATAATTGTCATAATAAGTGGTGAGAATCCGGGGTTTCAACTTCGTCGCTGACAGAACGGTGTACAGGCTTCCCCCAGGCCTTTATTAGGGTGCGTTTGCAAAAGGACGCGGAGCCCTAGGAATAACACGATCAGGAGCCGGAGCAGTGTGTTACGGTTAACATTACAATATTAATCATGAATGGCAAATGAATGGCAGAAAACACGTCACAAACTAAACTGACTCCATTCCAAAAACTTAAACGGGTGGTGTCCAAACGTTCCGTGAAAAACCTAGGTTCAAGGTTATCATTGGATAAATATATACAGCCTGACGATACGGACAACGAAATATTGTTCAATTCAAATAATTATAAACCGGACTATTGGAATATTTCAACAGAATCTCCTCCAGCTTGGTTTGAACCTAAAGTTACGCCTAGACAATTATCGGAGACAGGCGGAGCCAAGTTCAAGTCGGCAGGAGAAGTAGTTGCAGAAAAATCCTCCGTCAGCCCCACCACCGCCCGTAACGAAAATTCAACTAAAGATAAACTCGGGAAGCACAGTTACGATCACCAGACAGAGCCCGACGGTACTGTAGATCCGTCCAATACAACACCTTTGAACTTTCAAACGTTTGTACGTGCTGATCTAAAAGAAGAGCAAATTCGTGGTAGATTTGAATCCTTTTCCGACGACGGTTGGTCGAGTCATTCGCAGCAAGCATCCGAGGACGCAGAGGACCAGGACGGGAATACGCGTGTGACAGACGACCACGTACAGAGTGCGCGTTCTGGAACAGACACGGGAGACAATCCGACGATTTTTGGAGGGTCAACGATTCAATCAGCTTCAGGTAGAAACTTAAGCATGTCTTCAAAAATTAAATTAGAGAAATTTAAAGGAGATGGTACACAAGATGTAAATGCATGGTTTGAGAGTTTTCGTCAATGGGCTAAATTTCATGACTTATCTGACGACAAAGCGTTGGATGCCTTTCCATTTTATTTAGAGGGTCATGCGAAAATTTGGTATGAAACTTTGTCTCAACAGCAAAAATCAAATCCTTCTATGTTTAAACCTTTGTTTTTTGAAAGATTCAAAGAATTGGAAAATTTTTTAGATTTATCTGTGTTACAAATGACACAAGGCGGAACAGATCCTGTGATTGATTTTTTGTCTAGATTGATCAAAACAGCTTCCATCAAAAATGTTCCTGAGAAAGTTTTGCTTTCCGTTGCTATCAATGGTTTAAAATCAGAAATAAAAGCTCTTGTGGTAACCCAAAATCCTAAAACTATGGAACAATTAAGACAAATTGCTATTTTGGCTGAAAAATCGCAATCAAACCAAGTAACTGCTTTGGAAACTTATGAAAATTTGTTAGCAGAAATCAAAAGCATTAAAGATCAGATGGTAAAAAAGTCTGAGGTCAATCAGATGACCCAAGGTCAGCAATACGCCCAACCATATATGCCTCAGGAGTATTCTGCGTCATGGCAATATGTACAGCCACCACCTGTACAGCGTGCGCCCATATTTGGAGAGAGAGCATCTCAAAGGGTCAGGTTCTATGAACCACGTGAGAGGTCAAGACGACCAAACCCTCGATTTACAAGGGCTAGATCACGGTCACCGGTCACTGCGCAAGTCCAAAGTAATGAGTTCAAACCAAGATACCCTCGCATGATAACTCCGCCCCCGTGTGGAAATTGTCTTGGAATGTGCATGGTAAATAGATGCCCTGCCCAGAATGCGGTCTGGTATAATTGCAACAGAATAGGTCATTTTTCAAGGGCATGCAGAAAAACTTTAGCAATACAATAGGAATTCGCGCCTGTCTCTAGGAATTTTGGAACAGTTTCAAACAAACACAATTTTTCAAAATTTCGATTTCAACCACGATTTAATTTGAATCAAAGAGGTGAAAACAAACTTAAAAATTTTCAAAATTTTCCTAAAAATTTGAATTTGAAATCTCGAGCACAAGTTAAATTTTATCGTTCTCACAAAAATTTAGATTCTAGAGATGGGCAAGAAACAAATTCTGTTGGTACGTTAATTTCTTTTCAAGAAAAATGTTCGATTCCGCTATTTGTTGAAAATATTCAATTCAAAGCTCTTTTAGACACTGGTTCCACAATTTCAGCAATTAATTCACAAACTTTGAAAAGAATTCAAAAGCGTACTGACAAACTTCAAAATTCAGCAATCTCTTTTATAACGGGAGCAGGAGGAACAGCACATAATGTGAATGGCAAAATTGATTTAAAAATTAAAATTGCAAATCTGAATTTGGTTCAAACTTTTTATGTGATTCAGGATTTGTGTCAGCCTATTATATTAGGTACTGATTTTATGGAAAAACAAAAGGCATGCATTGATTGGGGCACTAGATCTTTGTATTTACAGGAATGTTCTACTCATGTTAATCTAATGAGCATTGGTCGAGGGGTGGCGAGAGTAGTGAAAACAGTCAATATTCCGCCGAATTGTTTTGCTAACATTCCAGTCAAGATATCGCGTACGGAAATTAATGAAACAATATTATTAGAACCGGTCTCGACTAACCAGAAACAACTCGCGATGGCCAAGTGTCTTGTTATCAATCGCCCAAAACGTGTATTTATGCAGGTCGCTAATCCATCTACTAATGATCTTTGTCTAAAAGCGGGAACAATAGTAGCTCGTGCCAATAAAGTTCACAAGCACAACATTTGTTCTATGAATGAAGATAAAACAACGGAAAAAGGTAAATGTAAAAAGGTTCCTTTAAATAAACAAGTTCCTTTAGATTTGACATCTACGGTTTTAACAAATGATCAAAAACAAGTATTTCAAGAATTTATAAACAACAACAGTGACGTGTTTGCAAATGATTTATTAGAACTGGGTAAATGCAACAAATTTTATCATTCCATAAAAACAACAAATGAAAAGCCAATTCAGTTGCAGCCGTATAGAACATCACCAAAGGCTAAACTAGAAATTGAAAAACAAATTCAACAAATGTTAAAATACGACATCATTGAAGAAAGTACGTCATCTTATGCATCTCCGGTGGTGTTGGTCAAAAAGCCAAACAATGAATATAGATTTGCAATTGATTACAGAAAACTAAACGCGGTTACTCAACTTCAAACATTTCCAGCTACAAGGTTAGATGATGTTTTTGATGCTGTTGGACAAACTAAAGCTAAAATATTTTCAACTTTAGATTTGGCATCTGGATATTGGCAAATTGCTCTAGATGAAGAAACAAAACACAAAACAGCTTTTATTACGCATGATAATTTGTATCAATTCAAAAGAATGCCTTTCGGTTTAGTCAATGCACCCGCAACATTTCAAATGGTTATGAATATGATTTTAAAAGGGTTAACTTGGAAACATTGCTTGGTTTATATTGATGACATCATTGTGTGGTCTGACAACTTCGACAATCATTTAAAACATCTTGATTTGGTTTTTCAAAGATTACGAGAAGCAAATTTAACATTAAAACCTTTAAAATGTTCATTTGCTAAAGCAGAAGTAACTTATTTAGGACATATTATATCAAAGGACGGAATAAAAGTAAATCCATCTAAAATAGAAGCGGTAAAATCATTTCCGATACCTCAAAATCAACATGATGTCCGAAGTTTTCTAGGATTGGCAAACTATTACAGAAAATTTGTAAAAGGTTACTCTAAAATTGCGTTACCACTAAACAGATTATTAACTAAAAACACGCCATTTAAATGGACAACAAAGTGTCAAGATGCGTTCAAATTGTTAAAAGAAAAACTAACTAATACTCCGTTATTAGCTTATCCAGATTTTCGAAGACAATTCATTTTATCCTGCGATGCGTCGGGAATGGCGATAGGATACATTTTATCTCAGATAGGAGATGATAATAAAGAACATGTAATCGCTTATGGAGGAAGAGCACTTAATAATGCGGAAAAAGCATATTCGGTTACGGAACAAGAAATGTTAGCATTAATATCTGCAATTGACCATTTTCGTGTGTATCTAATTAACAATCATTTTCTGGTTAATACAGATCACAAAGCCTTAACTTGGCTCAAAACAATAAAACATACAAATGCGAGATTAATTAGATGGGCGTTAAAGTTGCAAGAATTTACTTTTGATTTGAAACATAGACCAGGGGCTAAACATCAAAATTGCGATGCACTTTCAAGAAGACCTTACGCGGAAAATTCTAAAAATGACCAAATAACAGAAAACGACAATGATTTGTTACCGATGGATAGAGTAGAAACAACCTTTATTTATGAAAGTGAAAATCCGGAGGAAATTTTACAAATGTCACAAGAAATTAAAGAAATAACAGTTAAAAATTTGCCAGATGAAAATCAAATTATTCAAAAACAACAAAATTGTCCTTATTTTAAACATATGTATGAATATCTTCAACATGGCAATTTACCAGATGATAAAAAACGAGCAAAAGCTATTCCATATGAAGCACAACAATATGAAATATTCAACAATGTTTTGTATCATATTTTTCAACCAAGGTACAAAAATAAAGTTAACGCAGAAATAATGATAAAACAGTTAGCGGTTCCGGAAGTGTTAAGAAATGATGTTATAAGGTCATATCATGATTCCTTAGCGGGAGGTTGTCATTTGGGCATTCAAAGAACATACATGGCAATAAAACAAAAGTATTTTTGGCCAAAAATGTATCAGACTGTATATGATTATATTACGTCATGTGACGTCTGTCAACGGGTTAAACGAGACACTACTGCTCGTAATGCACCGTTACATCCTTTACCGGTCCAAGATAGGTTTCATAGGTGGCATATGGATATTTTAGCCGGTTTACCAAAAACCAAAGAAGGTTATCAATATATTTTACTAGTTACGGATTCCTTGACACACTGGTCAGAGGCATTGCCAATGAGCCCGCAGGAAGCAACTGAAGTTGCTTATTTATTGTACAAAGAGATATTTACTAGATACGGAGCGCCGAGAACTCTAGTAAGTGATAGAGGACAAAATTTTATGTCTAAAGTTGTTCAACTATTGTGTAAAATATTTCAGGTAACACGGCACGTCACAAGTTCATATCATCCGCAAAGTAATGTCGCGTGTGAAAGAATAAATTCTACGTTGGCGCAATCTTTACGGGCTTATTGTCAAAAGAATCAAACGCAGTGGGATGAAATTTTACCCAGTGTATTGATGGCTTTTAGAATGAGTCCGTCGACGCAATCATCGGGGTTTTCGCCATATTATATGGTCTTTGGAAAAGAAATGTCCTTACCGTTGGATATTGCGTTATTACCAACTGAAGAGTTGAGGAAAGCACCAAAACAATATGTAGAAGAATTGGTAAACAAAGTCAAAATTATTCAGGAAATCGCGAAGCAAAACGTTCAAAAAGTACAAAAGGTTACAAAGCAAAGATATGACAGAAAAACAAAGGTACCCCAGTTTCAAATACGAGATCTGGTTTTACTTAAAATCATGAAGCGTACCCCAGGAAAGAAACATAAACTTGAACCTAAATGGGAAGGGCCTTATAACATAACTAAAGTAAACCCGAATCATTCATTTAGGTTGAGAAAATGTGACACGCACACAGAGTTAAAAGCATCGGTTCAGGCAAACAGGTTAAAACTCTATAAAGATCCACGGGATCATAGACCACCGCCGAATTATGAACAAGCATTGCAACAAAAGGCAAATGTTCAAAATAAAGAAAGACAAAAACCTGACAAAATTGAAAAACAGAACAATACTACCCAGCCGAATAATCAAATTAAACAAAGAGAAAACGAAAATAAGAAAAATGGCTGGCATGACGTTGAGAAATTGTTAAAGTCAAAATACATGAATAATAAAAGATATTACTTAGTGAAATGGGCAGATGGATCAAATCCTACATGGGAGCCATCAAATAATGTTTCACAATATCTAAAACAATTGTATCACTCGACAATCCGAAAGAGAAAACGAAAACGTTATTAATGGGTACGTTATATAGAAAACGAAGTAGACAAGTATTAAATAAAGCAAAGTAGAAATTTGTGCACAAATAGAATAGAAATAAGTGATTTTATTTCTAACAATTGTTTATGCGTTTTAAGAAGAAGGGATATCGTTGAAGGTTGACAAGAATTATTTTGAGCCCATTCATTATCATTTTTCTTCCATTGTTTCTTCTATCCAGGGGCCCACTTTCTTATCAAACTATTTTCATTTCATTGTAGGTATGGTGGGCATGATGTGGCTCTTCGTCTTCCTTATGTTTGCGAGTATCATACCTTGTTCAATGCAAGATGAAAACAGACTCAATTATGGAGTAATGTTTCAAAAACAAAGTGATGTTGATTTTGCGTCAGATGTCTGGGTACATACTTTTGAAATACCTTTGTTTTTAGATACAAAGATTCCTACACTTTCTAAGTGTACTTTAAACAATCAGAGATATTGTTTTACGTTGCATCAATAAACGGTGAACATCAATGTTATAAGAAATAATTTAAAAAGCCATCTCGACACAACTAAACGGTTGGTATATGATTTGATTCCACAAATCACAAATCCAATAAATTCACGCTCTAAACGTGCATTGTTACCATTTGTTGGCGAACTTTCCAAAAGTATTTTTGGTGTTGCAACAACAAATGATGTAAATATATTGGCTCAACATATTAATCAGTTAACTAAAAATAATAACAAGGTAGCGAAGGTACTTGAGAGATACGGTGGAGATTTTTCCTCCTTTGTTAGACATATTGATGACCGGCTGTCAAATGCAATTAAAGGTATGCAGGAGGAAGCCGTTACAATAAATAGAATGATTACCGAGATAAAACAAGTTGAATCGGAATTGACTTCGATTACTACTATCTTTACAGGGTATTTAATGAGGCATTTAAATGATGCATTTTTATTAGAAACATTTATGACAAACTTAAGAGTATCATTATCTGATTTGGCTGAAGGGAAACTTTCACCTTGGATAATTTCTCCAAGAATTTTAAAGAAAACAATGAGCGATATCCAAACAATACTTGAAAATGAAGAGCTGGGATATAAACTTGTTACAACAGATCCGCGATATTATTATCAGTTTGCGAAATTTACAATGTTACGAAACGAATCGGTAATGTATATTGCAATTAGATTTCCATTAGCAACATATGAACAATCTTTTTCGGCTTATAAGGTTATGTCATTTCCAGTTCCAATTAACGATTCTGAAAATCACGCTTCACAATTATTAAACTTACAAGATTATTTGCTTGTTTCTAAAGATAAACAATTTTATACCACACTTTCAGAGAAAACAATGGCACAGTGTCAGAAAACAGAGAAACTCATTCATTGTTATCAAAAACCTAATCTGTATACGGTACACAATTCAACAGATTGTCTCTTTAATTTATTTCAAGGAAATACAAAACAAGTTAAAAATACATGTGATTTTCGTTTTCTTACAAATGAATTGAAACCTCAATTAATTCAAATTAGTGACACGGAATTGTTAGTTTATCAAACTCCCAGTATAACAATGCAGTGTAAATCAATTGTGTCTGAATTAAAGGGTTGTAATTTTTGTGTTATTAACATCCCATGCCATTGTACTGTACTAACACAAACAAACAAATTCTTACCACATGTCGCTAGTTGTGATTCTACTAATCAAACTGTAACACAGTTGCATCCTATTAACTTGGCATTATTACAACATTTCTTTTCAGAAGATCTTGTGGGAGATATTTTGGCAAATACGACATTCAGACAGATAGTTGATGTTAAAATTCCTTCATTTAAAATATATAAACACAAAATGCAAAATGTTTTGGCAAACGATAAAATTATAGATTTAAGTTTAAAACAGGTTATCAAACGTACTAAACAAGATACTACAATTTACTCTAATTTGGCTGAATCTTTAATTGATGGAGAAATTCAGTTAAATACTGCATGGCCTACCACTAATGATATTTTGACTTATGTTACTTTTGGATTAACAGTCTTTAACACAATTTGGCTACTGTGGTTATTTCATAAATTTAGAACGTTAGCAACAGCTTTAATGCTTCTAAGGTCAGCGCATGCTGATTCGCAATTTTATTTCACCAAACCCACTACAACAACAGAAACTAATACAGTTTGGGATAATTTGCTAACAGAACAAGTTGAATGGGATCATTTTGCACTTGCATTGCTGATAATAATTACTGTATTGCTTGGACTTATAATTCAAAAGATATGGTTTAATTATTCAATTGATACGAATGTTTATTTGGAAATTACTAACGGTCAAACATGTATTGATATCAAAGTTCTAAATATTCCTCTGTGTTTATCACACTGGCATGTGCAACCACCAATTGTTATTGAAGATATAAAAGTAATTGGAACATTCCGTCCCAAATTAACAGTCAGTTGGCCGGATTTTCTATTTACAAGTAAATTAAACCCAGGATCTTTACAGGTGCCAGGAATAATAACTGTTTCTTATTATCAGGCATTCAGGTTAAGAAAGATGTTAAAACAATCATATTGCGCGTACATCTTGTTGACTCATAAGAATATTTATTATCCTTTGAAAGTAAATACCTCTTCAAGACCTCATGTTTCTGGTCATCAACAAATATATCCGAATTTGTTGACCTTTGAGAAGGAACAAGATAAATAATGCTATAGCTCAGTCATAATATACCCTAATAGTTAATTTATTTTGGACAGGAATCAAAAACGCATTTAAAATCAAAATATATATGAAAAAAAATTATAATAAAATAATTACATCTTTTAAATTAAATACTATAACATTAGGATTGGGTTTTTTTTTGTCTTTCGAAGATTTTAAATACCACTTTGAAATATCACAGGTTTTGTTTACCGTTGATTTAGGTCGAGATGGTCGTTTTTTTTATTTTTTTTTCCAACACTCTGACGATTTGATATAAACTTTGTGAACAATATTTTTTTTTTATATACGTGCGAGTCGATTGATTGATATTATGAACTTTTTAATTTTTTTTTACAATCATTGCATGATAGATAATAATGATTGAAAGATGGATTGTAACAATATACAATGGATGTTATGACTTGATGATATGAGGATATGTATAGGTAGTGCATATTGACACTTGTGGACATTGACTTTTAGCACACTATACATAATTATTTAAAGTGATGTGAATCAATATGGAATAACAAGTCGTGATAAGAGGCATAATAATCCTCTGGCTTGTTTTATAAAGGTTATATTAAATATGTATTGTACATTTATGATGTCTGTGTAATGATATACTTCAACGATGATGAATTTTCTTTCATCTGAAATTGTTTTAATGTATCAATTTTTTTTGAGTGTTGTAATATCGAATTATTTAGGGTTAATAAAAATTGGTTTTTTTTTTGGTGACACAGTGCCGAGGTTATGCGAATAATGTTCCTTAACCTTCAATATATGGTCAAATGGTCAAATTTTCATTCGCAGTTTAGCAATATTATTAGCATTTTTTTTCCCTGCGATTGATATATTGATCTCATATTCTTTTTAATAAGACTTATAATTCAACTTTTGGGAACATTATTAAAGAGGTTGGCCGTCTCTACCTTGGTGCTGGGTTCTTACATTGTTTTAAGCCCTACACCAGGCTAGGTTTTTGTGTGTTTTTTTTTTTGTGTCAGTGTGTTGTCTTATTTTTTTTTTAATTATTTTTTTTTATTCTTTTATATTTGTACGAAATCATCTGAACAATGAATGTTTACCGCTTTCGAAATTTTGTTAAATCTTGGGGACAAGATTTTTTTGGTAGAAGGGGGAATTTATCATAATAATATTTTACAATAAATGTGCTTAAAGTACATGTGGGTAAATATAGTCTAAATATACCGCGGCAATGATTAGAAACACGTGTACAGATTCATTCATAAGATTATTTTCCGCTGGTCAGTAGATAGAGAATTCTTAAGAGGTGAACTAGGGGTTATGTTTACATCATTAGGGGAATTGCAATGCTGATATATGATAAGAAACACGGAACCGAGTTAGTGGCTAAGTGTTAGATATAAAATACGATATAAACTGACCACGGCGCGTCGGAGTAAGTGAATGCGTTGTGAGATGAACATATAAGGGTACGGAGGTTGAGGTGACGTAGATTAGGGTATATGGACGGCGGAGATAAGACTTTTGGGTTAGTGGTAAACCGAAGTCTTGTCTGCGTTGTTCTATATTCAGGTAAGATCATATTATTAGTTGTTCAGAGGATTTCAATGTTTTATAATTATTATGTATTATATTGATTTGTTAAATGTATAAAATTGGAATGTTTTTATAAATTATAAAAATAAAAGGTTAATAATATTTAATAAATGAGTGGTAAACCGAAGTCTTGTCTGCGTTGTTCTATATTCAGAGCTTGGGTAAAGAATTTACACCCCAGAGCGGGTAGGACGCCACTCCCCATAGCGATGCGCAGTCCAGATTCCTTCGGTAAAACAGCGATGTCAAGATCCCGTACATTATGACAATTTTACCCCAGTAACACCAAATAATTGTCATAATAGCTGTATTACTTATATAACTTATATTCAGATATTCAAGAATGAAATTATTTAGTAATGCATCAATGATATTTGCAGATAACCTTAAGTATGCACATGCAGATTTGCAGAGACTCTTTGGAAAAGATTTTAACAGTGTGACAACCAACAACATTTCAGAAAACCTAAACAATTCATGGATACAGTGGTTAGTAATACTTCTATGATTTAAGAGTTGTATGATAATTTGGATAAATGTTTAACGTTGAAGTTCATTAATTGAAGTGATTCAGGCTTGAGCTAAAAGCTCAAGTGTTGATCACTATTGTCTGTCTTAATTCTGTCCCTGGACAATCTCTGTCTCTCTGTAAACTGTTGACATTTTCTCCTTCTTCTCCAGAACAACTGAGCCAACTTGGCACAAAACATTATTGGGTGAAAGGGAATTCCAGTTTGTTAATTTAAAAATGAAAAGCTACACCTTCTTTTAGAGAGTTTCAAATTGTAGAAAATTTGTTGTCACTTTTAAAAAATCGTTAAAACCCTTAATTGGTCAGAAAAGCTGAAACTTGTATGGAAGCATTTTGAGGTAGTGTAGATTCAAATTTGTTCATATAATGGTCCCTAGGATTGGGGTTGGGCCACAATAGAAGTTGTATTTGACATTTAGAAATGTTTTTCTAAAAAAATTGAAACAACAAAAGGGGCTTGATGTTTATGTGAGGAAACATTTGAAAATCCTTTTATACAGTTATCTTCAAAGTTGTCCAAATGTTTTGTATTTGGCAGCATAAAGAAGACTTGATAAGTTATGGCTATTGATGCTCAGGTGAGCGATTTAGCTTATTCTGTATGTAATAATTTCACAAACTGAAAGCATAAAATAACAATAAGGACATGTATCAGAGTGATAAAGTGAGAATGGTAGTATTCGGATATGACATAGAGAAATTTACTGTATCTGATCAACATGATCAAATCTGCTTTAACGAGCATTGATCATGTTACCAACTGCATATCTATATATCAATGAATTTTGTTCATATCTTCCAATATTAATAATGTTCATTCAAAATAGATATGCCATTCATGAATAGGAAAATTTTATGTACACTGCATTATGTAAAGAACTTGGTTCACTTGTGACTTATTTTGGCCCTTGGATAGGGTAAAATTTCAAAGTTGTCGGAACAAATATTTGTGCATATATAAATACTTTCTGGTTTTACCTGTTATCAAAAATGTATAAGTACTTGTGATTGCCCAAGTGTATATGCTAAATAAATTGCGATAAAATGCCGTGGGAATGCATATTTCCGGAAAAATACACGAAATGCTGTGAATGTTTTGGAAATTTGGATAGGTCCGCATGAAATCACCATCGCCAAATTTTGTCATATGGAATAACTTACTTATCTTGAGGTGTATGCAAAAAATCGTGGTGGTGATATTGTGCGGACCATGTTTATTTTTTAAAAAACCGTATTCTGATAACGTCAATATAACGTTATCGTGTATCAATAATAACGTTAGATAAATAAATCGGATAAGTATAAATCATACTAAAAATGTAAATAACATTTAAACATTAAAAAGTATGTGTATTAAAATATTAAACATGAAAGGAAGACTAACTATATGTCCGAAAATCTTGTTTTATTGCATGCACAATCTACTTCCGCGTCTCCGTAGCCTAGCGACTTTTGACATTATACCAACTGAAGATGTCGAAGATACGATAACAAGTAATACATGGTATAATTCGACAAGGATGGTTCTACAATGTACATCAATATTTCAAATATGTGAAAAACTAGCTGTTCATCGTGATTTTCTCAAATCAAGGTAATTGGACCATAGAAAAACGTGAAATAACTTCATGCTTTGTACGGAGCTATCACCTGCAAATTACACAGTCATGTAGTTCTACCGACTGTATATTTATTTTACAAAGAAATGAAATCGTGTACATACACAATTATGTGGTAGGGAATTTAAATACTGTTAGTGTAAGATTCATGCCTTTTGTTTATTTACATTTATTTAGATGTAAATATGTAGGATAAAAAACAGTTAAAATAGTTTAAAGTTCACACATCGTACCTGTCGATGTGAAATGTATTTTATGCCTTCTGCAGTAAGATATTTTAATGCACTATGTAATTTAATTCAATTCGGATCTATCAGAGTTAGAAATAAAAAGGATGTTGAAAAGTTTTTTTTGTTAAATCTATCATTGTATGAATCATGTAAACAGACGACACTTATGAAGTACATGCACCTATAAATTAGATATGACGTCACTGTAATATGACGTAAGTAATACGAAGACTTGTTAAAATTTCCCCAACATTTATTCTTATGTATTAATTATTCTGCGAAAATTTATACAAGTAGTTGCTTTTAAAATAGAAGGTAAACTATCTTCATTATATGAATGACGCGGTCTTTATAATATTTTTTTTTCTACAACTAAACTTAAACCTGTGAACGCCCAGGTTGTTGGATCAAGATCAACAAAATTTTAATTTTAAGTATAAGTTATGAAGTATTAGCTGATTAAAGTATTGCCGGAGTTATATACTTTTTACTACCTATCTCTCTTTAAAAAAATCTTCAAGAGATTTCCCCTTTCATGGGATGTATGGTCTTTAACACTCCATCCCAACCCCAACTCCCGTATTCTCTTCTTATGGTTTAATAAAGTGGCTACCTTTAGTGTATGTGGGATGAATTCTTATTTTTGACCGCTAGTTAATAGTCACCATTCAAAAGAAAGTTTCCAAAACCAGTCTGTAATAGTTTTCCATACATTTGTCAATGGTCGATTTATGTGTTCGATTCATTTTTCGATGTGTGCCTGCCCCCCCCCCCCTAAAAAAAAACCCCCATAGGTTTTAATGTATGTTATGACTAATTAATCCCATGTTACTCGCAAACCCCAAATCTTGACATGCGTGTATTTATTTTTTCTATTCTTCGTCTTTATGTGTTTAATAATTTATTTTTATTTCTCAATTTACTGAATAACAGCAAGATCATATGCAAAACTTGTAAAGTTCTTTAAAGCTGAAAATCTATCGGACGAAATAAGATGCAAGGGCAATTTCTTGAGCCATCTACATAAACGGAAAATTCCCAGTTTTATAGCATAACGAACTCCTAATATAAATATATGGTAATGAATTTTCTTTGAGATTTGAGCCACACCTAAGTAAATTCTAAAATATATCCTGGACTACAATTTACTCCATACTCTATTTATCTCTCTAAAAACAATATTTCAAATGTAATGTAATTTTCCCTATCTAATCGGTCAAAATGACCGGTAAATAAATATAAAAACTACCAAATCAAGAAGTTAACATTTTTACAAGCAGGATTTAAATTTCTTGCAAACACCTTTTGATTTAACAAATCGATTCACATTTGACAAGATCTTAGCGAATTGTAAGGGTATGCTAATTAACGAAGAATTTTAAGATGAGTTACTTACGATAAAGTCTCAGACAGCTATTTATTTACACCTATGATTTCCAATTTATTGTTCATTGAAAAACTGTTTTAATTTCATTAATAAAAAAAATGATAACAAGATTTTACATAACTCAAATATTTTTTTCCGAAAATTTTTATAGTTATTATTTTTATACAACCGAACTATGCTTACGTTTTCAACGCAAAGAAATTAAAGGTAAAGAGTGGAGATTTGGGGAAATTTTCTCTTAGACTACTTATAAATTGGTCATTTTTAAATACTGTTTTGTATCTTTTGTTTGAAAGTCAAATATATATGGACCTGTGAATATTTATTCAGACCGGTAAATTTCATCAAATCACCGGTCCACTTGACTAGTATTTTTTTTCTTCTTATAATGCCTGGCACCGAAAAACGATAATATCCCCGTGTATTATACAAAAAGAGAGCAAAGTTCAACGAAAGAAGAAAAAGTTGCAAATAATAAATATTATGGAGGGTAATCGTGTTAAAAAATCCAGACCTGTAAACTTGAAGTTAGAATATGCAATCGTGTTCATGCGCGGATCCAGAAATTTTTTTCCAGGGGAGTCCGAAGGATAATTGTGTTTGCCGGGGGGGGGGGGGGTCGAGGCATAATTTGCGGTATTTTTACAATTTATATCTAATAATTATCATTTTCCGGGGGGGGGGGGGGTCGGTACCCCCGACCCCCCCCCCCCCCCCCCTCTCTAGATCCGCGCATGGTGTTGGTGTGTGAGCTGTGTAATTCTGATCGTATAACCTATAAAATCCCGGGCATAAACACTTCAAGATTTGACTCTGTTCCTTTATATTAAGCACATTTTGCAACTTAATTGTTTTTGTTAGTTAATTTAATTTTCAACTTTGCACATTTTTAATTCATATTTTCTGCATTTGTTTCATAGCACATCTGACATGTTACAAATCAGCAAATGTAAAGTTTACAAGTTTGTCGAATTTTGACATGACCTTATATGGCAACTGCTTGGTGCGGGAAAAAGGCATGCCGTAATCAAAATAAACATAATATTCAGTTTAACTGTGATAATAAACGACATTATATTCTTTGGATCGAGAATATTATATTGAGAAAAAAATATTGAGGTTTGATTCAAGAATGTACGTATGTAAAAATCGGTGCCCTGGTACACCGGTGTGACGATAGCGCTACTTTCTGTAATATAATTCCCATGGTATTATACGATAAGGGGCAACGCTTACTACAAAAAGAAATGTCTAATATCGCCTAAATAATTTGACATGTAATTTAAACTGGAAAGTATAAGTTGAATACGTAAAGCGGAAATGAGAGAGATCAAGAATTTTTTTGTATATAATATGCACATCGATAATCTCACCGAAAGAGAAACATAAAACGCGTATGATCCGTAAAACCAGAAAGGACTGAATGCATCACAAGATAGAATTGTCTACCGGTATTTTCTATCTGACTTTCTCTGAAGATTTTTGAAAAACAATGTATATACGCAAATTCAAAATGAATGCAGAATTGAAAAGTTATGCCGGTGTCTCGAGTATACATACTGCGCAATTTGTATGCATGCGACGTTATCATAAAGAATAATGACGTCATGACGTTTCTGGTGCATCTGACACGAAAAACAATGGTATTTTTCAACAGCTCTAAACTGAAAACTATTAATGCTAGGATATAAAATTAAGCTGATTCTCAAAGGGTGTTTCCTAGACTATGTTTGGAAAACATATGATAACATTTTGAGACGGGGCCGATTTTGACCACAAGTGAACCATGTTCTTTCCTTGTAGATTGATGAAGCAACAATCTTTTTTGAGAAGAAGAAGAAACTTGAAATTTGTTCTCATCTGAATAAAGAGGATTATCCGAAGAAGATTATTGTCATTGTTTTCTGTTATCTCTGTATGAAGCAAATCGATTAGGACTTCAGTTTTCTTTTCAATAACAGATTATATTCTCAAATTCAGATAAAAAAAAAAAAAGATTATTAAATGAAGCTGCATAGTATTTTGTATGAAAATAGCATGATATTTGCATGATATTGGCATGACATTCGCATGAAACGACAATGAAACATAAGATATACATTTTCGCATGAATATCGTGCGAAATTTTAATCGTATGATATTCGCATGAAAATTATGTCAAAAACGCATGAAGTTTTTGCATGAAATTCATGCGTGTTACTTTTCGTCTCTTTCTCATGCGAAGAATTCGCATGAACTTCATGCGAATTTCATATGAGATTCATGCGAGCCACTTTTGCCTGTGTAGAAAATATTGATTATTTAATAGATGTAAAGAGATGATGAATATCAATTTTTTATTACATGTAAAGAATATGATCACTACAAAAAAGAAATATTTCAGTAAATTAAAAGCAAACTATTTTTCCAAATTTTAGGCTTTAGATGATAAACAATTAACGGTTACTTGTCAAGTTAAATCTGTTTCAATGAAATTGAAGAGTAATTTTCCAGATATAGAAAATGCTGCCTAATCCATGCCTATAATTTAATTAGCAGCTGATTAGCTCTGTTAGCTGCACTCTTTGAAGTGTGGTTAATTAAATTGCTTAGTATTGTCAATACAAGAGTGATAATTCAGATCAATGGATATTTTGATCATTTTGGTTTAGAATGAAAGTTTGTTTGTTTGTTTTTTTTTTTTTTTTTTTTTTTTTTTTGTTTTGTTTTTTTTTACATTTATCCACATAACACAATACTTTTAATACATACATATACTTTGTATTTATATACCTTTCAAGAAAGCCCCGAGTCCATATGTCACGATGCCAACGCAATGCGACAGATGTAAGGGCACACCGCATTCTTCACAGCCTCGCAGTCCTTCTGCAATCACACCAAGTTCAACTACTCGCCTGCCTTTTGTCCAGTCTAAATCTGTTTGAGGCTCAGATTCGTCTATTATAATGTCGTCTGCGAAGTCAGACAGTGTATAATCGCTCGCTTCGTAAAATAATAGTTGAAAATAATTGTGTTAAGAATAAATAGAAGTTGTCGACCAGCAATTTTTTAAACGATGTAAAACTTTATCCATTTTTTCCTATTGCTTTTTACTTTTAAAACCAATTCCTCTCCGCTTGTTTATCTTCGCCATGTTGTTTATCTCTTACATGGTGACTTACCGCAAACCACATTCACTGTCGTAAAGTGCAGGCGATTAGTCAGGAACGTAAACAAACCCAATATAATGACGTTTAAAAGTTTAATTTTATACAATATTCAATATATTTTCAAATCCATAACAAAACACATGTTTTATTGGAAATTATTTCGGAATAACGACAATTCGTAATCAGAAAAGTTCCGGATGCCCAGACTGTTCAAAATCGTGAAGATTGAGATACCTTAAGGTTAAGAAAATGACCTAATTATCTTGTGAAGATATAACTAAAAATTTACATAACATAACAAACGGTAGTGGAAAAAAGAGGTAATTCACCAACAACAGTTTGGAAGTCTCTCGGGTGATTACATACCTATCACTTACCAAGTTTAGATTTTTTTAAGGGAAGAATAAACTTTTTTTTTTTTAGTGTTAGCCAATGAGCTCGTTACTTTCTTGACTTACTACTTCTAACTTTTATGTTTGAAACGACCCTCGTATAATATTTGTCATTTTTTTTTACAACACATACATGTAGGAACAGAAGCAGAAAGGCACTGAAGAATTTAAATCGAAAATGCACTATATTGGATATATTTTGTTCGTTAAATATGGAGAAAACACCATAGGAGAATACTTGCTCTTTGGCACATTTTTTTATTGAAAACAACAGCGCAAAAAAAGAATTTTCATTGAGTTTAATATAAAGGTATGCCTCAGTCTACCTACAAACAACCATGCTATTGTTTGACAAGAGAAAAGATGTAAATGTGACAGCATATTTTTGTGTGTGTGTATGAACAGTATTTATAATATATTTGTCAACCCTGAATTGATTAACACTACATATCCAGATAAATTGGGTACTCTGTATGCAATATCTTTTGCCAAAAAATAACTAAGGTAAACAGCTGGTATTTAAAAAAAAATATTTAAAAATCTCAATTCTGGCAATATGCAGACCTCTGATATATGTACAATTGATACGCAAAAGAACAACTTTTTATCTTGAAAGCTGTAGGAATTGGATTGGTCTGTACAATAGTGTTAACGTATATGCAAGATTTTGAATAGTGTGAACGATCAGGTTTGTTTCGTGCACGGTACGCTTCAATAAAAATAGCTGCACGTGTTGTGCACGGCTTGCTCGCTTCATTAAAGAGGTAGGCGTGACCTGAACGCTTCGATTTTTTAGATATAATTTGTTTGATTTTTGCCTGACTGACTCTAGCAAGGTGGTTGCTATACCAAGTTGTTTTTTCTTTATGTTTATTGTATATTCGTTCAATTAAAATTAGAACATTCATTCGTTCCTCCCTTTTGATACGTCGCATGAAAAAGAAACTCATTGAAAACTGGGGATGGGAAATGACTTATTATTTTGATAAGTGTGGTTTTATTCGTATAATACGGTAATTTTAAAAAAAAGCAACTTTCATGAACAATGACAATAACAAACGCCATCTCAAAAATTCATAAAGCGAAATACGAGCAACAGAGCAACACAGACCCCTAAAAGACAGAGTTGGGATCAGGTGCCTAGGATGAGTAAGCATTCACTGTCGACCGGTCGCACCCGCTGTGTTCTCTTTTTCACTATTGGGCATATAATAATCGAGGTAAATGTCAAAATCGGGAAAATGTCATAATTAGGAAACTCCATAAGCAGATGATGATTGCATATTGCTACATAAGTAAAAGAAGTTGACTATTAAAAGTATGAAATCAGCACGTTTATCACATAGTTTTGTTGTTAGGTTACTATTAACCATAATTAAATCATTAACCTTTATTGATTACAAAAATGTCTTACTTTAATTCGGTATTTTTTTTTAGTTCAGTGCGATTATTTATTGTTTTTAATTTCGGTTTGTTGGTAATTTTAACAAGCATCTTTCTATTTTTATACTAGTAGGTAGGTCATTACAGATTTTTAATTCATTTCAAATTGCTAAGAAAAATTGCTTCGACTTTATTCTGATTATTTGTTAATTTCCGAATTCGTTGTCTCGATTTTCAGTCAGTTGTTATTTTAACAAACATCTTGTCACAATTTATAGATTTAGTCATGTGTACATTTTTTTGTAGGGTACCTCTGATTTTTATTTTATGTTTATATCCATTTTGATGCCTCAATTTGGTCACTTCAGGTATTGGTCAATAATGGACTATACTCGGGCTGTTCTATTTGTTTACTATGATATCATAAATACCCATGTTTTTGGTCAGTTAGCCGAAGTCAATTAGCACGCACTGCAGTAACAGCACGATGTGTAGCTGATTATATTTTAACGGTAACCAATCTCCATTAGTGTTAAGTTCGTTTTTTCTTTAGAATTTAGTCTTGTTTGTAATATTTAAGTAAGACTTTAGGTATCCGTTTTTGTATACGTGTTCAATGGTATTTTCGGGTTAACGTTCTACATACTTGTTTATTTACCGTAGAGTTATGGTGCGTTTGTGTGACAAGCATGGTTTGCTAGTTTATTAGGGAGTTTGTGGTCTTATACGGTGTTATTGGTCAATACATTGACTGTTTTGTAATGTTAAAGGGTCTTATACACTTAACTATGATATTGAATGTTAAGAGGTCTTATACGCTTAACTGTGACAGTGTTTTATAACGTTAAGAAGTATGATACACTAAACGGTTTTGTAGAGCGAGTTATGTTCGGTGCGGTTGTATGGTGTGCAGATACGGTAATTAGGTAGACAAGTAAATTGTTAATGTGAAACGTTTAATTGAAAGTATTGTTATTTATGTTAAATTAAAAGGTTCCAGCAAGGTTTCAGCAAAGTTCCATCGATGTCCCAGTGATGGTCCAACAATAGTCACCAGTGTTCCGGTATTCAATATCTTAGCACCCGTGTAACCTCCTTCGTGTATTCACTTACTACGCTGGAAGCCGGTGGACGGAAGCCGTCATCTTAGGACGTGGTACCGAAGGAGGACACATCGTAGGGACACTGGAGGGACACTGCGGATAAACGTACCACCAAAGGAGGCCAGGATTGATCTGATATTATAAACATTTTATTTTTGTTGTCAATATTTTTTTTTTTGAATATGTTTATTTGTAAATTTATTGATTATATATATATATATAGATATAGATTGTAAATACTTATCGATGTTCTGTTATTGCTCGACTGATAAGACACACGACGGCTGTCGTGACAAATTGGTGTCGAAAGTGGAATATTTATGTCTAATCAGTCAGCAAATAATGGTCATTTTTTTTTGTCAATTAGTTTTTGAAATATCTAATACTATTTTTTTATTATTTAAGGTGGCTAGAAATTGTATGGAACCCCGGTGGAGAACGGTTACTGTTGCCTTGTGTATGGTTATATTTTTCTTTTGAGTGATTAGAGGATAAGTACATTTTTTGCTGAAATTTGTTTTAGTATTTGATTGAATAGTTGATATATTTTTGAGTATATTAAGATGGACCAACCAACGTTACAAGAGTTAACGGAACACGGACAAAGAATGGAACTCAAGGGAACGGACCTTCAAGAAGTTCATACGAGATCAACAAGCGCACTATCGGGAGCTACGGGCCGCAGAGAGAGAACGGGAAAAGGAAGCGAGGGAGTACGAGTTGAAGAAACAAACTCTAGAGATGGAGAAAATTAAGATGCATGGAGAACAAGGTAAAGCGGAGCTGGAGAGTAAGTACCGTGCTACTATTTTACATTTAGAGCAACAGTTGAAAGAGATAAAGGTTGATATTGCAAGTTCTTTATCTGATAAAATTCCTAAGATGCCATTTTTTGACGAAGTTAAAGATAACACAGATTCTTACCTTCGGCGGTTCGAGCGATATGCAGAGGCACAGAAGTGGAAAGCAGATACATGGGCAGTCAATCTCAGCGCACTGTTAAGTGGTCGAGCCCTGGATGTTAATGCTTTGCTACCCCAGGAACAAGCTCTCAACTATGATACTCTGAAAACATCGCTGTTGAAACGATTTGAGAGAACAGAGGACGGATTTCGTCAACGATTTCGTATGCGTCGACCTGAATCAGGTAAGACTTTCTCTCAATTTTCTGTTCGTCTTAGAAGTTATTAAAACAGATGGTTAGAACTTGGTAGAGTGCCTAATACCTTCAACGGACTGTATGATCTTGTGCTTCGGGATCAATTTCTTTCAATGTGCAATAGAGATTTATTATTGTTTTTGAAAGAACGTACACCCAAAGACATTGATGAAATGTGTAGGGTAGCTGATCAGTATAAAAGGGCCCGTCATGTAAATATTTTGTCGCTAGTACATTCAGGCAGGAAAGAGTCTACTCCTGAACCTAGGAACGGATCACCTAATATACAGAGAGATCAGAAGGAACAGAAAAGTACGAAAGATGCAGCAACAACGGGAAAACAGGTACTGTACGCTGTTACAAATGTTCCAAGATAGGACATGCTTCATTCCAGTGTCCATAGCAACGTACACGAAATTCTGCTGCAGTCACATTGAATCCTAGAGAAGAGACAAGGAGGGGACACCACCACCAAACACCAGGTAAATGTTCAGCATTTACTTCCGTAACTACAACAACGTCTGTCTCGAATCCAAAGACTGCTGAATTAGTTAGTACATCTTCTTGCAATGTGACAGCTGCTTTAGAGAACATGCCTACTTGTGATGGTAGGCTGAATGAACATTCGGTTAGTGTGATAAGAGATATGGGTTGTAACGGTGTAGTGGTTCGTAAAGACTTAATTTTTGATTCGCAGTTGACTGGCAAGTGTCGGGAGTGTGTTCTTGCAGATGGACCCAAGATAAAGTACCAGTTGCGTGCGTGAGTATTGATGCTCCTTACTTTATAGGAGAAGATGAAGCATGGTGTTTAAAGAACCCTTTGTATGATGTTATCATTGGAAATATTCCAGACGCAAGAGATCCAAAAGACCCAGATGTAAAGTGGAGTCCAAGTACCGCAAATGCAGTGTTAACTAGAGAACAAGTTCGCAATGCAGGTAAAAAGACTAAACCGATTTGTGTTCCAGATATAATTGATTCTAGCGTGAGTCCAGCCGACATACTACGAGAACAAGATATGTGTTATATATATATATAATAAAAAATAACAGAAAGCCGATTCAAAACTCTACCGGTTTCATTGATATTTTCAGGAGTTTTGAGCAATCACCATAGATACATAGGTACATACATTTCAAATGATCATTGTGACGTCATAAAACATTAAGTATATGTTGCGCTTTTCAGAGTTCATCATGACGTCACAGCATAAGCGTTTTATAATAGTACGGGAAAAACATAAAATATATTCGAATATTCTATAACTGTAAATGAAAAATATATAATATGTTCAAATATAAATAATTATAATGCATTCAGTTGTGGTTTATATAATGAAATGAAATGTTTTTCTTTTGTTTCACGTTCTTTTTCGGTTGTTGATTTATAAAATTTATAGATAGGACACACTGTAAATTTCGGAATAATGTTTTTGGCGCAGTCTCTGAGGTGTCCGCTAACAGCTGTGCACTGGTATTTTGTTTTACGAATCTGTTGTCGGTGGACGGTCATTCGATGTCTGAGTGTATCCCCGGTTTGGCCAATATAGTGTTCCCCACATCCAGAACATGTTATAACGTATATTAAAATCGAACTTTCACATGTAATAGAAGAATGTATGTTGAAATTTCTGCCGTTTTTGAATTTGAACTGTTGGCCTTCTTGTAGGTAAGGACATGTTGCACATTTTGGTTTTTGGCATTTACGGACAGCTGGTGTTTCTTCGATATTTTCAAATTTGGCACGGGTTAAAATCTTTTTCACAGACGGACTTTGTCGCTTACTTTTAATAATCTGAAATTTGTTTAAGACTTCATTCTTTTTTGATCACGTTCTAAAAGTGAAAGGTTGCTTTTAATAATTTGGAAGAACTCTTGATTTTTCGGGTTGTGTGTTGAGACGTAAGGGATAACATATTTTTCTGTTTTATCTTATATCTGCAGTAGATCGTTTCTATCATGACATGTGGCTTTGTTGATTCCATGTTCAACTAGTGATTTGGGATAGTTTCTTTGTTGCAGGAGGTAGCGTAGTTCACTTCACTTAGTCTTGACTTTAGAAGATTTTTGTCCGATATTATAGTACAAAGACGTCTGGCTAAATTATATGGTATGCTGTTCTTAATGTGTTTCGGATGGCAAGAATCATAGACAACGTATCGTTTTGTGGCCGTGGGTTTATAATATATATCAGTAATAATTTTGTCCTCTCTTTTTATGATCATAACATCAAGAAATGGAAGTTTTTCTTCACTACAGTCCATTGTAAATTTCAAATGGTTGTTCAAATTGTTTAAAATATTGTAAAACGTATGTAATTACTCCTTGGTTTTAGTCCAAACGATAAAACAGTCGTCCAAAAATCTTTTCCAAGAATGTAGTATGAAAGTTTTAAACTCAACACTAAATTGTTCCTCCAGGTTTTTATATAACTTTTCCTCCAGAAATCCTAGTACAAGTGTAGCGTAGGTTGGGGCAGCTTTAGTTCCCATAGCTGTTCCAAGTTTTTGCTTATATGTTATTCCATCAAAATTCATAAAATTGTGTTCCAGAATGAATTTTAAATTTGTAAAATAAAAGGCTTGGAGAAACGGTCATGAAGGTCTGGAAATTTATCGATCCAGTGTTCAATAGCTTCTAGTCCAAGTTCATGTGGGATGTTTGAATAAAGGTTGGTCACATCAAATGATACTAGAATGGCATCTTGTTTAACGTTTTCAGGAATATAACTTAAAAAATCAACGCCTGTCCTTACCTACAAGAAGGCCAACAGTTCAAATTCAAAAACGGCAGAAATTTTAACATACATTCTTCTATTACATGTGAAAGTTCGATTTTAATATACGTTATAACATGTTCTGAATGTGGGGAACACTATATTGGCCAAACCGGGGATACACTCAGACATCGAATGACCGTCCACCGACAACAGATTCGTGAAACAAAATACCAGTGCACTGCTGTTAGCGGACACCTCAGAAACTGTGCCAAAAACTTTATTCCGAACTTAACAGTGTGTCCTTTCTATAAATTTTATAAAACAACAACCGAAAAAGAACGTGAAACAAAAGAAAAACATTTCATTTCATTATATAAACCACAACTGAATGCATTATAATTATTTATATTTGAACATATTTTATGTTTTTCATTTACAGTTATAAAATATACGAATATATTTTATGTTTTCCCGTACTATTATAAAACGATTATGCTATGACGTCATGATGAACTCTGAAAAGCGCAACATATACTTAATGTTTTATGACGTCACAATGATCATTTGAAATGTATGTACCTATGTATCTATGGTGATTGCTCAAAACTCCTGAAGATATCAATGAAGCCGGTAGAGTTTTGAATCGGCTTTCTGTTATTTTTTATTATTTATTATTTGTGTGGATTAACTTTACTCATTTTGGATTATATATATATATATATATATATATATATATATATATATATATATATATTATTAAATAGTTAAATATCGGTATCTCGAACTTGGGGGGACCTCAACAAAACTTCGAGATATCCGGGGGTTCGAGATATCCGAAGTGGCTTTCCAATTCTAAGTCCGTGATGTTCTTATATCAACACGTGTATTAGTACCGGTATATAGTGAACTTTTCTATTACTCATAAACGAATAATCAACCATTTGATTAAATATTTTTAGTTTGTGTGTTTTTATTTGTGAAATATAATCAATATTTGTAAAAGCAATCAAATTATAAAATCAATATTACGTAAATAATACGATTTCACATCCTCTTCACTATCGACGTTCAGAACTTGGAAGAAGCACTTGCAATATAACGTTTGAAATTTATCACATAGGAAACGAAAAATACGGATTTGAAAATTTAAAAAAAAACCCACCAATAATCAAGAATTAGAATTCACATATTTTTATTTCATTTTTGTTTGTGAACTAACGTATCTTATATTAACTCATTACGCTCACAGCTTTAGTACTCATATTGGAAACAACCTGTGTACGATGAACCGGAAATCACTTTACACCCTGCGTGTTCAATACATGGACTGGTGTTGTTAAATTTAAATAAGTTTTCTTTTAAATCTTCGTATTCCAATCAGGCTTCATTTTTATTGAAGAGTACAAAAAAAAAACTGTTCCGTAATTAATCGTTTTTATAAAATTGGCAGTAATCAATGCTAGATCGATTCTCCGTACACAGTGTGTTTTATTGAACACATTATCGGTAATCATGGCTGTGTTTTGATTTGAATTGTATAAAAAGGTACTAAATGTAAAAACACCCAAACTACCATCCTAATTAACTTACATTGTGCAGTTTGATATACCCCTAGTTTTGTAAGGTGTGAAAACTGCCGCGGGCAGAAATGTGTGAAGTAATGACACCAATTATGCTCAACTGGCCGGGAAAATGGCTCCACTTCGAGATAAACCAGGTAAAATTGGGGCTTCGGCCTTTTCAAACACTTCGACATAAGCGGGGTATTCGAGATTACCGTATTCGAGATATCAGGAGTTTTTTAAATCATTTATATAGAGAAAACGGCCGGGACCGTCGGAAGACTTCGACATAAGCGGGGTATTCGAGATATCCCATGTTCGAGATACCGATATTTACCTGTGTATATATATATATATATATACTTAAATAAATAAAACAGAATGCGACAGTCCAAATTAAATAAATTGTTTACTGTTAGCGCTTTCAGCCATGTCGGCTCTTCAGACAGTTATACAAAATTAAAAACGTTGTTTGTAACGTTGTCAATGACGTCGTGTTTTTAAAGTTCATTATGACGTCACAATGTACATCAAGGTAGCGATGGCGTGAACTTAATCAATGCAGTTAGGCATAACATGTAAGCAATGCATAGACATATAATAAAATACATATAAATGATAAATCTATTTTCGATTAAGTTTCGGGTTAAATATTTTAATAAAATAGTCCTCTTTTGTAGTTCGGGCGATTTCATTTGAAGTCCACATTTTGTAAAATGGAAATATTTTAAATGTTCCCTTTCCACACTTAGCAAAATGTTCCGAACATGGAGTGTTTCTCACTGTTTCGTCCTTTATTTGTTGTTTGTGGACTCGTACTCGGGCGTTGAGCTGGTTAGTCTGGCCAATATAATTTTCCCCACAGGTTGGACAAGTTGCACAGTAAATTAAATTAGACGATTTGCAGTTCATTGGGGCATTAGGTTTTAAAATTTGGCCACGTTTTAATATTATTCCTTCTCCCTCCTGTATAAGGTCACATGTTCCACATCGGGGGTCGCCGCACTTTTTGATGGAAATAGTATTGCTGGACGAGAACTTTGCTTTGGAGAGAATTTTCCTCAGATTTGGCGCTTGTCTTCTGCTGTTTATGATTGATGATTGGTTTAAAAGTTTTTTCATATTTTCTGATTGTTCTAATATTGGAAAAAACCTTTTGCTGATTTAAAAATATTATGGTTACACGGATTATGTGTAGTTACAAACGGAATTTTCTCATCTTGTTTCTCCTCCTTAAGGCGGGTCGTTCTAAGTTGTGCTAAAGGAATATCCATAGCCCGGTTAATTCCGTAATTAATAAGTTCCACGGGGTAATTCTGTCGTCTAAGGTGTTGTTTTAACTCTTGAAGCCTTTGTAGGCGAAGAACAGGGTGAGTCACAATAGTACATACACGCCGTGCCATGTTGTATGGAATATTCCTTTTTGTGTGAGACGGATGACATGAATGAAAATCCAAGTATTGATGGGAATCTGTCTCTTTGCTAAATAAATCGGTAATGATATTCTCGCCGTCCTTGATAATAAGAATATCTAAGAATGGGAGTTTCTCACGATGGACGTCTATAGTGAATTTTATCGACGCCTGCAGTTCATTTATAGTAGAATGAAATTTTAAAAGATCTTCTTCCGTTTTGGTCCAAAAGATGAAACAGTCATCAAGGTATCTTTTCCAGTTCTCTTTAATGTATAGCGTACAATCGGCATCAAAGATATCCGGCAATATACTATAAAGTTTTTCTTCTAGGTAACCCATTACAAGTGAGGCATAAGTAGGGGCAACTTTTGTGCCCATGGCAGTACCTTTTATCTGTAGGTAATTTTCATCATCAAAAAGGAAAGTGTTATTTTCTAGTACAAGTTTTAGTCCGTCTAAGATGAACTCTTTTGAAAATCTACTATCTATTTGAAAAGTTGCCCCTACTTATGCCTCACTTGTAATGGGTTACCTAGAAGAAAAACTTTATAGTATATTGCCGGATATCTTTGATGCCGATTTTACGCTATACATTAAAGAGAACTGGAAAAGATACCTTGATGACTGTTTCATCTTTTGGACCAAAACGGAAGAAGATCTTTTAAAATTTCATTCTACTATAAATGAACTGCAGGCGTCGATAAAATTCACTATAGACGTCCATCGTGAGAAACTCCCATTCTTAGATATTCTTATTATCAAGGACGGCGAGAATATCATTACCGATTTATTTAGCAAAGAGACAGATTCCCATCAATACTTGGATTTTCATTCATGTCATCCGTCTCACACAAAAAGGAATATTCCATACAACATGGCACGGCGTGTATGTACTATTGTGACTCACCCTGTTCTTCGCCTACAAAGGCTTCAAGAGTTAAAACAACACCTTAGACGACAGAATTACCCCGTGGAACTTATTAATTACGGAATTAACCGGGCTATGGATATTCCTTTAGCACAACTTAGAACGACCCGCCTTAAGGAGGAGAAACAAGATGAGAAAATTCCGTTTGTAACTACACATAATCCGTGTAACCATAATATTTTTAAATCAGCAAAACGTTTTTTTTCCAATATTAGAACAATCAGAAAATATGAAAAAACTTTTAAACCAATCATCAATCATAAACAGCAGAAGACAAGCGCCAAATCTGAGGAAAATTCTCTCCAAAGCAAAGTTCTCGTCCAGCAATACTATTTCCATCAAAAAGTGCGGCGACCCCCGATGTGGAACATGTGACCTTATACAGGAGGGAGAAGGAATAATATTAAAACGTGGCCAAATTTTAAAACCTAATGCCCCAATGAACTGCAAATCGTCTAATTTAATTTACTGTGCAACTTGTCCAACCTGTGGGGAAAATTATATTGGCCAGACTAACCAGCTCAACGCCCGAGTACGAGTCCACAAACAACAAATAAAGGACGAAACAGTGAGAAACACTCCATGTTCGGAACATTTTGCTAAGTGTGGAAAGGGAACATTTAAAATATTTCCATTTTACAAAATGTGGACTTCAAATGAAATCGCCCGAACTACAAAAGAGGACTATTTTATTAAAATATTTAACCCGAAACTTAATCGAAAATAGATTTATCATATATATGTATTTTATTATATGTCTATGCATTGCTTACATGTTATGCCTAACTGCATTGATTAAGTTCACGCCATCGCTACCTTGATGTACATTGTGACGTCATAATGAACTTTAAAAACACGACGTCATTGACAACGTTACAAACAACGTTTTTAATTTTGTATAACTGTCTGAAGAGCCGACATGGCTGAAAGCGCTAACAGTAAACAATTTATTTAATTTGGACTGTCGCATTCTGTTTTATTTATTTAAGTATTTTTTGCTGTACCAAGGCTTTATTTATCTACATATATATATATATATATATATATATATATATATATATATATATATATATATATATATTCAAATTATACAAATTTGTATTAACATATTAAACTTGTTATGACACAATTTAACCCGTTTTATCAAACTCAAAATAATGTATCAGTAGGTCCTAAGCGGGCGTGCTTTGTGGCATTGATGTGTTTAAAAAAATACAACATCCAATATATTTTTAAATTAACAAATTGAAAAAAACAAAGACGGGATGAACATATTTCACACATTTTTTTAACAAGTTTGTGACAACAGGTATGTTCGTGTTTCGGATAATCTAAAACAAACATAATTAAAGAGTATAACGTGCTATAGTGAAGAAAATATTTGTTTTGATCATTATACTGCAGCATTTTCGTAGGTATTTTCAGGTAGATCGAGTTCTTGATAAGTTGAAGCTTCTTCAGTTTTCATGACTGTATCTTGGTAAATGGTCCTTTTCCAACAAGGCAAGTGGTTACCCGAGACATCCCTTTTACTTGAATCATTTCTTCTAAAATGTATCAAATTAAAAAAAAAGGAAACAAAATAACATTTTACCATTTCTGTTTGAAAAAAAAATATGATTAAAAGGGAATCATTTTAAATTAGACCATCATATTGATTAACATTATTTACATGTATGAAATAGTACCTGCACAGTGAAATTCCAAGAACAATTAAAATGAGGTTAATAAGTAGAGACACTGTCATCCCAATGACCGGCAAAATGGAACACGACGAACTCTGAATCTTCAACCCCATTTCTGTTCAATAACGAATATGTGTTATATAGAGTGACGTCCAAATGTTACATTGTCGTTAAAGGCACCGGCGTGAGTCAGGTGACCTTAATTGAACCGATTCGTAACAGCCCCTAAATCAATGAATCTGGATGCATAACAGATAACTATGTGCTTAAACTCAATAAAATTGAAAATGATTTTCAAATTTAAATATCAGTATATAGGAGCGAAATGTATCCTAATAAATGACCTTTCCCTGTTTTTGAAAAGTTCCCTTCCCCTTTGGCTGTTATTCTGTAAAACTCAATTCTAAAAATTATATCCAGTAGACAGATTTCAATATTTTTTTTTATTTCAAATTATTAAATACATTTTCACACCAAAACTGTTATTGATAACCTTAATATTTGTTTTTGTTTTTTAAAGAAGGGTCTCCAAATACCTTAATGAAAAAATGACAATAACAAACCGTACACCATCTCAAAAATCCATAAAACGAAATACAAATTCAAAGCAGAGCAACACAGACCTCCAAGATAGAGGTAGGATCAGATGACATGGAGGAGTAAGCTTCCATTGCTGAATGCAAATATTCATTACTGTCTAGTAAAAACATTTTAAAATTTGTTTTTGTAAACCCTTTCCTACTCCAAATAGATTCGAAATAATATCAGAGTATTTAAAACGTTACGGATATTCAAGGTTAGAAAAGTACGTCCTAATATGGATCGGACACCTTAAAGTCTGTCTTTACAAAATACAAATTTACATAGGGAATGAGTTACTTTTTTTCGAATAATCGATGTTTAGAATACAAAATAAGAATACATTCATATGCTGTAGTGTTAACTACCTCTTTAAATTAAAATATATACATAAATGCATTCTTTGTAATTTGGAGATCTGATATGCTCTTTTGATTATACTTGGTACATTTCAAACGCTACACTTATTTGTAAATTATCAAATAGTTTGTTTTAAATATAGTTACCTGTGGTACAATTATCACATGTCGAGCCTGGAGTACACCATCCGTCCGTGTGTTGACACGTGTTTTGTGGACAGTTAGGTGAACACACCTTTGAACAGTTTTTGCCAAAATAACCTTTCTCACAAGCTAGAGAATGAAATACACCCTGTGATTATTAGTGACACATAAAATCAAACCTACAGGGATGATAAAACCGAGTTGATTTAACTTAAGTAACAAATCAAGACTGTAAACAAAATCAAATTTTATCTTGCAAGAACTAATTTTTAAGACCTAATAGACCAATCAAATATGACAGCAACATTTTAACAAACACTTAACGGAACAGAAATGTCTAGACTTTGATCACAATAACAGGAGGACTTCTATCAAGTTTAGAAAAATAATTTTAAAAGTTAAATATTCAACGATTTTTCTTTACTTTTCACTTTTATATAGCTTCAGAACATTAAAATAGGTATGGCAGGCAGTTTATTGTGTACCAAACCTTTCTGACGAAACTTTATGGCATTCAATACTATTACACTTAAATAGATGAAAACAATCGTAATCATTGAATTATATAAAGTGTCGTTGTTTAAGCTTAGAACTGATTCTTTATCCTTTGTTGTATCCAGCATCATGTATCGTGCGTACATGTGTATGGAATAACTATTACTTCAATTAGGTCAGTTCTCCTGATGAACAACGTTTGCGTAATCACCAATATCAATACCCGATGTTACAAATGTCTTGTATACCAAAGAAACCGTCCTGGCTTCCACTTTGACAAGTCTAAATGATGTGGTCACATTGCTTATTGTTAATACAGTAAATGCTAAAAAAGTCTTAGCAATTATTTTTTCAAAATGTCTTTGCAGTCATTCTTTGCTAGGTCAGGGATATTACAAATATCAACACATTTACTAAACTCAGTGATCTGATGCATATAAGAGTCAGTTGATGATTGCTATGTATTATCAAACCGAAAACATTTTTTGCTATTGTATAGACGATTTTGGAAATAATGATTTGCAAACGTGTGGGTATTACATTCACTACCAGTATATACATGATTAAGCAGTATTGTAACAGACAGGTATTTTTGTTACATGGTGACCGTATTTCAAATAACATAGCTTTACCTACCTTTACTTTAGTTTTCGTATACTTATCACTTCATGATAAAATATAACAAATGAATGTTTGTTACCATCATTACAGTTTTTCCCGACAAAACCGTCCTGACAACCACTTGGACACTCTCCACTGACGTGGTTACATGGTTCATTGTGTATACAGTGACTGCTACAAGGTATCTTGCAGCCTTGTCCAAATTGTCCAGGTGGGCACTCTACGCAAAAGAAGATGTAGTTAGCAAATTATAAGTAATATAGTTAATTAAATTCAATTAACGATTTTTAAGAGTGCGATTGTATGATCAAACCAAACAGACTCTGATCAATTAATTGCAGTGTATACATATATTCATGTGTAAATCACCTTTGCTACAGAAATTGTTAGCATATCCCGGCTTACATCCCCTGTCGCAATGCCCAGTCTGTTTGTTACAGTGATACTTGTTCAGACAGTGACCACTACAGTTGTTGACACAGTTATATCCATAGGTTCCGTCATCACACTCTGTAACAATCATAGATAAAGATAGTGTCTGTACATCTCGGGTTACATCCAGTGACCTGTCTGTAACCGATATTGTATCAATTAATATTGTCAGATATATTCACCTTATATACCAAAAATTGAATACTGTTTAAAATATCATTTCAGTTTAAGATACATGCCAAAAAGCAACAACATTGATTATGCGTTATATCACAATCATTTAAAATGTATTAGTTGATGGAATATCGGCACATTTGATTATCGGAAACGTATCTTTGATGCTTGGATCAAGAAATGAAATATTTATATTGTTTTATGATTATCATTATTATTATCATTCGGTATGAGGTAATGGTGTTGATCAAATGATTGGATCCAAGAAAGAGGTCCTTCTCAGATAGACTATTCAAAAATAGGTTTATCATTAAACTAATTGCAACAAATGAAATGTTTGAGGAATTTAAAGTATGAATTATACTTACGCAACATACATGTATTAAATAAAACTACTGAGCTTTTTTTTTTAAAATCGATTTCAAAATTTGCTTATAATATTTGTATACATATGTAACGTTAGAGCAAACAGTTCAAAAATGGAAAAATGCCGCACTTAAACAGACGATTTCGTGTTTTGATATCTCCGATTTTACCACTATTGACTATCAATTCAATGGTATAAAAGACTCACAGTTGTATCATAGGTGGTATTCAAAAATGAACGTTCAGCAATGACAACATTTGGTTTACACAAGTACATTTTTTTTCTGATTACAGTGAACACTTTCATTCTTTCGACGCATTTTTTTAAAATTAATTTTGGCTTCTCTAAATGATCTTTGAATATATCTGAAATATTACACTGTTCTGATATCTTTCAAATATATACTATACTAGCGGAAAAAAGAAACTGTGCATTATAAAATTTAGTATAATTTTTCTATATCTATTGTTTGTATTTATAAAATTCAAACAATCGATAATGGTATTGTTTTTGACAATATCGGATGGTTACCGTCCGGGTGCACGGACGTTTTCATGGTTAGTGAGCACCTGTTGTTTATTGAAGAATTTGTACGCACGAGTTTTACGGGCCAATACTGTTTGGAATAAGAACTGTAAAGGATTTGTTTAAACTTTTTTTGTTAAGGAAATCACTTTAGTTTCAACAAAATTTACCCCTATGTCATGCCACGACTCAACGAAAACCAACGTAATCGTGCTGTTGGGATGCTGCAAGCTGGAATGGCACAAAATACTGTAGCAAGACACTTTGGAGTCTATCGAAACACCATCCAGTCATTATGGAGACATTTTCAACAATCTGGCAACACCCAAGATCGACCGCGCTCTGGACGACCTCGTGTGACGTCACGTCAACAGGACAACCACATTAGATTTGTGCATCTGAGAAATCGTTTCCAGACAGCAAGTTTGACTGCCCGTAGCATTCCAGGGCTTCGACCAATTAGTCCAAGAACTGTGCGTAATCGTCTGTGCGAGCAAAACATCAGACCAAGACGTCCAGCGGTGCGCCCAGTACTGCTTCAACGTCATCGTATCGCCAGACAAGCGTGGTGCACACGACATCTGCGATTCAGAATACAGGACTGGGCCAATATTCTGTTCACTGATGAATCCAAATTTCATTTGGATAGCAGTAACAGCCGTTGTAGGGAGCGTTGGGGAGCGTTACCAGGACGCTTGTGTTGTGCAACGTCGACAATTTGGTGGAGGTAGCGTTATGGTGTGGGGTGGAATATCAGCACGTGGAAGGACCCCTCTACAAATTGTCAATGGAAATCTCACCGGTGTACGCTATTTAGATGAAATTATTCAGCGTCATGTGATACCCTTTATACAGAAACATCAAAATCACATCACTCTGCAGCAAGACAACGCAAGGCCACACGTTGCACGTGTAGTCAGGGACTTGTTTGTTCAACAGAATGTCGATGTCTTGCCTTGGCCAGCTGTTTCCCCCGATTTGTCGCCGATCGAGCACGTCTGGGATGAAATGGAAAGACGTTCACGCCGTTTACCAAATCAGCCAGTGGCATTGGCTGATTTAGGCCAGGCTTTAACCAACATCTGGAACACCATCCCTCAAGCATTTCTGAACACTTTAGTGGCATCAATGAGGCGTCGCTGTCAAGCATCCGTGAACGCAAATGGTGGTCACACGCGTTAATAATTTTGTTAATTCAATTTCAAATAACAGTGACTTTCGAGTGTGCTGAAATTGACGTTATTCGACGTTGACATTAATGTATTATGAGATGTTGTTACGAATACATGTGTTAACAGTATTACAAAAAATAAAATTTGTTCTTTGAAATTTTTATTTTTTTTTTCATATATTAAATAATGCAGTTTCTTTTTTCCGCTAGTATATTTACAAGTATTCTATTTTTTCTAAATGCCGTTAATGCAATCAAACTTTAATTTGTGATTTAAAAGTATCGTCATTGGAACTCTTGTCTGATTTGTTCACATAGAAGTAATTGATGGTTGTTATATAAATATATTCTGTGTAAACCAGTGCATTGATTAAAGGTAATCTTTATGAACATATAAAATCATGTTGTATATTAAGATAAATAACCTAAATAAGTAACGTGCATATATTTGCGAAAGCTTGCGGAGACAAAATGGCCTACTGAATGATGAGTTAATATTGCAGTCAACATCTAGACCTTTCCAAGAAATAACTTCTTTATTAAGTGTTTAATGAATCTTATTGGAACAAAACCCATTGTATCAACATCAAAGGATATCATTGATGTTATGATAACTTATTAGTGTAAAATTTATCTACTTTATATTTTATTTTTTTCAATTCTTACAGGTCAAGGTCACGATTTTGGTTTATAGTGTTTCAGTTAAATATTTTTCTTTTTAAAACAAAAAAGTTCCAAAAATGAAAACATTTAGAATGAAGATGTTTATATAATCATCTACATGTCAATATTGCCGAACACGCACTGGGTTTTTTTTCCGAATCCATCTATTGTTCCTGCAAATAGATGTAAAGAGATTCTAAAGAGATGAAACTCATTTAGTCAAGTTTTAAGAGGAACATTGAAATTCAATTACGTTACCATGGTCAAATGCAGGCATTCCTTGATATCAAACCTCACATTTTCCAACTAAGAACGTTATTCAGTGTGTCGAGTCATGATCATACACTGTAAAAATCTAAAGCATATTAAAGTTGCTCATTGTTGTTTTTGATGTTTGTGTTTTTGTCTTTTGAAATGTACTGTACAATTAAATTGTTTATTCCAAGGCATGGTTTCATACCAAAGCTGACAAATTGTCTCTGGCTCAAGTTAAAATAGTTGAATATTGTTATAAGTTATATTCTATATACTATAAGAAAGCAACCACCTAAATATGTCATTGTTTAATAAATTTAAGGATGTGATATTGTTTCTTTCATATAAGCTCTATGTGGTTCTCTTCATAATAGTGTGTCACTTATTTATTTGAAAATATAGTGTGTTTTATTAACAGCAGAGTTTTTAAAAGAGATAAGCCCTAGTGGAAGCAGAAACTTTGTCTTTACAAAACTAGTCAGCACAATTGATTGAAAGAGAGACAATAATAGAAATGTCATTTAAAAAGTCATTTAAAAAGCATAATCTATTTGTGATTATTAATTTAAAAACAAAGATATTTCAATTGGCTAATATACACAATTTTGACCGTATGTAAGCGAGTGGATTGTTCGTGTACAAAAATTAATTCAAATTTTTAATCATTTCAAATATTGTTTTGTTTGGAACAACAATTGTTTGCAGCCGTTGTTTTTGTGTTGTGACGATATTTTAAGTCTTATTGTAGGTTTTACCTTCATCACACTTAACTCCTGCCCATCCAGCAGCACATCCTCCTTCACAAAGACCAGTCACGTGATTACAGAAAGCCTCGTCTCTACAATGTCCTGTACATTGTTGACTACAGTTTATACCGTACCACCCTTCTCTACACTCTGTTTTACAAAATGATACGATTTTGTTTAAATAATGTTTTATTAAATGTTAAAATGGAATAGAAATAATGCCTGATACGGAAATTCGAATTGGCTAAGGAAAATATATGACATCTTACTTGCATCACAGTTCACTCCGATCCATCCAGGTTTACATGTAAAGCATGCTCCACTTTGTATGTGACAGGTGCTGTCTTCACAGTTTAGGGGACAGGGAGTGTTACAGTTACTGCCGTAGAAACTAGCATTTTGACATCCTGTACAGGGATGGGGTAATTGAAAAAAGTATTTGTAATTAAGTGTAATTAGTTACATGTTTCAAAGTCATTGAAAGTAACTTGTAATTGAGTCTGTCTTCAATTACAAGTAATTGAATATATTTTAAAACATTCCAAAAATATTGTGTATTTTCAGTTACTTTTTAATTACATTTCAATGACTTTTTCCAAGTTTAAAATATGAAAAAGTGTCTTAAAATGATAAATAGTTAGTATACATGTTTGGCATGAGCTTTTGTTTATACAATAATTAAATGTCTCAAAATGTTTAATATGTTTATACAGCATGACACACTGCCCAGGGCAATAGGTAAAGGTCTAATTTTGTTGAGGTGTGAACTCCTTTATTACTACAGAATTCCCCCTATTAAATACTCAATGGAATCCGAATATCACATTATTGTGAATTATGGCCATTATTATTCATATACTGATATGCTGTACTGCCACAGGTTGTACTTTCTGAATAAACATAGTAATGTAAAAAAAAATAATTCACTATAGAAAATATTGTTCAGAACCAAACATGAACTCAACGGTACTTGATGAATTTAATGTTAAAGAAAATTTTGTAGAAATTTCAAGAAATCTATAAATGATCATTAAACTTAACTACAACCTTTAAAGAAATTCTGTACATAAAGCCTTGTATATTTTAATGGTATTTATATATTTATATATTTTCAAGATTTAAAAAAATAAAATTTAAGTAATTGAAATGTAATTCATTACCTTTATCAAAGTAATTGAGAGTAAATAATTACATTTTTTTAAAATTAATGTAATTGTAATTGCAAGTAATTGATAAAATTGTCAATGTATTTGAAAGTATTAAATTACTTTTCATAGTAATTGACCCTAACCCTGATCCTGTATGAAATGGAGATAAATAACACTGACATGATAGTGAAGTTATTGATACCAGATTTTAAACAGTTATTTGCATTACCAACTTGTCCAGATATCCATACATGATCAACATAATGTATATCGTATACTTATAGAAAATAGACCCTTTTCCGCCCTGTGCGATAAAAACAGAAAATTCGCCTACCAGTGTAATATAAACCCTAGTGTTGTGCTATTAGATTTATATCAAACCCCTCTCCGGCAATCTTTGGATATTATATCACACCCCTTTCCGTTAATCATCCGCTATTATGACGTAGAGTTCAGTTTGCATCGTTCAACTCCGATTTCCAAGTATGACGTTTAAATGATACGTCGACGTCAACTTGGTATACAAACAGCTGGCGCCAAAATATCAGGAAAGTTTATTAGAGATGGAATATGTAGACACAGATCGATTTGTTAACAATAGTCATTCATCACATGATTGTTAGGTCACCTGAGTCACTCAGGTGACCTATTGCAATCGGTCTTCGTTCGTCGTCGTGCGTCGTGCGTCTGTGCGTCGTGCGTTAACAATTTTACATTTTTAACTTCTTCTTGAAACTACAAGGCCAATTGTTACCATTTTTGGGGTGAAGCATCTATATGGTAAGAAGAATCTAAATTGTGAAATTCATGGCTCTAACACCCCCGGGGCGCCACGAGCGGGGCCAAATATGCAAAAAAAGCCATATTTTCAAAAATCTTCTCTACTCCCACACACTGCATATTTAGAAAAAAACCCCATTTTTTTTGTTTAAATGCCCACAGGGAGAGTTTCTGTCTGCCTCTGGGGATGGGGGATAAGAGGTTGTTTTAAATAAAACATGTCTACTAGCCACCTTGTTTTAGTTTATATATGAAAACATATACTAGTACACATAAAACCTATCTTGAAAGTTAACAATTGTGGGAAAATTGTTTTCTATCATAGCCTTGTACCTTTTCAATATCAGGTCATGCACTCTTTTATGATCTGTATAAGTTTTTTGCTAAAATTATAGGTTTCATAGTCCTTTTTTAAAGATTTCAGGCAGGAAGGTGGTCGTCATTACAATATTATAATTTTTCTACTCCAGAATAAAACTTAATTAAATGCATATATGAGACTCCTCGACAAGTTTGTGTATGGGCTATGGTACTCAGGTGACCGTTAAGGCCTATTGGCCTCTTGTTTTATTATTTCTTTAATATTTTCTATAAGTATATGATTTAAAAATCACAACATGGTAATTTTATATCGCATCCCATACTGTAAATTTCTTATTTTGCGCAAGTCCCTTATTCTGCGATTTCGCTGTTTTGTTTCAAATCGCGAAAATTTAACGTAGCTCGCGGGTTTGCTGACGTCACAATAGAATTCGACGTTAAAAGAGCACCATGTATACAAAGAACAGCTAAATGTAGATATATTAGCAGTAACGCTATAAAGGCCTAAAGTATCACAATAAAATAATAGTTGTTATATATACAATTTAATTCCCCATTACTAGAGTTACTGTTTTATGGAGATCAATAAAATTTACATATCACTTTTAGTAAAATGAAAAACATTTGTTCTATTTTATGTGTTATTATTCAACGGCAGCTTTAAAATTCTAAATAACACCAACAAATTAGACAACTTGCATGGATTACTTTGAGGTTTTTTGTCGAACAATGCCCGTCCTTTTTTTCGAAACACAGATGCACGAAACTGATTACGTCGCGTTGACATGGTGTAACGTCGCGATGACAATATAACGTTACGTGAAAATTTCAAATCTTTAAAGTTGTTTTTTTGCGAAAAATTGGCTGAGAACACATATTGATTTTTTTATCGATTATTTCTAAATCATCTTCGCAATCATTGTGCTAAGTAAAATAAAATTCTTCTGATTTGTTTAAAATGTATGAGTATGGTTTTGGAATGCGGTTACTGGCCAAAATGTAAATATTGCTATATATTTCATTGAAATTATGTTTATTGTGTTAATCAACATTGTTGTATTTAAAATAAGATAACATTATAATTAGGCTGACGAATTCAATAAAACTTTTAGGAATAAACCTTTGAAACCAACTGATTCGACCGACAAATTTTTAGGGTAGGTTGTCTCACAAGCAGAAACCCGGGAGCTACTTTAAATCGCAAGCACCCATAGTTTTGTTAGAATTTCATACAATTCAAAAGATTCTGTAAAAAAGCGATATTTTAAAATCCACGAGGGTTTCTTCTCAAATTTTTTTTTTCCCGGATATTCATTCATCGCGTTTATTAAGGAATTTACAATATTAGCCTCTGGTCGCTGTATATCAGCCGTGGAGCTTGACGGCTCTCGGGCTGATATACAGCGACTGAGGGCTAATATAGGATATGATCTTAAAAATGTCATGTAATAATCTATATATGAAAAAAATGACAATAAGAACAGACAATCATCTCAAAAATCCATAAAACGAAATATTTAATATATTTAAGGACGGCGGACCCAATTCATTTCTATAATAGATTTTTTATTCATTTTTTTTTATATAATGTTAATCAGTTAATGGTGAGTGAAAATCAATAAAAACATTACATTATCATCGATTTCCTTTATTTACTAGGGGCGTTTCAAAATGTGGGTACGAAAATCGAAAAGATATAATAGAAAGTAATGGGAATTTTTGAGGCGTGATAAAAAAAACGGATATTCTAAAAATTCTGCAATAGATTTTTACTCTAATTAAATTGTAATATTAGGAACTCAATTAGCTTACTAATGAACAGAAAAACAAATGTAGGTCATCGAACTAATATTTCGAGGGGTTGTGTCAATGTTAACTGCATGGTTCATTTTTTTTTTTTAGAAATATCATTGAAAAAAAACATAATAATTTATTGCCTGACGTTACATTAACTGCTATATTTATAAGTATTGTTACGTTAATGTATAAATTCAGTATCTATCAGAATATAAGACTATAAAATGCCTTTCGGCGTTGTAGGATTTATAAACCGTGGAAATATAATGGACTTGTCGCAAACAGAGCAAATTCGGACTATTTTTTTTTCTTAATTTTTCTCCACTAACAATATTTTGGCATCAAAAATTATGTTTAGTATAATGAAATTTTTATCATTTTCTCTTATTCTAATGTACGTAATTACGACAGTCATATTCATAGCATATGCGCGGTTTCTGCGCAGAGGTGCGAAATCTTGAATTCGGTCTGTCGTCCTTAATATATCAGATTAAATTGTAAAGTCGTATTTAATGCAAACTCTTCAAAATGGAACAACACATTCAAGTTTATGCATTATTAATATACACTAGAGCTGAGCATTGAAAAATCATAGTACTGAAATGCACTGAAACATCCTTACGGAACAATAAAAACTCAAGAGTGTACTATTTGGTTTAGATTTTTAAGGTGAGTTCTCAATTCTGAAATTTTGGAGAACATATATTTAAGGTCTTCCGTTTCCAACGGAAGACCTTATTGTCATTGCTTTGTTTCTTTTCCCCTATTATTATTTTTTTTTTCTGTAACGTTTTCTCAAAAACGCTTTAGCCGATTTTGATGAAGCTTTCAGAACTTATTCACGACAAAATTTATAAGAAATTTATTGATCAATTTTTAGTCGTCACTTCCGGTCCAGAGAGGTATTAAAGATTTTATGTTTTTGCTTGTTTAAGATTTTTCTCCAAAAGTATTAAAGACAGAACTTTCAAATTTTCAAGAATGGTAGAAAGTCTTTAGCCGCAGTACCTTTTGCATATCCAAACGTCCGCCGTCACTTCCGGTCGTCACCGGAAGAAAACAAAAACATAATTTTTTTAATTTTTTTTTTGTTTTGAAATTGTTTGCTATTATTCGATAGAGACGCTTTAATAACTTCTGAATATGAATCTTGTTTTTAATTTGATCCACGCATTCTCGAGAGTCCGCGTAGCACAGTCGTTAGAGTGGTAGACTTGTGCCCAGGCGAACCGGTTCAGTCCTTGAGTGCCGAATATTTGTTCTTCCTTAATTGTGTTAAGATTTTTTATTTGATATATGAAATGAGAGATTTTACTTATTTCCAATTTAATTTAATCAAAAATCACAATAATATCGAATTTTTAAAGTATAATTTAAATATATTTATATGTCTACAAAAATATATTAAAATTCTTATTGAGGGTTATATGTAATTTGATAACGTGTTAAGAAATGATAGAAAATAACACCTATCCCTATAATCTATTTAATGGTGCACTCAAACGGAAGACTTTTCGTTGCTCGCAACAAGCGCCTAGTTTATTTTTTTTTTCGTAATATCAGTATTATACGAGGGTTGCTCGGAAATTATTGAGACAACACGGATATTTCCTTTTCTAAGTAACGAATTAGGGTGAAAATTGGCATGAACATTAATGAAACCTTAGCAAATAATTAAACAAAGTAATATTTCAAAAATGTTTAATATTTTGTTTACAACGGTAGATAAACAAATCGGTGGTCGGGGTACCCGGCGCAAGCATAAACTCAGAAAATAATAAATCTAATACATCATCTATCTAAGTGTCTGCAAACTTACATTTTACAATAAAAGAAATCAGATTATATATGTTCAATTTGCTATTTATTGTTATTGACTTTTGATCAAGTTTCCTTCGTCTTTGAGTTGAAATACGGATATGGTACATATATATTTACCAAGCAATAGAAATCTAAAACGACGGTATATTGAATTTTGACGTCAAGGCGGCGCAGCGAATATACATCAAATTGGTGGAAATTTCGGTAATAAAACCTTTTCCGGGCAATCAATTGCTTAAACAAGAAATATACGATAACAAGGGATAAATGGCTTCAGTATATCGTCTTTTTTCACTAATTGTTTAGCTAGAATCCAGACAAAGTGACTAAATATCAAATACTTTTCACACACTAACTGATGACAACAGTTCTAAAATATGTACCCAGAACTGTAGGAGACATTTCACAGTAATTTGTCTTTCGGTTAGAAATAACCCGATTTTTTTTCCTCACAAAAATCGAGAATGGAGAGAATATGTAAATGTTGACATATTGAAATGTAAACAAAAATATAGAAATTCTAATTTCCCTTTGTTTGTTAGGTGTTTAAAACATAGGATCAATGAGAAGCGTTAAAATGACGTTGCGGTAAGTTTGGAGTTGCGTCGGGTCACTGGACGAAGGCAAGTTGGTCAGTTTACCAGGAATGATCTAATCATGCCATGGTCACGAAGCTTTTCACATTGATAAACTCTATCCTGGTGTACGTTTTGGTGAAATTTCAAGGGTTTATCTTTTTCCCTAATAGAGATAAGAGAAATTGTCTCAATAATTTCCGAACAACCCTCGTACGTGCATCGATGTATAATTAAAAAAAAAATGATAATCAACTAATTCTAAGATGAATTTGTGATGGTAGTTTTGCACGAAGCCCAATAAGTGCAATGTAAAAGAACGTCTGAACGTCATAAAATTACAAAGAAAATAATAACATGGTTTTTTTTTCTAAATATTTTATAGGCATATTATACATTTCATAAAACTGGAAAATGTTTGAAAAGTACCTTTAATGTCAAGTTTTTGTAAATGATTTTAGAATTAAGTGTGTTTGGACTCTCATCGTGTTCAAAAGGAACATAGTTTGGAAAATTACTTTTTATCCATGAATAAAATTATTCGTAAAAATATATATTTAAATGTAAATTTAAAGAAGATGTCAAAAAAAAGTAAGTGGTTGCTATAGATAGAAAGAATGTGTTTTCGAAAAACCTCAGTCCCCTATTTTTTTTTATCAGAAGTAAGATTAGCAAACAGTCCCCCCCACCAAGAAAAGGCCAAAAATAAAGACAAACTAAACAACAAAAGGCTCAGAAACATATTTTTTTGTTCAAACGCACTTATACAAATGTTGGGTCCGAACAATTCTGTATGCATAATGGAATTAGGTGTACAAAAATTAAGCAAATTAAATAGGGTCATACAATTACCAGATTAACCCAAATTCAATTTGTGCATAGTCACAAAATTTACGAAATCAATTATTAAACCGACCTATTTTTCGACGGAATACGTGACTTACGCACTGCAAACTTCACTCTATAGATATTAGAGGTTTTTTACTTAACGTTATCGCGCCGAGGGAAAAAAATAACGTCATATAACGGCAAATGTCGTAAAGCTGCTACAACGTCATAATCAGCGTAAGAGTAAAAACTTGAAATATTTTGTTTTAAAATTATGAAAAAAAAATCTTGTTTCACTTTATGCATCAATTGTTTATTCTTAACTGTTTATTATGTTTAATAAAAAATGGTACGACATTTTGAAAATTTATTTCAATCTCCGTAATCTACCGACCTGATCCCGGAAAATCACGAGCTATCATGCTCAATTGTATATTCGATACCTTTTGGTCAATTTTTGTAATAAAAACACGTATACTATAGTTCAACTGGCATGTCCTTTTTAAATTCAAAAACAGTCGTTCAAATGCAATACATTTCTGAGATAGATATATATATATATATATATATATATATATATATATATATATATATATATATATATATATATATAACAGTACAATATTTTATGATCATAATAGTCACGTGATATGGCAGTCGTATGATACAAGCCGATGTATTTGTGGTTTTGGGATCATTTAAAAATGTTGATATTGCAGGGACATAATCACGTCAAAATATACAACTGAAGTATAAAATAAATTTATGTCATATCGTAGATTTTTAATAGTGTTGGGAACTTTTTAAGATAAAACTATTTGTTAGTAGACACCATATTTTATAATGCATATGTTGAATAATTTTGAAGGTCACAGTTCTTAATTTCATTAAGAAATAATTAATTTGTAAGATTTACAAGGATCCCAGAAGATTTTAAATTACATAGCATATTTCAAATTTACATAGAAAAGTTTGTCATGAACAGATAAGTGTATGCCCTTGCAATTTAATTATTTATTTAGTTACCCAGCTTTAAGATATACGATATTTTATACAAAACTGAGGTTGCCTCATTGTACAATGCATAATCATAACAAATGGAAAATAAGACTATACAGGTAGCATTCTACTAATGATAATGTTGAACAAAATATTCATTTATAATGTTTCGTTTACCTATAACATTTATTCTTCTTCGCTAAAAAACTGCATGACAGCCTTCGATGAATTAACTTAATGCGTCATTTTGAAGCATATAGCGTCATATTTTGTAATACAGCGAGAACGATCTCTCGCTTATTTTTTACGTGTGTACGATATAACGGACATCTGAATTGTAAGTAATATCATTTGTTGTTTTTAATTAAAAATATAGTATAAATTTATTTTGCTAATAAATTAATTAATAAGTACTTTCGAGGTTTGTAATATACTGTGATGTCATAACGCACATTACCCGTACTTTTTGTCTGAAGGAATTTATTGACAGACTTAACTGTGCTGCGGAGCAGAGATACTTTTTAGACGTGAAGTTTAAAAAATATAGATTTTTAAAAACTAAATTCAAAGCAACTTATAACGTCATGTCATTTCCCCTAATAGTGATATATTGAAATTTTGCATTCAGTTTCGTTTATCTTTATTGATATATGAGTACCAATTTGTCCGTATTAAATTAACCATTGCATCATTATTTTTTGAAAGATATAGTCTCATAACTGCAGCGGTGTGTGCATACAAAATACACCGCTGCAGTTTAAAGACTATATCTTTCAAAATATAATGATTTATTGCATATATTTACATTTTTCAAAATTCTCGCCTTGTCTGCCAACTTGATTGATACCTTAAAAATCCTATTTTATCCTAAGGGTAAGTTCATAAAAATGGAAGAACCACTGTAACAACCCAAGTGTGGATTTCCGCTTGTGACGTTGCATATTACAGCGTTTAACGTTTGTGACGTCATAATTAATTTCGACATTTTAACCTTTCAGTATCTTGTGTGTGTTACAGTATTAGAACTGCGGAAACTTCCAACACACTTTACATACAAAAATATGTGGAATGTAAAATATGTATTTTGTTTTAAGTACTAACATTGCGTGATCTTGTGCTACACACAACAATGATTTTAAGACGGTGTTTAAGACTTTTTCTAGTTAAACAATATTTATACCAATAATATTTTGCTCCATTTTTCTTTACACAAATTTTAAACATACTTTAATCATAATATTTGAAAAGGGTGGATAAACAGGATATTAATCGAATCGAATGAACATATACAGTGTAGTAAAATCTGAGAAACATTGTTGTGAGGGAAACGTTTGCAGAATCCAATCAAACCATTGATTATATTCATCAAATCGACAAATTATTGGAAAAAAATATAAGTGAAATTATCGCTTACGTCAATGTGCAAAACGAGTTATAAACTGTGTCATATAAAGAAAATATAAATAGCAGTTATTACAACATTCACAATTCGCCTTGTTAAAAATTGTTCTACAGATATATACATTCTGAAAATACTAACATACAACTCATTTTTTGTTTAAATGAATGTTAATATTTGGTTTAAATTAAAATGTGTTTCTATTTTATATAAGTACCTTGTACAGTAACTTGACACAGCTCTGCATTGACATTGTCTACTTCATATCCTTTTGGATAGGTTACTCCGTCTAACCGTTCGTTGTAAAATATCACATACCTTCCGGATTTAGTACATGTTATTGTTAAGTTCAAGGGTGGTAACTGAGGTCCATCCTTGTAGCACAGAGTGGAACCTTGTATATCACCAGTGTTTGATACATACAGGGAAAATCCAGCAAATCGTCCTCTTTGACGGATTTCTGCACAATAAAAAAATAAACAGCTATATAAGTAAGTTGAACGATAATAAAAATATTTTTTTTATATCTTAAAGAAGTATAGAATTGATACAATAGAACATATGAACGTTTATACTTATACTGAGTAGTTATTTTGCCCATGTGCATTTTGTTTTAATACGATGGATTTTGGAATGAACTTAAGTGTAACTGTTTGGACAAAGTATTTAAAACCTACTCAACAAACGTGATTGCTATGCATTTTTTTTCATATTTTATTAAATATTAATAATGATAGTTTTGAATTTTGTAACAAAAAGGTAAAATTATTGATATAATAATAAATTTATATATATTTGAAAACTATTAAAATATGTTGGCAACAGAATGGACAATTACGATAACATACCTTTAGAACTTTAATAAAATATGTGTTGTCAGTCTGCTTCTATGTCAGTCTGTCCGTCTCTCTCTCTCTCTCTCTCTCTCTCTCTCTCTCTCTCTCTCTCTCTCTCTCTCTCTCTCTGCTTATCTCTCTCACTCTCAATAAAATTCATTTTAGTTTATTTTTCTGCCTAAACCTCTCTATGCCTTTATCAGAATTAAAAAGAAAAAAAAAGCTTCACACACACACACAGAGAGAGAGAGAGAGAGAGAGAGAGAGAGAGAGAGAGAGAGAGAGAGAGAGAGAGACAATGATACACTGCAGTGTGCAAAATATATAGAAAATGAAAAAAAAAATACTGAGCCGATTTAACAAGTGGCAAAAAAGAAAAATAAGTAACAATTGAGAAAAAGTCACCAAAGAAAATAATGGAAGAAGGGATAACAAACCCAAAAGCAAATAAAAAACAGAGAACAGTTTCAATGAACACTCTCCGCAGTCTCCCCGAATCATATGTATATATATATATATATATATATATATATATATATATATATATATATATATATATATATATATATATATATATATATATATGATTAAGACTCCAGAATAAGGAAAGGTAAAAAGAGCTTAGTTGTTTTTGTGAGGGAAAAGCAATTTATGTATGGTATGAATGAGAATTTGCCAGAGTTAGGAAGAAAATTACTAAAATAGATTCTGCTCAAAGTTCAAAACTACCTATGAGAAAAAAAGAAAGTAATTCAAGCAAATTTAACACAAAATGTCTTAGAAACAGGTAAAAGAGAGATTTAATTCAATTGAAAATTTGGCAGAAATATGCAAGGAATTTCATCAATTTGTAAAACGTTTACCCTGGTTTATGACCATGAAGCTTCAGTCATTAACACGGGACTCCCAGTAGACGAATATGCACTGGAAGTGTATCTAACTGATACCCCTGCCCATAGTACGTCGGATCCTGTGAAAGTAAAAGCTGACGGAAACTGTTTGGCATATGCCGGTGTAAAGCAGAATAATGACCTCCGTATAATAAACGGGGCTTATTTTTTGACGTATTTTGAATCAGAATTGTGGAAAAGGACACTATTGAAGCTGTTTTAAATATGAGCTTGTATCTCTCAGAAGAGTTTCTTGACCAGGGATTACAGAAAAAAAGCTTTTAGCACAGACGTTTGCCTTATATTCTGAAAAATATTTTGGTTCTAATACACTGCATTAGGGAGAGGTGGAAAATATTTATAAGAGAAAAATGATACAAAAACAAAGAATGCCTTCTATACCTTGCAAGTGTTCTATGTTGAGATATTTTCTCCATTAACCCTCGTAAAAGTAAGGTAAGTGTATTGAGATACCTATATCGGTTGATTGAAACAGGGGAAAAGAAATCGATGAACATGTGGTACATTATACTGAGTTCTACGAAAAGTGGCATGACAAATGAATATCGGGTTCCAAATCATTTTGTTGGCGTGCTGCCAATGGAAATTGAATACCTTGGTAATATCATCATGCAACAAGAAAAACTCAAAGCAATAAGAAAAGTAGAAAACAGATGAGAGATATCAGGGCACACTCACATAATTGCCCCAAAAAATGCCACTTTTGAAGGTAAGGAAGAGAAACAAGAAGTATGAAAAGAGGAAGACATGGAAAAGTAACAATGAGTATCAAAATAGAAAACTATGGAGGAAAAACAAGACTTCTTCCTGCATAACTTTTAGCCCGATATGTTTAGGTCAGGTAGAAAAAAATATATATCCAAGTATTGTGGTTGACGTGGATGAGTCTATGTGCAGTGTATGCCCTGTCTTTTGCAAAAGTCATGAATATAATTGGTTGTTTTATTGCACAAAAACAATTAAAGATATATGTCGTTGTAAAATAGAAAATATGTTGGCTGTTATTCTGAAACAGGAATTAAGAATATCGTAAATATTTTCTCCAAACTAATATTTGGAACTACCCAATAGAAATGCTGCAGCGCTTAATTCTGTACTGTCACTATTTTGTCCATTTTGTTATGCTTTGTTCAAATTGTTTCTAATGTCTTCAAATATTTTTTATAGAAACTAGCCAAGTTAAATATATTTCATATTTTAATTGAATAATATTTTTTTTCATTTCGTAACCCTTTCTCTTTATATATATTTTGGCTTAATTTTTAAAAAAAAATTGTCTTGTTAACAGAATGTCCGTACTTTTTCTCCCATATGTTTGTTTGTTTTTTGTTTTTTGTTTTTGTTTTTGTTTTTGTTTGACCTGCCTGTTACTTCGAAGTCCCTACTGTTATCAGTACATATTTTGATATACATTTGCCGTTTGAAAAGCACTTGTTCAACTAAATTCACGTTACTGTTTATTCTCATTATCAGAACGAAATGTAATCGGATGATGCCATGTTTTGATATGTTCACTGAAATCTTTAATAAAACAAAGCATTTTTTTATCCTAACATGAAGTACTTTATCGTAATTTAAAGCATTTATTTACTGAAAAAATAGTTAATCTTTGCATGTCATAAAAAAACCCCAAAATTAAACAGAAAATTGTTATAGTTTCACATTTGTACAGCTCTTTGTATGAAAGTAATAGGGTGGACATAACATTTTGGACGAGATATATCAAGTGACAATTATTACTTCATATTAAGATAAGGTTTGTGGCTTGCATTTTATAGGAATTGTACCAAAGTTACATACCAGTTTGTTCACTATACTAAAGTCTTTTTTCTCATGAAATTCAAATAATTTTGCAGTCTCCATTTTATTACTACAAAATGCCAAAGTTCATGATTTCAAATTTTCATGCTGATAAAATGTAAATATTTTAGTGAAAATATATACATGTTTTAAGTGACTACTATGGGGGTTATTTATGCTTAAAATGTTCGAAAAATATGTCACTATTTATATAATGATTAATTTATTAAAATTTCTAATAAACTATTTAAAAATATAATAAAGTGCAAGAAAAGTTTTAATTTTGGACTACTTTTATATAAACGAAAACATCTTGTTTGAAACCTTTCCAAGTCCACCGATTTCAGGAAAAACGTATCTTAGTATATGTGTAGTCTGGTGTTTCAAAAACATTATTCAAAACCATATGGTGTGGACGTCGTTTTTGTAGAAATTGATAAACCGCTTGTGTTCTGTTATTTTTTCAATGAAACTATGAAACCCCGCGAAATAACAAAACTCTTTAACCAATTATGACGTCATATAAATGTTGACGTCATAACTAAAATAAAGGGTAATTGGTGTTACGTCACAGTGAAAATATGTGGGTTATCTCCCTGTAACCGCAAACTTTACCTTAATATTTTCTATTTCTGCATGTTTTGATATTCTGTAGTTTAATGTTGTGTAATTGAATGAAAGTTGAAATTAAACATGTAGTTTCTCATTGATTTTAAGAAAAGTGTCATTTGAAAATAGGCATTTGTTTTAAATTACCCATACAAGTTCAAGGCAATCCCGGAATAATTGATAAAAAAAGGACTAGCTAAGCCCTAAGAGCTAGCAGCCATAAGCCCAGAACATTATTTTTATCCAATATAAGACTACAATTGTATTAGTTTTATGCACTATTAGAAATATAATAATACAATAACAATAATAACTAGACTCTTGTTGCTATAGCAACAAAAAGGTCTACCGTTCCTCATGTATAAATCTGTAAAAAAAAAATGCATTTCTCTCTTAAAAAGAAAAAGGATATACATGTTATACATACTGTGATGGAATCTTTCAGTAACTTTTCTATGTGAAACAAAACAAAACGAGAAAAAGTCATTTTTGAAATTTGCTTTGACGACCGGAAGTTACGCCGGATCAAACGGAACATGGTAAACATATCTTCATACATTGTTTTATTTTTCCTTAAAGTTTGGATGCTTAAGCTTTTGTCAGTTATGAGATCTTGTTGAGAAAAGGTTTATTGTCTCGGGACAGGAAACGGACGAACAGAAAAGCTTAATGAAAAAAAAATTGTGAATCTATCTTAAACATTTTCCTCTCGGACAAACAAAATAGTGTGAACACATTTACATATATAGGTCTATCATCCTGCAAAGTTTGATTGTTCAAGTCATTACCATATTTGAGATCTCGAGAAGTCAAGGTTTTTTGCCTCGGGACAGGAAACGGACAAACGGAAGAATTCAGTGAAAATTGAAAGTTAGTAGTTCTTATACATTCGAGAACAGGACTTTACCGGCTATCATTTTATCTAATATTAGCAAAGAAAAACAGTCAATTTTATAAACAACTTGATTTGTTTGAACTCTTCCGGTGTGGACCGGAAGTGATGGCCGACAAAATAAAAGCACTTAAACACATCTCCAGTCAAATGTCTATCATCCATGAAAGTTTCGTTTCTTGATCACTTATACTTTTTAAGATCTCGCGGGTACAAAATTTATTTTTAGAAAGCTACCTGAGATATTTGAGATATCTCACCTGAAGTGGAATTTTTCTGTTGATTCAACATCGATTAGATGACATATATAAAGATTCATACTTATATATTCATTCTATGTTAAATAAATCAAATACTTAAAAAAATAATTTTTTGAAGTGCTTCCGGTGACGACCTGAAGTTATGACGAACAAAACACAATAGTTTAAACACATCTACAGCAAAAAATCTATCATCCTACAAAGACTGAATGCTCAAGTCTTTATCGTTTCTGATATCTCGATGTGACAAGCTTTTTGTCACGGGACAGGAAACGGACGACAGGAAGTGAATTTTGAAAAAATGAAAAAACTCCTCGAGGTATTATCATTTTCTATCATTCCTGAAAATTTCAAGAAAATCTGTCAATGCATCTCTGAGAAATCTTGTGGCCAAAATTGGGGGGAAAAAAATAATAATGATAATAATAACTAGACTCTTGTTGCTATAGCAACAAAGAGGTCTTCCGTTCTTATATAAATGTATTATTCTGTACATGAAAAAGCTTTTTTCAAATAGAAAATATAACGGATATCATATTTATTTTGAAGAAAACTTCCAGACCGTACTTCAATGTCAAACAACAATATGAAAAAAAAAATCATTTTTTGACTACTTCTTGTTGGGACGACAGGAAGTTCCGCCGATTCAAACAAAACATTTTTACATATCTTAATGCAAAAGTTAATCATCCAACAAAGTATGGTTGTTGAATTCTTTACTGTTCTGAGACCTTGTTGAGAGGAGATTTATTGTCTTGGGACAGGAAACGGACGAAAGGAATTGCTCTATGAAAATAAAAGTTAGTATATCTTTAACATTTGCCTTTGTACATTTCTGTTTATCATGCTTACTAAAACAGTGCAAGAAAAATAGTTAAACTTATAAAATTTGTCATTTGATTGAACCCTTCCGGTGAGGACAGGAAATGACTGCCGACAAAATGAAACACGATAAACACATCTTCTATCAAATGTCTACCATCTATGTAAGTTTTGTGTTTTCATCTCTTACAGTTTCTGATATCTACCGGGTACAAAATTTAGTTTTAAAAAAAAGCTACTTCAGATTACTAACCGGAAGTAAATCTTTTTTGTTTATTAAACATCGCATACTTGACTTATGCAAGGAGTTATACTAATATAATCATTCTTTGTAAAATAACTAAAACTAGGTTTAAAAATAATTTTTGAAGTGCTTCCGGTGACGACCGGAAGTTACGCCGAACAAAACAAAATAGTGTAAACACATCTACATTCATAGGTTCATCATCCCTCAAAGTTTGAATGTTTAAGTTATTACCGATTTTGAGATCTCGAGGAGTCAATGTTTTTTGTCTCGGGACAGGAAACGGACAAACGGAAGTGCTCAGTGAAAAATTAAAGTAAGGAGTTCTTAAACATTAAACAACATGACTAAATTGCCTGTCAATTTATCTAAAATTGGCAAATATAAACAGCTAAACTTATAAACAACTTGATTTGTTTGATCTCTTCCTGTGTGAACCGGAAGTGACGGTCAACAAAATTAAACCCGTTAAACACATCTTCTATCAAATGTCTATTACCTTGTAAGTTTCGTGTCTTGATCACTAACAGTTTCCGAGATCACGCGGTGACAAAATGTCTTTAAAAAAACTTCCTGAGATATTTGAGATATCTCACCGGAAGTAGATTTTTTTTATTTCTTTAACATCGGATTGATGACATATGTAAGTATTTTTACTTATATTCTTATTCTGTGTGAAATAAATGAAATGTTCAAAAAAACTTTTTTTGAAGTGCTTCCGGTGACGACCGGAAGTTACGACGAACAAAACAAAATATTTTAAACACATCTACAACTATAGGTCTATTATCTCACAAAGTCTGAATACTCAAGTCCCTATCGTTTTTGAGATCTTGAGGTGACAAGCGTATTTGTGGCGGGACAGGAAACGGACGACCGGAAATGAATTTTGAAAAAATGAAAAAAATAACTCTAGACTTTAACATTCTCTATCATTCCTGAAAATTTCAAGAAAATATATTCAGTCATCTCTGAGAAAAATGGGGAAAAAAATAATAATAATAATAATAATATACATTACAATCACTATAAGGTCTTCCGTTGGAAACGGAAGACCTTAACTAGACTCTTGTTGCTATAGCAACAAAAAGGTCTTCCGTTCTTATATACGTGTATCAATCTGTAAAAAAACAATGCTTCTGCCAAGTAGAAAATATATTCCATATCATATTTACTTTGAAGAAAAAGTTAGTATTTCTCGAGCATTTGCCTATCAAACATTTTCGTTTATCATGCTAACTAAAACTGTTCAAGAAAAATATTAAACTTATAAACAACGTGATTTGTTTGAACCCTTCCAGTGAGGACCGGAAGTGACGGTTGACAAAATGAAAAACGTAAAACACATCGTCTATCAATTGACTATCATTCATAAAAGTTTCGTGTCTTGATCAATATAGTTTCTAAGATCTGGCGGGTACAAAATTTGGTTTAAAAAAGCTTGCGATATTTAGATATCTTACCGGAAGTAGAATGTTTTTGTTAAAAATCGCATAGATGAATTATGTAAGAATTTATACTATTATATTCATTCTATCTAAAACAACTTAAACAAGAGGCCCATGGGACCACATCGCTCACCTGAGCAACAATGGGCGTTCAAAAGATATTGTGCCATATGGCCCCTCAGTAGAATAACAAAACATAAATATTGTAAAGTATTCGAATTTTACACTTATTTTTGCATACACGTTATCTTTGACATTGTATCTTTATGGAATACTTTTTTTACCCAGAGTAAGAAAATCCTACGCAAGATATAAAACTAAACATTTGGTAGGGGTACACCTCCCTCCAATTCCAATTCCAATTTCGTTCTGCCCCCCTCCCCTCCCCCCACTTTATAAAGCGATCAAAATATATGAGAGCATATAGGTACATTTTTTTCCTTAACTACTTACTAGCTATTGTATTTTTTTAAAAATATCATATAATAGTTATTGCATTTTATTAAAAAAAAATCTTTAAAAAAAATCCTATAGATGTGAAGAAGAAAATTGTACCCCAATCCGCTCAATTCCTCAAATTAAAAACATTCAAAAATTTAATTTGTCTTCTCCATTATAATTAAATGACTGTTTTTTACCTGGCGTAAACTCGTGTGACTTTTATAACTTTACTCACATTTGATTGATGAATACTCTGGAATGAAAATTGTTGTCACGTGACATGTTAAAGAGCTATAAAAATCAATGTTGGCACATCACTCTATTTTACTAAGGCCCACCCATTATTTTCATCTTTATTCAAAAATAAAAAATGGCTACAGACCAGGATAATTTTCTGCTGTAATATTTTCTTAGGAATAGCGATAATTCCTTTATCCCCGCAACAGAAATGTGTCACAACTATGGAAATTGTTTAACGATGTCGTTTTTATTTACTCGTGTCTGAAAAACTATCAAAATTGATGTAGATTTCACATTATCCATTGTATAAAGAGGGGCCTGAGAGTAGTTATATACAGTATATCATCCTTTAATTTTTTTGTACAAGTATTTAATATTTAGCGAGACATTTCTAATGATCAACCAAAATTTCAGCGTCAATCGTAGAATTATAAGCAAGATACAGAGCTCACAATTCTGCTAGGTTTGAGTCATATATTTTGTTCACATGAGTTTATTACATTCAGCTTAAGAATTTTAACTTTGTATTTCCTATTCAGCATTGAAAGTGGAAAAAAAAGAATGGCCTCAGATCTGTGTACATAGAATTGTGAGCAAATCTCTGTATCTTGCTTATAATTCGAAGCTTAACACTCAAATATGGTTAGTAAATAGAAATTGTAAACAATTAAACACAAGAAACATATGCACTATAACAAATAAAGTGCACAATTTATTTTTCAAAATATATACCTATATATTTCCGTCAGCGATATTAAACTCCATTTAAACTTATGAATAAATTCGAGAAAATGCTAAGCATCTCAACAAAACACATTGCATTAATCTAATAGGCCTATTACGCAAAAGATCATACCGAATTACCGATAGAATGAATAGTATTTTAGTACTCTTTTAATACATCAGATTTTGCTTAATTTGCGCAGGTTAACAGTTAACTGTCTGATTTACCGAAGTCTCCGTTTGATTTGATACGTAAAAATTTCAAAATACAGGCGATAGTTACAAAGCATAGATAATGAAAACGAAACGAAAATCAAAACAAGCTAACACCACCGTCATATGTGAAAACTGTCAACGCATTGAAATATTTAACCTCAATTTACTTCACAAAATCGGCACCAATGTATTCTGCATGTTTCAAAGATCCCCTTCGTACGCGAACTGTTGCACAACAAACTAATTCATCATTGTCAGATCGACCCGTTTATCTAAACAAAGAACCTCGTGAGTCTTGGTAAAATGGGTGGGCAAACCCGGGCCGGGGCAAAATAAAAGCCGGGGCAGATCGGCAATCGTCAATTCCAAAATATGCAATGTTTTGCAGCAATATTTACAGCGAATACAAATATACTGGTCCGTAACATATCCTCAAAATTTTAATGAGATCGGCATATTAATAACTGCCAAACTTTTGTTTTGCCCCGGCCCGGGTTTGCCTACCCATTTTACCATGACTCATGGAATACCGAACCCGAAGCTATAAACTGATTGAAACACGCATTTCTTTTATTATTATTTTCGTAATAACTCAGATTTGAAACAGAATTAGCCCATAATTTTTGCAATTTATATTTTCCTTTCCATAAGGATTATTTATGCTAAATAACATTGAATTTGACTCAGTAGTTCTTGAGAAGAAGATTTTTAAAAATGCACCCCCCTTTTTCTACAGTTTCGAGGTTTTCTCCGCTTTGAATAAAGATCGGTCTTTTATTTTTGCAATTTATATTAACTTTCCCATAAGAATGCTTTGTGCCAAATTTGGTTGAAATTGGCCGAGTGGTTTTAGAGAAGAAGATCAAAATGTATAAAAGTTTACAGACGGACAGACGGACAGACGGACGGACGGACAGACGGACAGACGGACGACGGACAAAATGTGATCAGAATAGCTCACTTGAGCTTTCAGCTCAGGTGAGCTAAAAAAAGGTAAAGAAAAATTTGAAGTGCTTCCGGTGACGACCGGAAGTTACGCCGAAAAAAACAAAATAGTTTCAACACATCTACATACATGGGTCTTTCATCCCGCAAAGTTTTGTGATTCAAGTGGTTACCATTTTTGAGATCTCATGTAGTCATTACTTTTTGTCTCGGGACAGGAAACGGACAAACGCAAGTGCTCAATGAAAAGAAAAGTTACTATTTTTTAAACATTAGACAAAACTTCTTTATTGCTTATCAATTTAACTAAAACTATGAAAGAAAATCAGTTTAACTTATAAACAACTTGATTTGTTTGAACTCTTCCGGTGTGGATCGGAAGTGACGTTTGACAAAATAAAAAAGATTAATCTAAACTTCTATCAAATGTCTATCATTCATGTAAGTTTCGTGTCTTAATCACTTACAGTTTCTAAGATCTCGCGGGTACAAAATTTGTTTTAAAAAAGCTACCAGAGATTTTTGAGATATCTCACCGGAAGTAGAATTATTTTCTTTATTTAACATCAGATAGATGACATATGTAAGGATTTATACTTATATTTCAATTCTATGTAAAAAAAAAAAAAAATTAAATGCGTAAAAAAATTAATTTTTGAAGTGCTTCCGGTGACGACCGGAAGTTACGCCGAACAAAACAAAATAGTTTAAACACATCTACAGATATAGGTCTATCATCCTGCAAAGTTTGATTGTTCACGTCATTACCATATTTGAGATCTCGAGGACTCAAGTTTTTTGTTTTGGGACAGGAAACGGACAAACGGAAGTACGCAGTGAAAATTGAAAGTTAGTAGTTCTTATGCATTTAACAACAGGACTTAATTCCTTATCAATTTATCTAAAACTATCAAAGAAAAACAATTAAACTTATAAACATTCTTACATTCCTAAACAGATTTCTGGACCTCTCCCAAGACCCATTATAAGTTTGAAGGTCATGGTTTACACAGTTCCTTGAGGTCCCAGTATTGGTTTTGAACAGTTGAACAATTTAGAATCTACATTATATCAGGATATTTGCATAGCTACTTATCACATATTGTAGCATTGAAGATCATGAGAAGATATAAAACAATTTTCCATATTTTTCTAATATCAAACTTTGAAACAATTTTTGGGGCCCATAATTTTCTGGGATCAGATGAATTAGGAGACAACACTATGTCAGATTATTTTCTCCTATGTCCTATGTAAAGATTTTCCCTTAAAATTGTGTAGTTATGGAAAAGCAACCTGTTTGATATTTTTAGTCTTATCTTAATTTTGCCAATTGTCAAACAAATGTCAAAGATGGCAAGTGAGATGAAATTAAAAAAGAATAAAAATGTCCATGCAAACAACTCTTTCTAAACACTGACATTGATAATATTAATGTTGATATTTCATTTAAGTAACCAATTGTCAAATTAATTCTTCTTGTTAATTAGTGTTGACAAAACAAATTACTGATGAGAATTGTTTAAATGATATTGCTAAAGTAAAGAAATTTTAAAGCTTTAAGGAAAGTCTGATATGTCTGCTTATAAATTCAACACTTAAAACCAGTAAAAGAATAAGAATTAAGTTAAATAAACGTTCAGTTGTAAGCTTGGTAAAAAATGAAGATCATTTTGTTAGAAATTTGATTAAAAGAATAATCAATGTACATATATCACTGTAGTTATTTAAGGACACATGGGACGTTCCTCAATTTTAGATAATTTTCTTTGATTTATTATTCCTTATTTATTAACATTAAACCCTGTTAATTCCCAAAAATTCAGGGTACATTACCAGGCTAATTTTGGAGCTAGAATATTTAGAATTTTCCTTAAAATAGCATGCAAAATGCATTTGAATGCTTATAAATAAAGTCATAGTATATATTTCAATTGAACACTTTATATCTAAATAAAAAAGTATCATATAACATGAAAATATAATAATGAAATTACATAGTGGAAATCTTCACATTGTGGAGGTAGGAAAAAATAGAAAACAATGGAAGATAGGTCGCCTCTGACCTTAAATATGTGCCAATTCTTTTGTTGTACCGGTAATTCAAACAATGCAGTAAAACCCAGAGGTGTAATGCTTTTTACTTTTAAACTTGAGCTAGCTACCTTTTACTGATGGTTAATTTCAAAATGCAAATTATGTGTTGAATGCATGCATTTATCTTCCATTAATAATATTGATAATATTCATTACTAACATAGTAAATTATAAGAAACGATATCATTAGATTGTACTCATAAACTTAATTATAACCAGTATACAATGATTAACTGGTTAGAACTGATCATGACGTTTTAAAATTCTATTTATCATATTTATTTCTCAAAAAAACATTAAATTGTAGGACCATTGAAAACTGAGCACAATTTGCAGCTGCAAAAAGTAAAAAAGATTTATGAATTCTACAAATTCATCATAAGAATAACAATGTTGGTTATTCATGCAGAACTGTACTCAAGGGACTTTTTGACATAAGAGATCAGGTTATCTATATTAGGGGAATCATTAACTAATGTTGTAAGCTGTATAATAAACCTTCAAATTGAAGGACTCCTTCAGTTAAGTCCACAAACAAAACATATGTAATCACAGATTACAAAGCTCAACTTTATAATACCACCTTTTCATATTATATGAAAATCAAAGTTAATGATCTTGGATATTCATGGATACTGTTTTGAAAGAATATAGTATCTCATATGTTAAAAAATTGCATGATAACCATATGTTCATTTCATACGGTATTATAAGATACAATGTTTATCAATACAATATGAAATGCGATATTGCATCATATTATACTATGATACTTACAAGATATATCATATAATACAACAAGAGGCCAATAGGCCTTGATGGTCACCTGAGTAGCATAACCCATACACAAACTTGTCAAGGAGTCTCAAATATGCATTTAATTAAGTTTTATTCTGGAATAGAAATTTTTTTAATTTGTAATGACGACCACCTCCCTGCCTGAAATCTTTCAAAAAGGACTATTAAACCGTTTTCAAGATATTCGGGCACTACCTGTTTGAGGGGGGTCAGGACCACCCCCAGGGCCCATGACCTACATACCATATGATGGCCCTTAACACAGGGAACAAGAATATATATGGTTTAGGGGTGGGGATCTCAACCGTTTTCAAGTTATTTGTGCACTTCCTGTTTGAGGGGGGTCAGGACCATCCCCGGGGCCCATGACCTACATATCATTTGATGCCCCTTGACACAAGGAACAAGAATATATATGGTTTAGGGGTGGGGTTCTTAATTGTTTTCAAGATATTTGGGCCCTTCCTGTTTGAAGGGGGTCATGACCACCCTTGAGGCCCATGACCTACATACCATTTGATGGCCCTTAACACAAGGAACAAGAATATATATGGTTTAGGGGTGGGGATATTAACCGTTTTCAAGATGTTTGTGCACTTTCTGTTTGAAAGGGTGTCAGGACCAGCCCCAGGGCCCATGACCTTCATACCATTTGATGGCCCTTAACACAGGGAACAAGAATATATATGGTTTAGGGGTGGGGATATTAACCGTTTTTAAGATATTCTGGCACTTCCTGTTTGAGGTGGGACAGGACCATCCCCGGGGCTCATGACCTACATACTATTTGATGCCACTTAACACAAGGACATCATATCCATGCCTTTAGTTTTTCACAAATATATACAGGAGTAGAGAAGAAGATTTTCTATGATTTAATACATTTTTACTATATGGCCATATTGGCCCCACCCTAGTGCCTAAACACCTGTCCCAGGGGTCATAAATTTCACAATTTAGGTAGAAGACTTCATGTACATCATATTCAGGCCTTTAGTTTTTCACAAATATATATGGGAGTAGAGAAGACGATTTTCTAAAATATAATACATTTTTACTATATGACCATTTTGGCCCCACCCTTGAGCCTGAACCCCTGACCCAGGGACCATAAGTTTCACAATTTTGGTAGAGGGCTTCATGGACATCATATACATGCATTTAGTTTTTAACAAATATCTATGGGAGTAGAGAAGAAGATTTTCTAAAATTTAATACATTTTTACTATATGGCCATATTGGGCCCACCCTAGAGCCTGAACCCCTGACCCACAGACCATAAATTTCACAATTTTGGTAGAGGGCTTCATGGACATCATAACCATGCATTTAGTTTTTAACAAATATCTATGGGAGTAGAGAAGAAGATTTTCTAAGATTTAATACATTTTTACTTTATGACAATATTGGCCCCACCCTAGAGCCTGAACCCCTGACCCAGGGGCCATGAATTTAACAATTTTAATAGAGGGCTTCATGGACATCATATCCATTCATTTAGTTTTTAACAAATATATATGGGAGTAGAGACGAAGATTTTCTAAGATTTAATACATTTTTACTATATGGCCATATTGGCCACACCCTAGGGCCTGAACCCCTGACCCAGGGGCCATATATTTCACAATTTTTGTAGAGGGCTTCATGGACATCATAACCATGCATTCAGTTTTTAACAAATATCTATGGAAGTAGAGAAGAAGATTTTCTAAGATTTAATACATTTTTACTATATGACCATATTGGCCCCACCCTAAAGCCTGAACCCCTGACCCAGGGGCCATGAATTTCACAATTTTGGTATAGGGCTTCATGGACATCATAACCATGCAATCAGTTTTTTCCTCACATGTGTGGGAGTAGAGAAGAAGATTTTTGAAAATTTGGCTGTTTTTTTGCATATTTGGCCCCACCTGTGGCACCCTGGGGGTGGTAGAGCCACCAATTTCACAATTTACATTCCTCTTACCATAGAGATGCTTCACACCAAAAATGGGAACAATTGGCCTTGTAGTTTTTAAGAAGAAGTTAAAAATGTAAATTGTTAACGCACGACGCACGACGCACGACGACGGACGAAAACAGATAGCAATAGGTCACCTGAGTTTACTCAGGTGACCTAATAAAATACTGTAAAAAAATGATGCAATATAATATTGTATCATATGATAGGACATTGTATCATGTTATACATTATTGTATTTGATCACCTAATACAAAATCATTATATATCATAATGTATGACAAAATATAGTATTATATTAAAATTATATAAATTGTCATTTTTTTCATGATACAATATCAAATCACATAATACATCACAATAAAGTAACATATAACTTTATATTGTATCAAATAGTATGATATTTGTATGATATTGTATCAAATTTGATACATGATATTATATGGTACCATATGATACAATATATAATTTGATACAACATTGTATTATATCATATGATACAATATCATGTGATATAGTAATATGTTATATAATACAATATCAAATTACACAATATTGTATCATATGATACGATATTATATATTATACAATGAATATAGTACCATATGATACAATACATGTATTATATATTGATATCATATGAAACAATTTCATGTAATAAAACAATATAGAATACAATATTATTATCTACAATATTGTATTATAATATACAATACTTTACATAACAATATTATGACACAATATCATATCATAATATACAAAAAAATGGATACAATATCATAAAGTATCATATAACTTTTTACAATAAAATATTTGATATAATATTTAATCATATAAAACAAAAGTGTATCATATCATACAATGCTATATCATAGTAATTATGTTATATTATTTTACAATAAAGACATCTATCAAGCAGGTTTGAGTGAGGTAGAATATTTTTTTAGCATCCTTGATAATGAAGATGAACTCTGCATCTGAAGCTACCTCTGTGATTCATTTATATTATAGTTATATCAACTATGCAAGTTTGAAATAGTAGGGTACTATTATCTATAAAACATGTAACCTGTTCCAAAAATCTAAACCTCATTAAGCATCCGAAAACCTATGGCTCAGATTCAGCATTCAAGCCTGCCAGGTGCATCAGTATCATAAGACGCATCATCCATGCAAGTTTGGTGAAGTTAGGACCAGTAATAATAGATAAAATCATCAGAGGGCACCTGCAGCAAAAACTTTAAACAGCTCTTAAAACCTGAACCTTCTGAAGCATCTGAAACACATGGCTCAGATTCAGCATTCATGCCTGTAAGGAACATCAGTATCATAAGACGCACCATCCATGCAAGTTTGGACCAAGATACGACCAGTAATAACTAAGATATAATCATCAGAGGGCATCTGCTCCAAAAACTTTAACCAGCTCCAAAAACCTTAACATTTTCCAGCATCCAAAACATATGGCTCATATTCAGCATTCATGCCTGTTAGGTGCATCAGTATCATAAGATGCACCATTCATGCAAGTTTTGTGAAGTTAGGACCAGTAGTAACTCAGAAATTGCTATCAAAGGGCTCTTGCATGAAAAACTATTGTTTAATTAGAATTTATAGCGCTGTTCACTATTTTTGTCAGCATAATTCAGCTGTTCCAATGGCTCTTCTGTTAATTGTGCATTACTCATAAAAAAAGGCAGAGGTTTTGAAAAAAAATCATAATTGTGGAAAAGGAATAAAGGTAAAAAATTTAAACATAAGCATTGATTCAAATATTCATAATGCGCAAGTGCGCATTATTCAATTTGTATGCACACACACACACACCATTGCAGTTATGAGACCACATCTTTCAAAAAATAATGATTCAACACTTAAATATCATCTGCCATATAAAAATTAAGAATCTATTTCAGAATTAAATCAAAGAGAGATAAAAGTATTTACATTATGCTCCCAACTCAACTGGGGCAAAAACATGCAGCTTCATTGGCACCATTTAATAATTAACTAGTAGACTAATTGTTCTCGAACAATTAGAGGTCTTTCCACCTCATTATTTTTTTATGTTTTATTTCAATATAATCAATAAAATATTTTCTCTCCGTTACTTTATAAAAAAATTCAATAAATCGAAATATGCAAATTTTTTTGTTTGACCTTGACCTTTGACCTTAATATCATATTGACTGGTAAAGGTCAACATTTCAATTTGAAGTGGTCTGATGGCCCTACAATGTAAGGTTCAAAAGTTGTAAGTGTTTTTAACGAAATAAAAAAACTTTCAGAGGCGATAACTGCTATAAGTGGGGCCTCAAACCCTTTCGGTATGATAGATTGTATGAGCCCCTGAATGTACTCAATACATTAGTAAAAGTTTCAAGTCTCTATCTCTAACGGTTTATGAGGAGTAGCGTAACAAGCATTTTGTACAATCGGGGCGATAACTCTATAACCGTTTTAAGGTAGGGGCTGAAATGTGATATTTTTAAATGTCTTAAGAAGACCTACTACGTCCATGAAAGAGTTTATTAATACCTTAAAAAACAAAAGAAAAATAAAAACTCATTAATTTACAGATTTCCAAATGACCTTGACCTTTGACCTTTATGTCATTTTGTTTGGCCAAGAAAGACACTTACATCCCAAGTGGTCTGATGTCTCTATGACAAAAAATAAAAAAGTTGGAAGTGATTTTATAGAAATTTAGATACTTTCAGGGGCAATAACTACTAGAAGGAGGCCTCAGATCCTTTCGGTATGATAGATTGAAGAACCCTCTAAGTTTACTGAAGACATTGGTAAAAGTCCCGAGTCTATATCTCTTTTGGTTTCAGAGGAGTAGCGATAACAAGCATTTCGTACAATAGGGGCAATAACTCTGTAATTCCTGAAAGGTAAAAATCAAGGGGCTAAATTTTAAAATGTCTTAAGATGTCCTACTATATCCATGAAAAAGTTTTTCTCCACCACCCTAAACAAAAGAGATCTAAAAACTCATTAATTAACAGACTTCCAAATGACCTTGACCTTTGACCTTTATGTCATTTTGCTCGGCCAAGGCAGACGCTTGCATCACAAGTGGTCCGAAGTCTCTACGATAATTAATAAAAAAGTTGGAAGTGATTTTATTGGAATCTTAATATTTTCAGGGGCAATAACTACTAGAAGGGGACCTCAGATCCTTTCGAAATGAATAGACTGAAGAACCCTCTAAGTGTACTGAAGACATTGGTAAAAGTTCCAAGTCTCTATCTCTTATGGTTTCAGAGGAGTAGCGATAACAAGCATTTCGTACACAAGGGCAATAACTTTGTAAGTTCTGGGAGTTTTCAAGCAAAGGGTCATTTGGTACCATAACTTTTCATGACCAATAACATAAAGAATAAATTGTTTCGATATCTCTTGAAACAAAAAAGTTTTCCCAAGGAAAATAGAAAAGAAAAATTAGAAGAATAACTAGTAGACTAATTGTTCTCGAACAATTAGAGGTCTTTCCACCTATATTATTTTTTATGTTTTGTTTCAATATAATAAATAAAACATTTTCTCTGCGTTACTTAATAAAAAAAGGTTAAAAACTTAAACATGTTTTTTTTTTGTTTGACCTTGACCTTTCAACTTTATGTCATTTTGTTCGGACAAGGTAGACGCTTCCATCCCAAGTAGTCCGAAGTCTTTACGATAAATAATAAAAAAATTGGAAGTGATTTTATAGAATATTGAATACTTTCAGGGGCAATAACTGCTAGAAGGGGGCGTCGGATCCTTTCGGTATAAATAGATTGAAGAACCCTCTAAGTGTAATGAAGACATTGGTAAAAGTTCCAAGTCACTATCTCTTATGGTTTTAGAGAAGTAGCGATAACAAGCATTTCGTACAATAGGGGCAATAACTCTGTAATTATTTAAAGGTATGAGCCAAGGGGCTACATTTTAAAATGTCTTAAGATGTCCTACTACATCCATGAAAAAAAGTTTCTCTACCACCCTTAACAAAAGAGATCTAAAAACTCATTAATTAACAGATTTCCAAATGAGCTTGACCTTTGACCTTTATGTCATTTTGTTCGGCCAAGGTAGACGCTTCTATCCCAAGTGGTCCGAAGTCTCTATGATAAATAATAAAAAAGTTGGAAGTGATTTTATAGAAATTGAAATACTTTCAGGGGCAATAACTAATTGAAGGGGGCTCGGATCCTTTTGGTATTAGTAGATTGAAGAACCCTCTAACTGTACTGAAGACATTGGTAAATGTTTCAATTTTCTATCTCTTATGGTTTCAGAGGAGTAGCGATAACAAGCATTTCGTACACAAGGGCAATAACTTTGTAAGTTCTGGGAGTTATTAAGCAAAGGGTCATTTGGTATCATAACTTTTTATGGTCAGTAACATAAAGAAAAAATGGTTTCAATATCTTTTGAAATAAAAAAGCTGTCCCTGGAAAAAAAGAGGAGAAAAAAAATAATAAAAAACTGAAGAAAAACAAAAGGTCTTTCACCTGAAAGGTGGAAAGACCTAATAAAAAACATAAGGAATACAAAAGGTCTTTCACCTGAAAGGTGGAAAGACCTAATAATCCCCCTACCTCGATCCTCCTTGCAGGTTTTTATATCTAAGGACTCTACATACAACAGAATGCCATGAAATTGTAAACAAAAATGCACATAATGCTATTATTACACAACTAACAACCATGACATACTATTTAATTTAGCACAGAAACTTGTCATCTTTTTACAGCTTCATATTCATCAAATTGGTCAAAAATATCATTTAGAATTAGAAGCTGTACTTAAACATCTGTAAATTTAACAATATTGACTGCAATGTAGCCTACTAGGCTAATGAAAACATTTTGACTCCTGACTCACAGGTGTAGATTACATACAAGCTATGACACCCACTCTAACTTCTCTTTTTTTCAATTACAGTATTTTAAATATTACATTGATTTTGACCCTGTGTAACAAATGTGGAATCAGGTGGAATCAAAACAATAAAGCCCCAAGACAACTTGCCCCAATTCATGATAACACGTAAATATCAGAAAATCACTAAAAATTAAAGTTGAATCAGGGGTACTAAGAGCTAAAAAAAATTCAGCTTCATGGTGCTGCAATATGGGCCGCCATTTTTGTTTAACAAAGTTAACTCGATCAATAATGACTATGCTCTAGCTGTCCCTAGTTTTTGCTTCCACCACTTTTCGCTTGATATTTCGATAATCATAAATGCCTTTGTGCTCAAACTACGTTTATCCGATAATTGAAAAAAGTCCAGATTATCTGTTTTGAAACGCCCCCTCTACCGCTTCAAGAAATTTGTTTTCGTTCCTGTGAACTTTTATGATTGAAAAATGATAATGTGTCAATGAGGATATATTGGATATTTTCCCTTTTATCGATTTCAATTGTATTAATTTCACAGGTATGTGTATTTTTTTTTTTATTAAAAATCATTATTAAAGTGATGGAAGCAATCACTTCGGACAGACTATAACACTTTTCGACGTATATTGCCTCTAAACTCTATCTATAAATCTTTCTAAGGTTTCAATGAAAAAATAATGTAATGTAATGTAAACACATACTTAACTACTGGCACTGTACCAGTTATCGGCTAAAATTTAACGTTTTCTTTTCGTATTTCCTTATTTCTTGATATTTTTTAATACAACTTGACATACTTTAAATGGTGAACTTCTTGTTTATGCACCTGTTACGTTAAATCATTTTTTAGAACCCAAAACATTTTGTTTGTGTGCCTTTTAGGACACCCGAATTTGCCGAGTTTTACGATTTACTGTACAAGTTATCAGCTTCGCGATAATAACAAAGTAAAATCCCTGTACATGTTGATTTGATATTCTGCAAAATCTAATTTGAATTATGTCCCTTTTGGGGTCACACTAAAGGTCGTAGGGGTTATGATACATAAAAAAACTCATAAAATTATTCGTTTGTTATCATACGGTAATACTCAAAATAGTAGACTATTCATTGCATAATATTGTGCAACCAGGCGGTTTTAAATTTTAAAATTTAGTAAATTCATTTTGTTTCTACATGTTTTATGTAGTGATATTATATGTAAAACCAAAGAAGGGATATGATCATGTATCAGAAAGGGGTTAAATTCTATTTTAAACTTATTACGTCACTTCCTCCACTTCTGAAAGTGCAAAGATGTAAATCAGCGGTAAACAATGATCGTTTAAGCTCATGTTTAAAACATATTCAAGAAAGTTGTCAAACAAATTTACTTTTCTTTATTCAAATCAGATGACTGAATTAAAAAATCTCGAATAGTCGCGTACTATTAACCCGAACTCTCAGTTTAGCCGATAACTGGTCTTAGCCGATAACTGGTACAGTACCAGTATGCATTCTAGATACTTTTCAAAAGTAATTTAATCAATAAATATGCCTGAATTTACATATTTCTTATTAAATTATTATACGAAAAAATAACAAAAAATTAACATCAAGGAACCAATCTTGAAAATACTGAATGAAGTTGGAAAATTTAAAAAAATCAACATCATGACGATATGAAATTGATTAAGCGTTGATGAAAAAGGGAATAAAAGTTTCTCGAAATCAAGTGGCTTTTATTTCCGAAGACACAACTTGTTAAAAGTACCATGAAACACGACATAATTATGTAGACTGATCCCACGACGATTAGTTTAACTCTGATTTATGATTTGAATTTGACAGGCGGATCCTATTGTGTCCAAATAAATTAAAAATTCAAACTGTTTTGTCTTTGTTTAAATCCAAAAAACATCTGCGCTTGGCCCAACGGTCCTACCGTTTACATATCAGAAAATAAATAAACAAAAACCGTACTCTACCGTTTCACAATTTATTGCAATTAAGGTAACGTGAAGTTCCGCAATGTGTTCATTCTCCAACTTAAGCACGCCACTCAAAAGCTTAACATTGAAACAACGATTTCAAAGTGCAACACAATCATACTTACATTGATTTCTTGAGCTGGGAACACGTTCTAAAAGTTTGGTAATTCTTACGACAGAAAACAGTTGTTCAGATGAAAGTTTTGCAGAACTCTGAACTGCGTAGATTTCTTCTGTTATAAGCTATGTAAACAAGTTGACGTCATAAATCGTTTTTAGTAAAGCGTACTAAAGATGTTTCGGATTGCGCATATAAACATGTATAAATGTGATCGCATGTGCGTCAATCCTTTTGTAAAAAGACGGCAAAAGGAATACATTTAAAATTCTGCATATCGTAAATCGGTTAATCAAATGGTTATCTGCAGGCTTTCAAAAGCGGATTCTCCGCCAGTGCTTTGTTCGCTTTTGCCGAATACGCTGACCAATGGGGGCTTCAAGGAAGACCCCTGAATTGTTACACCCCCCCCCCCCCGCAACTAGCTTTGGAACAGCTAGCTTTGATATATAACCTGGCGCACGTACATCCAATTTTCAGATAAATGTTACGAAAAAAAAAAACTATTAACACTTTTTTAAAAGAAAAAACTAAAAACTAAACTAAGCAACATTTTTGCTTAGATTTGTGTTTACTCTGATCGTGTTGAGTGTTTTTTCTTTGGACTTTTGAGTTTGAACACTGTTCGTTATCACCTCATGTCATCGTAGAGGCGGAGTTCAGACATTCACCGCTCATGATTTGACTGAGAGAGAGAGAGAGAGAGAGAGAGAGAGAGAGAGAGAGAAAGAGAGAAAGTAAATGTACGTAATCTGTAAACATCATTTGTCAATAAACACATGTATACATGCATGGCTGTATCCACGTATGTGAATAAACATTAAACAACCCTCCGTTTAAAGTCATGCAGAATAATTGAAACATGGGCATTTTGTTAGGAGAGCAATTATTTCCTACCCACATTCCCTAAATGTTGCGTGCATACAGTTATTGCGATGACGGTTTTTCTTTCCTTTGATGCCGACAAAGCGACACGGCGAGCTCTAATGCGGTCGTATTGCATGGGTGCTTCGGCGGCATGACGTTGATGCCGGGGATTCTACGAGCGTCTGAATTTAGATAGCTGCTGACAGAAACAAGACTGTTTCAAAGCGGAAAATTAACGGTATTTTGAAACGAGCTCTACTAAACGAAAGCGACTATTATTCTGATTTATAATAAAATTAATACAAAAAACATTAAAATCAATTATTTTTTAGATAAAATCGTTAAACAAAACACAATTGAGAAAGAAAAAAAACATTCGACACTCGGGGTCTGAACCCGGGTCGCCTGGGCACAAGTCCACCACTCTAACGACTGAGCTACGCGGAACCTCGCTTCAGTACTTTAGAGCCCAAAATCTCGAGAATGCGTGGATCGATTTTAAATCGGATTTCATATTCTGAAATTGTGATAGCGTTTCTATCAAATAGTAAAATAAAAAAGTTTCAAGTTAAAAAAGTTAAAAAATGACTTTTTTTTGTTTCCTTCCGGTGACGACCGGAAGTAACGGCGGACGTTCGGATATGCGAAGGGCACTGCGGCTGACGACTCTCTACCATCCGTGAAAATTTGAAAGTTCTATCTTAAACACTTTTGGAGAAAAATAGTGAACAAGCAGAAACATAAAATTTTTAATATCTCGGGACCGGAAGTGACGACCAAAAAAATCTCCTGAAAGTTCTTATAAATATTGTCATGAATAAGATCTCAAAGTTTCATCAAAATCGGCTGAAGCGTTTTTGAGAAAACGTGACAGAAAAAAAAAAGAAGAAACAAAGCAATAACAATAAGGTCTTCCGTTGGAAACGGAAGACCTTAATAATAATAAAAATAGAGGAAAAGAAACAAAGCAAAAACAATAAGGTCTTCCTTTGGAAACGGAAGACCTTAAAAACACTACAATCACTATAAGGTCTTCCGTTGGAAACGGAGGACCTTAACTAGACTCTTGTTGCAATAGCAACAAAAAGGTCTTCCGTTCCTCATGTATTAATCTGAAAAAAAAATTCATTTCTCTTGTAAAACGAAAATGTATATAATTTATACTGTGATGGAATTTCCCAGAAATTATTTCTATGTACAATAAAGCAAAATGACAAAAGTCAATTTTTGAGTACTTTCTGTGACGACCGGAAATTACGCCGGATCAGATAGAACATAGTAAACATATCTTCATACATTGTTCTGTCTTTCCTCAAAGTTTGGATGTTCAAGTTTTTGTTACTTATGAGATCTCGCTGAGAAAAGGTTTCTGTCTCAGGACCGGAAACGGACAAACGGAAGTGATTAAGGAAATTAAATGTAGATATTTTTAGTACATTTACCTACGGTACGTTACTGTTCATCACACTGAGTAAATTGTTTTAAAAAATCTAAACTTAAAAAAAAAAACTTCATTTTACTTGAACGCTTCGAGTGAGAACCGGAAGTGACGGACGACCAAATGAAACCCGTTAAACACATGTTCAATCAAATGTCTATCATCTATATAAGTTTGTATCTTCGTCTCTTACAGTTTCTGAGATCTCCGGGTAAAAAAAAAATTTAAAAGAAAACCACCTGAGATATTTGAGATGTCTCACCGGGAGTAGAATGTTTTCGTTTATTTATCCATGTGTAGATGAACTTTTGTATTTCTGTTGCTAAAATGTTACCTCCATGCTAAATAACCAAACTATTTTAAAATAATCAAATTTTGGTGTACTTCCTGTGACGACCGGAAGTTACGCCGGATAAAACAAAATATAGTAAATACATGTTCATACACAGTTCTATTATCCCACAAAGTTTGGTTGTTCAAGTCGTTACCGTTTTTGAAATCTCGTCGAAATAAGTTTTTTTGTCTCGGGACAGGAAACGGACAAACGGAAGTCCTCAATGAAAAATTAATTTATTATTTGTTGTGTCCTTCCCCATCGCACATTATTTTTCATCGAGCTAACTAATACTATCAAAGGAAACAGTTAAACTGATAAATAGCTTGATTTGTTCAAACTCTTCCGGTGTGGACCGGAAGAAACGGTCGACAAAATAAAACCAGTTAAACACATCTTCAATCAAATGTCTATCATCCATGAAAGTTTCGTGTCTTCATCACTTATAGTTTTTGAGATCTCGCGGGAACAAAATTTGTTATAAAAAAGTTACTTGAGATAATTGAGATATCTCACCGGAAGTCGAATGTTTTTGTTTATATATTATCGCTTGGATGACACATGGAAGGATTTATACTATCAGATTCATTTTATGTAAAATAAGTTTAATACTTAAATTTAATAATTTTTGAAGTGCTTCCGGTGACGACCGGAAGTTACGACGAACAAAACAAAATAGTTTAAACACATTTACTGACATAGGTCTATCATCCCACAAAGTCTGGATGTTCAAGTGTTTGCCGAATCTGAGATCTCGAGGGAACAAGGTTTTTTGACGCGGGACAGGAAACGGACAACCGGAAATGAATTTTGAAAAATGAAAAAAAGTCCTAGAGATATTACCATTCTCTATTATCTCTGAAAATTTCAGGAAAATCTATCCAGCCATCTACGAGAAAGTCTGCCGACAAAAAAGGAGAAAAAAAATAATAATAACTTGACTCTAGTTGCTATAGCAACAAAAAGATCTTCCGTTCCACATGTATTTATCTGGAAAAAAAATTGCATTTACTTTAAAAAAAAGAAGAAGGATATAATAGATTCTGTGAGGGAATTTTCAGAAAAAATTTCTATGTGAAACAAAACAAAACGACAAAAAGTCATTTTGAATATTTGCTCTGACGACCAAAAGTTACGCCGGATCAAACAGAACATGGTAAACATATCTTCATACATTGTTCTATTTTTCCTAAAAGTTTGGATGCTTACGTTTTTGTCAGTTATGAGATCTCGTTGAGAAAAGGTTTATGGTCTCGGGACAGGAAACGGACAAACAGAATTGCTTAATAAAAAAAATGTTTATATATCGTAAACATTTACCTCTCGTACATTAATGTTTATCAAGTGAACTGAAACAGTGTAAAAAAAAACCTGTTAAACTTATAAACAATGTTATTTGTTTGAACCCTTCCGGTGAGGACCGGAAGTGACGGCTGACAAAATGAAACACATCATCTATTAAATGTCTATTACTTACGTACGTTTTGTGTTTTGATCACTAACAGTTTCTGATTAACGGTGGGTGCACAATTTATTATATAAAAGTTACTTGTAATATTTGAGATATCTCACCGGAAATGGATCTTCTTTTGTTTATTTAACATCGCATAAATGACTTATGAAAAGATCCATACTAAAATAATCATTCTAAATAAAATAACGAAAAAAGGTAAAAAAATAATTTTTGAAGTGCTTCCGGTGACGACCGGAAGTTACGCCGAACAAAACAAAATAGTGTAAACACATCTACATATATAGGTCTATCATCCTGCAAAGTTTGATTGTTCAAGTCATTACCATATTTGAGATCTCGAGGAGTCAAGGTTTTTTTGCCTCGGACAGGAAACGGACAAACGGAAGTATTCAGTGAAAATTGAAAGTTAGTTGTTCTTATGCATTTGACAACAGGACTTTATTGCCTATCATTTTATCTAAAATTGGCAAAGAACAACAGTCAAACTTATAAAAAACTTGATTTGTTTGAACTCTTCCGGTGTGGACCGGAAGTGACGGCCGACAAAATGAATGCAGTTTAACACATCTTCAGTCAAATGTCTATCATCCATGAAAGTTTCGTGTCTTAATCACTAATAGTTTTGAGATCTCGCGGGTACAAAATTTATTTTTAAAAAAGCTACCTGAGATATCTCACCGGAAGTGGAATTTTTCTGTTGATTAAACATCGCTTAGATGACATATATAAAGATTTATACTGATATATTCATTCTATGTAAAATATCTTATATACGTAAAAAAATTAATTTTTAAATTACTTCCGGTGACGACCGGAAGCTACGACGAACAAAACAAAATAGTTTAAACACATCTACAGCTATAGGTCTATCATCCCACAAAGTTTGAATGTAAATGTCCTTGTCGTTTTTGAGATCTCGAGGTGACAAGCTTTTTTGTCGCGGGACAGGAAACGGACGACCGGAAATGAATTTTGAAAAAATGAAAAAACGGCCTCGAGATATTATCATTTTCTATCATCCCTAAAAACTTCAAGAAAATCTATCGAGTCATCTCTGAGATTTTCTGCCGACAAAAAAGGAGAAAAAAAATAAGAAGAAAGAAATAAAGAAAAAACACTACAATCACTATAAGGTCTTCCGTTAGAAACGGAAGACCTTAATAAAAAACATTACAATCACTATAAGGTCTTCCGTTGGAAACGTAAGACCTTAATAATAAGAAGAAAGAAAGAAAAAACACTACAATCACTATAAGGTTTTCCGTTGGAAACAGAAGACCTTAATAACTAGATACGATCTCGTTACTAGTAACGAGTAGGTCTTCCGTTCAATTTTTAAAACAATACGATTAAAATACTAATGAAATTTCAGAATTCTCACTCAATCCTCCCTTTCAGATAACATATTCGATTGTCAACATCTTTTACAATGCTTAACAAAGGGTTTTGCTTTTTCGCATAAAGCACATTAAAGATTAAGATTGTAGTCCCCTTAAATCCTTAACTACGTCATCAATGGGTGTGGCAATGAGTTTTACAAACTGATATTGTTACGATCAACAACTTTGCCTCTATAATGCATAACAAAATCTTGATTGTTAAGTTATGTGTAAGATATTTTACGAGTGTCTTGGTCCCTTATTTAAAGGGCCAGCCCCTTTTTCTTGAGTTGGTTCGAAAGGTCTCACGAATACTAACATTTTTTGTTCTTACACCTATCTTAAATTGTTGTTCATTTTTTAGATACAAATGATTGAATATTTAAGGACCCAGCACTTAAGTTCCTTAATGGGGACATACATTGGTGTTTTGATTAGTGGAATCGATTAGTATCATCAATAGAGATATTTTTTTTTCTACAATGCTTAACAAATTATGTCTCCTCCTCTAAACATATCACGTCAACGTTTAAGTACTTTGGCCCCTAAAAATTCCTAATTATGTAATAAATGGGCATGGCAATGATTTTTCCTGATCGATATTGTTACGATCAACAACTTTGCTTCTATAATGCATTACAAAATCTTTATCGTTTTTAAGTTATTTGTAATATAGTTTACGAGTGTCTTGGCCCCTAATTTAGGGGGCCAGCCCCTTCTCCTTGATTTCTGAGAAAAGGTCGTACGCATATTTACATTTTGTGTTCTTACACCTATCTTAAATTGTTTTTCATTCTTAAGATACAAATGATTGAATATTCTAGGGGCCAGCCCTCTAGATCCTTAATGGGGACATACATTGGTGTTTTGATTAATGGAATCGATTAAAATCATCAATGCAAACATTTTTTCTTTTACAATGCCTAACAAAACATGTCTTGTTCTCTAGATATATTGTATCAAAGTTTAAGTACTTTGGCCCCTAAAAACCCCTTATTACGTAATAAATGGGCGTGGCAATGATTTTTTCTTCTATAATGCATTACAAAATCTTTATCGTTTTGAAGTTATTTGCAATAGAATTTACGAGTTTATTGGCCCCTAATTTAAGAGGCCAGCCCCTTTTTCTTGATTTTGTTTGAAAGCACTTGTCATACTCTACCACTTTTATTTTAAATGTCTTAACAAAATATCAACTGATAAAAAGATATAGACCAAAACGTGTGAAAATTTTGATTTGAAATTCGTACCCAATTTTCGTGCCTAGGCGAGCTCAAAGAAATGGCACCACTGGCGCCAAACAACTACATTCTGCACACCTACCAACTATGGTCTACCTATCCTGAAAATTTCATAGTCATATCTCTGATAGTCTCTGAGTTTATGTCTGCACAAAATTGGTCGTAAAAACGTGTTAAATCGGCCGTAAATCGGAACCGGAAGTGATGATTTCAAAAATTAAAAAAACTTCTTGAATTATGACCACTGGCAGTCATCTGTGAAAATATGGTCGAAATCGGCCGAATAGTTTTTGAGAAATCGCGTGCACAAAATTTGTGGAAAATAATAATAATAATAATAACTAGATACGATCTCGTTACGAGTAACGAGTAGGTCTTCCGTTCAATATGTTAAATGATACGATAAAAATATTAATGAAATTTCAGAATTCCCAATCAACCCCTTTCCTTTCAAGTAATGTACACGATTGTCAATATCCTGTACAATGCTTAACAAAGTGTTTTGCTTTTTCACATACAGCACATTAAGAATTTAAGATTTTAGTGCCTTAAAAATATTTTAGGGGCCAGCCCTTTAGATCCTTAATGGGGACATATATTGGTGTTTTGATTAGTGGAATCAATTAGAATCACCATTGTAAGCATTTTCTCATTTACAATGCCTAACAAAATATGTTTCGTTTTCTTTATATATTGCGTCAAAGTTTAAGTACTTTGGCCCCTAAAAATCCCTAATTACGTAATAAATGGGCGTGGCAATGATTTTTTTCTGTTAGATATTGTTACGATCAACAACTTTGCTTCTATAATGCATTACAAAATCTTTATCGTTTTTAAGTTATTTGTAATAGACTTTACGAGTCTCCTGGCCCCTAATTTAAGGGGCCAGCCCCTTTTTCTTGATTTTATACGAAAGGTCTTATGAATACTTACATTTTTTGTTCTTACACCTATCTAAAATTGTTGTTCATTTTTGAGATACAAATGATTAAATATTTTAGGGGCCAGCCCTCTAGATCCTTAATGGGGACATATATTGGTGTTTTGATTAGTGGAATCGATTTGAATCATCATTGTAAGCATTTTCTCTTCTACAATGCTTAACAAAATATGTTTCGTTTTCTTTATATATTGCGTCAAAGTTTAAGTACTTTGGCACCTAAAAATCTCTAATTACGTAATAAATGGGCGTGGCAATGATTTTTTCTGTTAGATATTTTTACGATCAACAACTTTGCTTCTATAGTGCATAAAAAAATATTTATCGTTTTTAAGTTATTTGTAATAGACTTTACGAGTCTCCTGGCCCCTAATTTAAGGGGCCAGCCCCTTTTTCTTGATTTTATACGAAAGGTCTTATGAATACTTACATTTTTTGTTTTTAAACCTATCTAAAATTGTTGTTCATTTTTGAGATACAAATGATTAAATATTTTAGGGGCCAGCCCTCTAGATCCTTAATGGGGACATACATTGGTGTTTTGATTAGTGGAATCGATTAGAATCATCAATGCAAGCATTTTCTCTTCTACAATGCCTAACAAAATATGTTTCGTTTTCTTTATATATTGCGTCAAAGTTTAAGTACTTTGGCCCCTAAAAATCCCTAATTACGTAATAAATGGGCGTGGCAATGATTTTTTCTGTTAGATATTCTTACGTTCAACAACTTTGCTTCTATAATGCATAACAAAATCTTTATCGTTTTTTAGTTATATGTAATAGAATTTACGAGTCTTTTGGCCCCTAATTTAAGGGGCCAGCCCCTTTTTCTAGATTTCGTTGAAAAGAACTTTTGATTCTCTACCACTTTTGTTCTATATGTCTTAACAAAATATCAACTTATAAAAAGATACAGATCAAAACGTATGAAAATTTTGAATAAAAATTCGTACCCAATTTTCGTGCCTAAGCGAGCTCCAAGAAATGGCGCCACTGGCGTAAAACAAAATAATAGAGCACAACTTCAGACTATAGACTACCTATCCTGAAAATTTCAAAGTCATATCTCTGATAGTTTCTGAGATCAGCTCTGCACAAAATAGGTCGTAAAAAACTACAAAATGGCCGATAAATCGGTACCGGAAGTGACGACAACAAAAATTTCAAACACATATAAAATTCATATCATGACTCATCATCTGTGAAAAAATGGTTGAAATCGGCTGAATAGTTTTCGAGAAATCGCGTGCACAAAATTTGGAAAAAATAATAATAATAATAACTAGATACGATCTCGTTACGAGTAACGAGTAGGTCTTCCGTTCAATTTTTTAAACGATATGATTAAAATATTAATGAAATTTCAGAATTCCCCCTCAACCCCTCCCTTTCAGATAATGTATACGATTGTCAATATCAGTTACAATGCTAAACAAAGTGTTTTGCTTTTTCACATACAGCACATCAAAGATTTGAGATTTAAGTTCCTTAAAATCCCTAATTACGTCATCATTGGGTGTGGCAATGATTTTTACAAACTGATATTGTTACGATGAACAACTTTGGTTCTAAAATGCATTACAAAATCTTGATTGTTTTTAAGTTATGTGTTAGAGATTTTACGAGTGTCTTGGCCCGTAATTGAAGGGGTCAGTCCCTTTTTTGACTTCATTCGAAAGGTCTCACGAATACTAACATTTTTTGTTCTTACACTTATCTTAAATTGTTGTTCATTTCTGAGATACAAATGATTATAATCATCAGGTGATTAGAATCATCAACGATCTTGTTACGGGTAACGAGTAGGTCTTCCCTCCGATTTTTTAAACCGATACGATAAAATATCCATAAGATCTCAAACATTTAGATAAAGTGTAGGATGGCCAATATTTTTAAAATGATCAACCAAATTTTTTTTTGTTCAGATTTATCATACAGCACATTAACGATGTAAAATTTAGCTGCAAAAATATCCTTTATTACGTTATAACGTTTTTAAATTATTTGTAATAGACTTTTTTTTGTTTTTACATCAATCTTAAAATGTTGTTCATTTTTGAGATACAAATGATTGAATATTTTAGGGGCCAGCCCTATAGATCCTTAAAGGGGGCAATCTTTGGTTTTTCGATTAATGGAATCGATTAAAATAATCAATGCCGACATTTTCTTCTCTACAATGCTAATCAAAATATGTCTTTCTCTTACGATGTTTTGCGTTAAAGTTTAAGGACTTTGGTCCTTGAAAATCCCTAATTACGTAATAAATGGGCGTGACTATGATTTTTTTTAAAAACAGACATTGTTACGATCAACAACTTTTCTTTTATAATGCATCACGAAATCCTGATCGTTTTTAAGTTAATTTTAATATACATTTGTTTTTTGTTTTTTGGCCCCTAATTAAAGGGGCCAGCCCCTTTTTCTTGTTTTCATTCGAAAGGTCTCACGAATACTAACATTTTGTGTTTCATACACATCTTAAATTGTTATTCATATTTTAATATATAGGTGATTAAATAGTTTAGGGGCCAGTCATGTAGATCCTTGGTGTGTCGATCAGTGGAATCGATAAGAATCATCAATGCAGACATTTTCTGTTCTACAATGATTAACAATATATGTCTCCTTGTCTAGATATATTGCGTCAAAATTTTAGGATTTTGCCCCCTATAAATCCCTATTTACGTAATATTAGAGGGATGTGGCAATGCTTTATTGAGATAGTCATTCATAGTTACGATCAATAACCTTGGTTCTATAATGCATTTCAAAATTTCCATGGATTATAAGTTATTGTTAGTAAACTTTTTCTGTCTCTTGGCCTCTATAATTAGGGGCCAGTCATTATTTTTTTTCATTATTTAGGCAAGAACTTTTAATGTCTGTCACTTCGATAAATACAGTATCTCTTAGATAAATATCAACTGATCAAAACGTATGGAAATTCCCAGCGGGCACTTCAACGTTGAAACAACGTTGTTTCAACGTCAGGCATCAACGTTGAATCAACGTTGAAAAAAGGTTGCATATGAAAGTTGAGGCAACGTTGAAAATGTAACGTTGTTTCAACGTCAAAATTCAACGTTGATTAAACGTAGAAATGGTGTTGAAATTTGGTTTAAAATATGTAAATATGACATTGAAAAAAAGTTAAAATTAAGTGATTTTTTGTGTAAAATGTTGCTTATAAACACATTTTTTGATTATGTTGTGCTGTTTAATGTGTTTTGACACTTTATTGAAAAAAAGAAATAAGATCCAAATGTAAAAAGTCGCCCTTCATTTAAATCCTAGTAATATACTAGTACATCCTTCGCTAAACAGCTTATGTATAAAGTCCTCGTTAAAAAGTTCATAATGTTTTACATAAGGCTGTAGGAAAATGAACACAAAGAAACCACGAGTACATTCCGCCAAATGGTAGCTTGATTTCCATGATATGGAACAAAGGATGTCAACACCAAAACGTAGAATCCACAATAATCAGTTCATCATTTGTGCTCTGCAGGTTGTTCTAAATCAAGTAACTCCCAATATATTCCAATGTAAAAAAAAATAAAAGAGTCACAATAGTCCAAAAGATAACATCCCGGCATTTTACTGTACTTATCCGTGTAGTGACTGCACGAGGTGTACCTAAGATTTGAATTTCTTTGTTCACCACTAGCGTCTTTAGCGGTCAAGCTGACATAAAGCAGCCTGGTAAATTGCATAACTCCCAAGATCAGCAGTGCTTGCTGTAGTGATAGGTCCGCATCCCCTTATCACTGACCTAGTTAATGCAATTAGCCATTTGCTGTATGCAGAGCTCAATCTCAAATTTCTTGTATCAAAACAATCTTTTGTTTTAAAATGTAACGTGAAAAAAAATTATTTAACATTTATTTTTTTTAAATCATTTATATTAAAATTGGATAATAAAACAATATAATATTTTATTCGAAATCAAATAATACATATATAAATTCAAATTAACATTAATATTTGTAGAACACATTATGTAATGCTTCCACAATTGACAAAATATAAGTAAAAGCTAAATAAAAAAAAAATAAAAAGGAAGTTTCAAATTTGAAAATATGTGTTGAGTTTCCTTATTAATACGTTGTTTCAACGTAGAAAAGTGGTTGATGTCTTCAACGTTGAAAATAGGTTGGGTCTTCAACGTGGAATCAACGTTGAGATATGGTTTGGGTTTCAACGTTGAAACCTCAACGTTGAATAAACGTTGAATAATGGTTGATCAACGTTGCAACTTGATTTCAACCATTCCTCAACGTTGAAACAACGTTGCGTGCCCACTGGGTTTTTATTTAAAATTCGTGTCCAATTTTCGTGCCTAGCAGGTTGCTGGTTTTAAAAGAATCGAAGCTGGTAAAATTAAGCCTTTGATACGACTGTGTTATACAACTCCAATTTTGGCTGGGAATTTTACAATTATTCTAAATATTTCAAATGTTCGGCACGTAGCATCGCTTTTAAAGTAGTGGAGGGGTGGCATACTTGACCAAACAAATAAGTACGCGAATCATATAACTTCGATTTCATTGCTAGGCCTATTTTCTTATTTTAACTTATTTTTTTTTTTACATCCTTCCAAAAAGGTGGAAGGGGCAGCTCAACGATTATTCCATTTTCAGCCCCCCTCCCCCCCCCCCCCCCGCGCAACTATGTGCCTGAATATGATGGGTTTTTTTCACCCATTTTGATGTATTGAATTTCAGTGTTCTATATTTTTCTTATCTTATACTATTTTATATTAAAGATAATCATATTAATATAGATAAAGCATCCTTGAGATTAAAAAACTACTGACAAACAACAGCCATGACCATCTTGGCTGCATATCATATTTTGATAACTGATTGATGCGTTCTATATTCAAAATCATTTTATCAAAAACAGCATAATCTAATTGCATAGATTAACTAATCGCTGTAGATTAAATTTTATGTCTTAATATGTTTTTTCTTATCAGCGTCAAAAATTCGTTGTCTAAATATTTTAATTTACACAATAAATTAACATTGTACTAGTATTTTTGAATATCTGCACGTATTTATTTGTTGTTTACTTTTGCCTAAGTGATTCATTGATTATTAAAACATGCGAGCAACTTTCATATGATGCGAATAGATAGCTTTAGGCAATGTCTGGGTCCACCTCTCCCCGAATTTTAATTTGGGTAAGTGATCAATGCATATACTATTAATTTTGAGGAAATCATACATTTTTTAAAATATTAATATATTTAAACTGATATACCCAAATTATAAACCGTTTATAAATATTTAAAAATTACGTGTATGTAAAATATATAATTTCTGGGATGTTTAACATAAATATGTAGGAATTCAGAAATTCCGTTTTCCAATCCGTTCCGTTTTCGTACCGCGTGGCATACAAGTCCTCATTGGTTCATTAACATAATTATGTACTCATAATTAGCTATGTTGTTAAATTAAATATCGTACCGTTGGTTACTGTTGATACAATGTGATTTATGCATGCCTATACTCTGATAAATTACGTAAAATTTTTCCAAAACATTTCCAAAAGTTATGTGCATACTAATGTTCGTACTAAAATTTATTATTGTATTTCTTTACCTCTGCACAACACTTGAGTGCAATATAACTATTTTTCACTTTCGAACATCAATTTAGATACATAATCCATTATAAAATTTTGTTAGTATTAAAAGGGAATTATTTTAATTTAAAACATTGGTATTTTTGGTTCATTTTGGACGCCATTTTGGGTATACTGATGCACCGGAGAATTAGCCAATCAGCGTTACTTGTCTATATTTAGATTTGTTTACAAAGAAGAACGCAGAAACTCGGAACGCAGAGAACGCAGACATTTTGGGAGCTGCATATGAGCAATATTTAACCTTAACACACCTTATCAAGTCTTGTATACATCAAGTAACAAATAGTGTGTGTGCACATTACAAGAATTCAGTGTAAGTATATAGTATATGCATTTGGGACGAAAACAAATGATCTTGTGAAACAGTGAATCGTTTGCATGCGCCATCTTGTATTATACAAGGGCTTTAGCAGATCAGTTTATGTTCTGATGACACATTAAAAATATTTTAATACACAAAACGGAATTGAAATGGTTGAGTACGACGTTGTTTATTATTTATTGTATATGATCATGATGTTAAAATGGAAATAGACAGAACATCGAAAACCTATATTTAGTTTAGCCCTTTGGTTTGTGACAAAACCCTGGAAGGGCATCTTCACAACGTCAAGGATCTTGATTACGGAACTCCACACAAACCCTTGATATAAGTCGCTATTTAAAAGTCGGGCTCAGGCCATCGTATTTCATTGGTTCCAAGTCTAATTTGTGGTTCTCATTCATATCAGAAACGATGTAAACAAATGTGGCTGCGCACATGTTGATCCCAGAAAATACCAAATTTTCGATCTTATCACATTTGTATGGATAATAACCGAATTGAATATCGCTGATCAATTTTTTAAAAATCGTTCACTGTGTTAGAACAGCTTTCTGAAGTTATAAATACCTTTGGATGGAAAGTCACCATACGTACGTCAAATGTGCTTAGTTCCAATTAATACATCCCGATTATCTATTAAAAATGATATCGTGAGGTTTTGATAATCAGTGAGACAATTAATATTGTATTTTTAGCAAATTTTTAGTTCGAGATCTGCCATCCTTGTGCTCAACCCAAACTACGTTTCAAAAGGAGTTATTTCATTGGACATTTTATTTTTAGAATAATTGATATTGTTGAGCGTGAGTCCGACTTTTAATAGCGACTTATATCAGGGGTTTGTGTGGAATTCCGTTATCACAAAGCCTTGACGTTGTGAAGATGCTGGACGGGGCGCCGAAGGGGATAATGTTTTACATTGTTGTATTTTCTATTCAGGCTTCTTGTTTCCGCTATGTTCCCTGGGAATGACAACTCTGAATAGAGAATAATTTTAAAAATTTGATAATTTATATGTTTTATTGCCTGTATTTTCAAAAATTTTGCTTTAACTAGTGTAACTTAATTTATTGATTTGGAATGGGGTAGGGACAGCAGACTAACAATTTGGGTTGCACTTGGTTTGATTTTTTTCTGTTTTGTCCAGAGATATCTCCTTGTCCTCTATCTAAAACATTAAATTAATAATAATACTATAGCTACAAAATCATTTTAATTCTGCATGTACACATTCATCAACTTGAATGGCTTGTCAAAAATGGATCATAATTTATACAAAGTGCTTATTTTTTTTAAGTTGATTCCTTCATTTTAAGGGACATTGTCACAATTTTGGTCAAACTTGATTTTTCTTTTTTTATTGCTTTCAATTTTTTATTATGGGATTTTTCATGGGCAGGGTTTTCTGTACAAGTGATATACGGTCTGGAAAACAGTGGCTTACGACTTAGATAATAGTATTCACTAAGTGGTTTATAGAAAGATGTATAGCGCACTTAATATACGATTTGGCCTAAAATATAACACTTTTACAAACATCAGACATTTTCAATATTATACAATATTTAGTTAAAATATATTCAAAGAAACGCAAATAACACAATTACCATGCTCGAAGGGTCTTAATTATTTTTCACGACATTATTAAAATATTTCGGTTTTGTTAGGGATAGGAAAGAAGTTAGTATACGATAAAAAATTGGATGTTTGACTATTTGAACCACTCTAAACCAAAGAAATCTGATTAAAATTATGTTCTACAGGTATTGTAGTGACATTTACATTGAATTAGTTTGGGTTTAATGTGGTCTTCATACTGAAAATTAGACAAATATTTCAATTAGTGTCTTTTCTAATACAAGCATCTATATTGCCATATATAATGAAAATACATCTACAGAAAATGTTAAATGCGTGGCCTAGTGGTAATGCGGAGGTCTTTTTGATTTTGTGGTCGCTGGATCGAATCCACCAAGTAGTAAATATTTTTTTTCACTTAATTGAAACATGAAAAGATATGCGAATAGAGAGATTAAGTAACATGTATCTAACCTTCTGGGTTTTTTTTAATTATCTTGTTTAATTCAGTCTGAGTATGAGCACACCCAATATAAACAGATCTCTTATTAACCCTATGCATTTACTAACTTAGATCCATTGCATTTTTTTTTAACTTATCACAGTTCAGAATATCAACTAACATTATATGCATAGATTTTCCTAAATCAGTTTTTACAGACACCATTATAAAACCAGTATCTAGGTTTCGAAAATCATATTGCGACAGCTAGGTACCTGAAGCTATTTTAAGTAACAGGTACTTTCCGTCTAAATACAGGTGTAGGCGAAATAATGGGAAAAGGCGCTATACCTCTTTAAGGTTGCAAGGATATTTTTCAGTTTGACATCAGAGTTAGTTGATGATATCAAAATAATTAGTGTTGTTTTCTTATTATAACCTTATATGCTTGTTTTATTACTCCTGTCTTTATTTGGATCAATTAAATTAATTTGCATATCAAAACAACACTGTAAACTGTACATGTTATTAAATGCATACATCTCGAATTACTTTTGAAAAAATCAATGCAAACTCTATATAAACACATTTCCTTTCTTGTGTACGTATATTAAGTATAAGTCGCAATCATGTTTTGTCAAATATAATTGACTTTGACAGTCATAATACGTTGAAGGGGAGGGGGGTTATGAAAAACATTATTTGCAGCTGATACTACATTTGTGTTGTAACTACATATGGAACAGACATAAAATGATATCAATATAATGTACTATTTTAAGAGTAAAGGATGATCGTCAAATCATACTCCCCAGGGGTATGATGGAACCACAAAGTTTAGTACATTGAACTAACAGAGAATTTTTTATTTTTTTTTAAATCTTCTTCTCAAAAACCATTTGGTCAGAAAAGCTGTAACTTGTTCAAATCATGAACCCTGGAGGTAGAATGTGGTCTCAATGGGGGATATAAATTTTATAAAATCAGTCGATTGTTACCACATTATAAGAGTTCGATCATAAAAGGACCTGTTATGAATAATTGGTTGAGGTTTGTTTCCCTTTCAATTAGCGCATTTCATAAACAGAATATTCTAGATGCTAACTATCTTAACTCTAAAAAGGTTTGCGGTCCAAAGGTGGCAGGGGATAGTTTCGAACAAAAGACCCAGTCAAAATTTTAAATAAAGGGAGAACCTGAGGTTTGATTGGTTATTTGAGGGGTATAAATTGCTAGAATATGAAACAAAGGGAGAACCTGAGGTTTGGTTGTTTATTTGAGGGGTATAAATTGCTAGAATATTTATTGCATTCATTTTGTGGATAGAGGAGCTCGTGTCCATTTCATTGATATATGACACTTTAGTACTGGTAGCACTTTTCATCAGATATGGAATGAAATGCGAAACTGTGACCAATATTTTCACTTTCGGTTTTGTGTTTGAAAAGAAGGGTGGATTCAGAAACACGAAATGTCACTCGAAAAGAAGGTGATTGACCCCCCATTAATTGATGATTATTTGCATGGGTATACATTAAGCTACAAATCCTATGGTAGTGCTCGGGACTGGAGCGTAGTGCTGGACTCGTAAAAATGTGAAAAAAAGACAATTTTTCAGGAAATTTTGAGACCGTCCTTGGCTATTGAATATAGTACTATATGTAAGTTGTACTTGTTTTATTCTGAAATGTTTAAAAATTGTCAAGAGTCAGGACCATGTGTCCCCTGCATGCAACCAAATTTTAGCAAATTAAAAAATCCACTGAAAAATTAGATCACTTATATGAGCACTATCTGATTAACATTTCCTTGACAAAAAAAAACTATCCCCTACCACCTTTAAGAAAATGTCATTTTTAGCTCACCTGAGCTGAGAGCTCAAGTGAGCTTTTCTGATCACATTTTTTCTGTCCTTCATCTGTCTGTCTGTCTGTCTGTCTGTCCGTAAACTTTTCACATTTTCGACATCTTCTCAAGAACTACTGGGACAATTTCAACCAAACTTGGCAAATCATTCTTTGGCAAAGGGGATTCAAAGTTGTGAAAGGTCCACACCCTTTTTCAAGGGGAGATAATTAGAAATTATTGAAAAATTTTGAGAAATTTTCAAAAATCTTCTTCTGAAGAACCATTAGGCCAGGAAAGCTGAAACTTGTGTGGAAGCATCCTCATGTAGTGTAGATTCAAAGTTGTGAAAATCTTGATTCTTGGGGGTTGGGTAGGGCCTCAATTGGGGGTCGAAGTTTTACAAAGGAATATATATATAGTAAATCTCAAAAAATATTCTTCTCAGGAACTAATCAGCCAGGAAAGCTGAAACTTGTGTGGAAGAATCCTCAGGTAGTGTAGATTCAAAATTATGAAAATCATGATCCACGGGGGTAGGGTGGGGCCACAATTGGGGGGGGGGGGTTTCAAAGTTTTACATAGGAATATATAGAGTAAATCTTCAAAAATCTTGTTCTCAGAAATTAATCAGCCAGATGATTCTTTATAATTGTTAAGACTTTGGCCTTAGGACAATTCTTCTGCCTCACAAGAGGTTCAAAGTTTGATATAGGTTTATATCCCATATATAAACAATTGTTAAGGATCTTATTGAGAACTGCAAAACTCAACATGTGATATGACTATAAGTTTGTCCTGTTAGAAAAGGGACTTATTATTATAAACATAACACTATCCAGGAGGAAAAATGGATTTTATTTATACAGGATTTACATGTATTATTGTCCAGATAGTTTTTATTATGACTCCATTAAGCTGATTTTATTATACCTATTGTTCCTCAGGTGAGCGATGTGGGCCATGGGCCTCTGTTTAAATATGCTTTAAGTTGAACAATATGGGAACAGAAAAGTTGTTCAATTTGTTTAAAATGGGAAACTGGCTGAATTTTAATGATTGTTCAACCCTTTGATTTGATTTAGGGGCCTAAAAATAACAGGGTGGTCATTAGAAAAAGTGCAATTTTCTACTATTTTGGGGTTGTCCTTATTTTAAAACCTGTATAGGCATATTATTTTTATTGAAATCAAATGCAAGGTTGAGATTGATTAATTGGATTATATTGTACACTTTCTTTAAATTTTCTTGAAATTGATTAATAGCAATGCAGTTTTGTGAAGTTTTAAACCCTTAATTTTGATAAGAAAATGTTAATTATTGTTCTTTTTCAAGCTGTAACAGACAAAAAGTAGATTTAATGGCTAAATATATATTTTACATGTACTATATGTAAATTACATGTAATTTCATGCAATTATAAATAGTTATTATCAGCATTTTAAGTCATTATAAACAATTTTAAAATGTCTGATTGTCAAAAAAGCAACCCCACTCTTCGATTTTCTACTCCGTCAACTAAAATTTCATAGAAACATTACCATTAAATTGATGCATTATATTGCTCCCATTTAAAACAAAATACATGATTTCTTCTTTATTGAAAATATATGGAAATAAAAATTTGTGTGCATTTTTTAACCATTTGTCATTTGCATGTATTCCCACCTCATGATGGGGGTGTGGTCATGATGTTCAAATTTGGTATTTCTTTGTATGTAAAACATGTATTTCAATCTTTATAGTGCGCAACGCTGGCAAGAGAAGCGAGTTCTAACAACCAGTGCGCACGGGAAAAGGAACAAGCTAAACCTTCAATTCATCAAGAAAATTTTTTGTCTAGGTCTCATAATGCTCTTTTATATTTTCTCCCATGGTGCTATGCCAAAACTGGCTAACATTTACAGTGATTAGGATACGCAGTGGGCTAAATGTGACAGTGGCACGTTCTCAGTCAGTGTCAGTGTGACATTTCCAAAATCAATGCGCCAAATGAAAACTTTATGGGACACATATTGTAAAATGACAAGTGAGAATTTGATGAGTTTATATAAGACGTAATTGCAATTGTCAAATTACTGAATGACACTGAAAAAAGCTACCAAAAATATTTTTAATTCAGTAACATGAGTAATGAATACAATATTTTAGTTTCAATTCATTAGTTTTATTTCTTCTTTGTTTGAGTAATTTGTATATGAATCGATCCCCACCCTCATTTACTCTTTTCATGGTTTTCTGCATGTCGGCTTTCAAATTTATGCTTAATTAGGACACATGCTGCATGGTCAGATGTTGATTCATGTCTATTCATAAATAAAGTAAAAAACGTAATGCTCCACCTTTTAAACATTCTTAACAGTACATTTTATCATCTTTTAAGGATAACCAAGACCAAATTTTTATCCAGTTTGAGTTGAATTTTGGTTGCACCATTCTTACCGTCAGCGTATTCATTCACTCTTTCAGCCGTCTGTTGGGCTTTATCTTTTGATTCATTTTCCTTTGATTTATTTGAATTACATGTGTAAAATTGCAGAAAAGTCCTTTCTCGGGACGGGGATTTTTTTCGGTGGCATGCTGGCAGCTGCTTACATTTTAACTTTGTGTGCGTAAAACGTCAAATTGATGGTATTATCCAATCAAAAAATACTTTACTGTTTAATTAGATACTAAAGAAGTCTTGATTATGCTTTGCTGTACGACATTTGACTACTATTTATAAAGCGTAAAATAACAGCGATCGTTAAAGCATTGTAGCGAAAGAGATTCCAAGCACTGATGGGGGAAATTTGTGTATTTCTTGGTGTGCTCGCCACAACGGTAGCACAATAAAACATATAAACAATATTTTGGTATTGGTTAAAGAATAAACAGAGAAATCAGGATTCATCATCATTCGTTCAGCATATTTGGGAAATTACTCCCCGGGTAAGATGCCTGATTGTCATTTTCTAGGTACCTGTTCCTTATGAAGAGATGAAAGTGTAGGTTTTGTGTTCCAGATAAGTTTCTTTTACATTCCAATAGAGTTTTTTTAACCTGTAAGTACCATTTAGAACAAAATTGTTGATTGCAAGGAGTAATAGTGTGTTTTTTCTTATTCCCATTTGCAGGGGGATAGGTGATACATATGAGTTGAATTCTCCTTTATGTTGATACTAAATTTGAATATTTCAATGTTTTTACATCTGATAGGGATAAAGGTTTCTTGTTATAACTGATTTTGAAAGGAAAAAATATCTTTTAGATTGAAAGAAGACATGATATATCTTGAAAACCTTACAGAAATAGGTTAAGGTGATTCAGCCGGAAAAGGAAGTAATCCTTAAACAGCCATAACTTTTTTATTTTTCAATGAAATCAGACCAAATTTGAAAAATTTTACTCAGAATTGCATGAACTTTCTGATTTTAAAGTGTTTTGGTTAAAAAGAAACAAACTCTAAAAGTTAAAGGTGGCAAGGGATAGTTTCAAACGTTCAAAATTTTAAAATAAAGGGATAACCTATGGTTTGGCTGGTTATTTGAGGGGTATTAATTGCTAGAATATTTACTGCATTCATTTTCTGGATAGAGGAGCTCATGTCAATTTCATTGATATATGAACTGTACTGGTAGCACTTTTCATCGGATATCATATGGAATAAAAATGCGAAGCTGTGCCCAAAAGTTTTACTTTCGATTTTGTGCTTGCAAAGTAGGGTGGGTTCAGAACACAAAATGTCACTCGAAAAGAAGGTGATACCCCCCCCCCCCCCCCCCCAGTTTTTCAGGAAATTTTGAGACCGTCCCTGGCTATTCTATAAACAGTAAAACCTGTTTTGTATGAACATGGATATAGCGAATTATCTGATATTGTGAAATTTTTAGTTCACCTGAACCAAAGGTTCAAGTGAGCTTTTCTGATCTCCTGTTGTCCGTCGTTCGTCCGTCCATTTTTCCGTCTGTAAACTTTTCACATTTTTGACTTCTCCTCTTAAACCACTGGGTCAAATTTAACCTAACTTGGTACAAAGCATCCTTATGGGAAGGGAATTTTATATTGTTAAAATAAAGGGCTAAACCCTTTTAAAGGGGAGATAATTGCGAAACAGTGAGTATAGGGTGTGTGTCTTTAAAAATCTTCTCAAGAACCACTGCACCAGAAATGCCAATATATACACAGAAGCTTGTATATAGTAAGAATCTAAATTGTAAAAATCGTGACCCCCAGACTAAAACTGTGGCCCCCAGGCGGGGTTCAAAGTTAAACATACAAATACGTAGGAAAAATGTTTAAAAATCTTCTTCTTAGGAACTACTGCACCAGAAATGCCAATATTTACTCAAAAGCTTGTATATATATTATAGTGAGGATTCTAAATTATAAAAATCATGAACGTTGTGTCAAAAGTGGGGCCCCAGGCAGGGTTCAAAGTTCACATAGAAGTATATAGGGATCTTTTTCTCAAAAATACAATGTTACAGTTTATGAGATTACTATGCAAGGAACTTCAAATAGTGTAGATTCTAATTTGTGAAAGCCGTAACCCCAGAACCAACAATGGGGCCCCAGAAGGGGTTTAAAGTTTAACATAGAAGTATATTTGGAAAGTGTTTAAAAATATTCTTCACAAGAACTACAATGCAAGAGTATGTGTGATTATTATTCAAGCATCCTCAAATTGTGAAGATTCTAAATTTTGCAAGCCGTGACCCCCAGACTAGTACTGGGACACCAGGCGGGGTTCAAATTTAACACAAAAATATGTAGAAAACATGTTTGAAAATCTTTCTCTCAAGAACTACAGAGCAGCAGTTTGTTAAATTACTATGCAAGCATCCGTGGCTATTGGAGATTGTAAATTGTAAAAGCAGTGATCCTAAACTAATACTGGGGCCCCATGAGGGGTTCAAAGTTTAACATAGAAGTAAATATGAAAAATGTTTAAAATTTTCTCAAGAACTACAATGCTACAGTTTGTGAGATTACTATGCATGCAACGTTGGATAATGTAGATTCAATATTTTTAAAATCGTGACCCCTGGAATAATACTGGGGACCTAAGATGGGTTCAAAGTTGAATATAGAAGTATATTTGGAAAATGTTCAAAAATCTTTTTTTCGAGAACTACAATGCTTTAATTTGTCAGATTGCTACGTAAGCATTCTCAAATAGTGTAGATTTTAAATTATAAAAGCCGTGACCCTTGATCTAATACTGGGGTCTGGGGCCCAAGAAGGGGTTCAAAGTTTAACATAGAAACATAGAGGGAAAATGTTTTAAAATCTTCTTCTTGAGAACTACAATGCTTCAATTTGTGAGATTATTTTGCAAGCATCTGTTACAGTAAATAATGTAGATTCTAAATTAATGAAGTTGTGATAACCGGACTAATACTGGAGCCCAAAGACGGGTTTAAAGTTTAACATAGAAATATATATGGAAATTTTTTTTTTTTTTTTTCGAGAACTACAATGCTACAGATTGTGAGATTACTATGCAAGGATCCTCAAAAAGTGTACATTCTAAATTGTTAAAGTTAACCATAAACCAATTGGCCAATACAGGGCCTCAGAAAGGGGTTCAAAGTTTAAAATAGAAATAGCATATGCTACAAAATAGAATGTTACAAGGAACTGTTGTTCAGGTGAGCGATGTGGCCCATGGGCCTCTTGTTTTGAGTCCCCAGTAAAATTCTTAACAAATCTTTGCAAAGTTTTATGGTTGTAACGAATTCGGATATAACAAATTTATGAATACATGAATAGGGAACTGATTTTGAGTCCTGTAGAATTGAATAATAACGAAATTTAACACTTTTATAATGAATTTCTTTACAATTTTTAAAAGGTTGCACTACCATTTAACATATCAGTTTAAATGAATTTATTTTCATATAATTTTTTTAATTCACAATCCGATTAATAAAGGTATCAAATTAATGCATTTCTATTTTAAACCTACATTAGCAAAAATTATAGTCTGGTCGAAGAAAACATGTTAATAGTGAATTTGCTATAGTTATTATTACGAATTTCATATACATATATAACGATGTCAATGCTCATAGAAGATATATTTTGATTTATCTTGCTTAGATTGATATTATAAAATTGCTTTACATACTAATGTCCATAATTTGAGCAGGGCCCTTTAAGATGGTCACCATTTCAATGATGTTTAGTTTGAAATTGTGTACAAAAATTATCGTCTCTCTAGCTTTTGCAGGATATGAAAATGTTTATTATCTGTGTTTTTTAGATGCCAAAGAGAAAGCTTAAGGGCAAGAGTGAGAGGGTCAAGCGCCTTAAAAACAGGCAGAGAATGAGAGATGCAAGACAGCAGCAGCAGTTCCCTTCAGACACATCAGATCAACCTCTTGAAAATTCTGCTACCTTTTGCGGGGTAGTAGATGGAGTTGTCTCAGCTCCCCTCGGTTATTTTCCGGGGCAGGTTTCCATGGGGTTTCCTCTGAAGGAAGAAAAACCCCTGGCCAGGATGCAGGCCTCTCTTCGCGAGAGAATGCATCCAAGTGCCCTGAGTTCTGCATCTTCTCAGGGAAGTCGTCTGTGTGCCCAGACAGAGCGGCGGCATGGCACCGTCCCCTGACTCCCCACCGTGGGTTTGTACCTCACCGAGGGTACCTGAGCCGGACACCGTGCACGTGTCTGGCTCAGCAGGACAGGCGCAGCTGGGTATGTCATCCTCCTTTAGTGGGGATGAGTCCAGCAGGATACAAATTGATGCACTCAGAAACTTAACAAGAACTAAAAAGTATACTGAAAGGAAATTATGTGATGATACTGTATATATGAGAAATGAATGTGATGATGATGATGATGATGATGATGATGATGATAATGATGATGAAACCAACAACAATAGCATGTCAACAAGAAAGAAGGTATGTTTATCTGTTCAAGCTTCTTATCATCAAGCGAACATCATTTTCGGTGATAATGCTGGAACCCAATGTGTAGCAAACTGTCTGGCAGCAGTGGCATTTCAGAGGATTAAGGATACTAAATGGTGGGATAGAAAAGACATGAACACTGTTTTATCTACAGGAAATGAGTTGTATAGTTACTTGCAACGCAGTTCAACAATTGTTAGTAGATACCTTTTGGTACATGAATTACCTCAGTTTTTTGAGTGTTTCAATCAGACATTTGAGTTCAAAGCAAATGAGTCGTTACCTAGTTTGATCAATCTATCTAGAGTTGAACCTCAATATGATGACTTCAATGCATATCCACTTATAGAGGCTCTTCAGATTGCTCTTGCTGACACAGATGGATGCTTTGTTTGTTTTGGCGGAAATACGTTTTTAATAGGGAAAACAAATGAAGAGTATTTTACTTTTGATTCCCATTCTAGATCTATAGAGGGATATCTGTGTGAGAGTGGAAAGAGTACAAGGGTTCTGTACAGGACAATCCATGAATTATTTAATCATGTTGTGACCTTGGCCAAGTCGATGGGATATTCTGAAACTGTGCAATGTGAAATAACTGGAGTGCACTGCTCATTAATACAATTTAAGTGTAGGGAAATATCTCTTCAAAGGCAGCAACAAAGACAGTCTGTAAGTGTTATAGCAAATGCTACAGAAGTACATTTAGGAAAAAATTGCAATGCTACACCAAACACGCATTTATACAGACATGATGACGTTAAGTTTGTCTGCAGGGAAAATAACGGTTTGAATTTTATGCCTTTATCAGGTGTAAAGAAGCGGCAGTTGTGTGATTCATTTGGAATATTTTGTTCATTTGTTGACAATTCAAAAGACGTGGCGACTGAGATAATAAATATGGAAAAGCCAATTGGGGTGAGAGACATAGATCAGGATGGAAATTGTTTGTTTAAGGCAATTTCGTTTAGTTTGACCGAATCTCAAGAGTTTCATGGAGTAATTCGCTCAGCAGTTTGTCATCATTTACTTCAGAACCAGTTGCGTTTTAAACCATTCTTAAGGCACGAAGAAAACTCTGTTGAGAACCATATTTCAAACACACATATGATTGAAAATGGAACATGGGCAACTGAAATAGAAATTTTGGGACTTTCTCATTTGCTGAAGACAGATATCTATACATATTCAGACAATCGGTGGGTTCTTTTTTCTGGGCGAATGGTCGATCAAGATTTAGATATTGGTCAATCGGGGTCTATTTATTTGCACCATAGAAATCAGAATCATTATGATGTTGTGACAATGGTGTCGAGTAAGTCAACTAATTTACAGCACCAACCTTTGACACCAAGTTTTGAGGTTGAATATAACAAAAGGCAAAGCAATCGAGAAAGAATGAGAGCAAAACGCAACATATTCTCTAAAATGCAAAGTGAAGATTTGCTTGCTAAAAAAAAAATGCGGTACATTAATGATGAGGCATTTAGGTCAAAGGTTAATGAAACCAGTAAAGAAAGGTATATGAATGACGAACATTACAGGACAAATTTAATACAAAAAGGAGTGCAGAAATATGCAATGGATGCTGAGCATAGAATGACCATGAAGCAAAAAAGCATTGCAAAGTACCAGACAGATGAGTCGCACAGACAGGACGTAAAAAGCAGGAGCAAAATTAAGTACAGAGCTGATATCGCACACAAAGAGAACGTGAAAAGTATGAGTACACAAAAGTACAAATTAGATGACATGCACAAGGAAAAAGTTAAAAGACGAAGTACAGAAAAGTACAAGTCGGATGAGATCCATAGACGAAATGTCAAAACCAAAAGTACAGAAAAGTACAAATCAGATGAGATGCATAGACAAAATGTCAAGAAAAGAAGTACAGAAAAGTACAAATCGGATGAGCTGCATAAACAAAATGTGAAAAAAAAGAAGTACAGAAAAATACAAATTAGATGAACACCACAGAGAAAAAGTTAAAGTTGCAAGCAAAGCGAGTTATCATTCGAGTTCAGAGGCTAAAAGACTAAAAAAAGAAAAAGTTTCAAAGAAAAGACAAGAACGGAGGGAAAAGTTGAAAGGTGAAGGCGAAGTAGTGAATTTGTTTAGAAACATGATCAAACAAGGACCAGAGTACACATGTTGTTGTTGTCATCGTTTGCTGTTTGAAAACCAAGTTCGTGGATGTACACATGAAATGTATACAATGAACCATCAGGCAAGAAATGTGGCAGATCAGTGTATAGATGACAAATACGTTCACCAGTGTGGCGCGTCTTGTACAGACTATTGTCCCAGATCTAATATGTGGGTGTGTTTTACATGTCACAGAAAAATCATGAGTGGAAAAATCCCACAAGAGGCTGCAATTAATAAAATGTCACTTGAGGAAATTCCACCAGAGCTCAGCGATTTAAATTCCTTAGAGCAACACCTCATTGCTTTACACATCCCTTTTATGAAAGTTATGTCTCTTCCACAAGGTGGTCAAAGAAATGTGCACGGACCTGTAGTGTGCGTTCCGTCAAACATAAAGAAAACGACCAGTTTACCACTGAACGTTGATGAGAATCTGTTACTGAGGGTGAAACTCAAACGCAAGCTATCGTACAAAGGCTACTTCGAATACCAGTTCGTAAGTCCACGACACATTAAGGTTGCTCTTGAATTTTTGAAAGAAAACAATAAATGGTACCAAGATGTTTCTATTAACAGTAATTGGACTGAGAATGACAATCACTGTTTGATGAGCGATACTATTGACACTAATGAAAGCAATCAGGAAATGCCAGAAATGGATATAAATCACACTCAGGAAGTCGCAACTGATACATGCTTACAGCCTGTCGACATAGCGCAAGAAGTCCTTGATCATTACTTTGACGATGTATTTAATATTGCACCAGGCGAAGGACAAAACCCTGTTAGGATGTTACAAGAAGAAGGAAATGAAGCAAAGTCATTCCCACATTTGTTTCCATCTGGCAGATTTTCATGGAATGAAGATAGGGATGAAAGGATAACACTTTCTAGATATTTCAACAACAGACTTATGCATACAGACAATAGATTTGCAAAGGACACGAATTACATATTTTTTGCACAATTTATGTCAGAATTAAAACAAGTTATAGAGAAAACACATATATCAATACGAAAGTCTTTTACAAAAAGTAACGATGGAAAATTGGTGACATCAGACATGCTACAAGATCCAAACATCCTTTCGAAACTTCTCAAAAACGACGAAGCCTTGCGATTCATGCAACCAATAAGAGGAACACCTGCGTATTGGTCTACAACACAGAAAGATTTGTTTGCAATGCTGCGACAGTTAGGAATCCCAACATGGTTTTGTTCTTTTTCGGCTGCTGAATTCAGATGGAATGAAATAGTGGGTTGCATTTTACATCATGAGGATGACAATAGAAATCCATCTGATTTAGACTGGTCTGAAAAAAGTGAAATTCTTAGAAGAAATCCGGTCACTGTTGCCAGAATGTTTGAACACAGATTTCATGTATTCCAAAGAGAAGTCATTTTGGCACCGGCCAATCCCATAGGAAATGTTGTTGACTACTTTGTTAGAGTTGAATTCCAACAAAGGGGTTCCCCACATATGCATTGCTTATACTGGGTTGAAGACGCACCAAAATTTGGGGAAGATACTCAGGAACGTGTATGTGACTTCATTGACAAGTATGTGTCATGTTCCCTTCCATCCGAAGATGATGAACAAGAACTAAGACAAGCTGTGTTAAGTGTTCAACAACATAGCAAAAATCATTCTAAATCGTGCCGAAAAAAGGGAACAGAATGCAGGTTCAACTTTCCAAGACCGCCATCAGAAAGAACTTTTATCGCTGAACAATGTGAAGAAGATGCAGATAATCTTCATACCAATATGCAAATGAACACTTCACAAGCTAAGGATACTTTACTTAAGGTGTGGAATAAAGTTCTTGATGCTAATAACGAAACTCAAACAACTGAAGAGATATTTGCAGATTTATCTTTGTCGCAAGAGGTTTATGAGAAGGCACATAGAGTACTTACATCAAGAACAACAACTATTTTAAAGAGAGACCCAAAAGAAATGTGGACAAATCAGTACAACGAATGTCTCCTCAAATGCTGGGATGCTAACATGGACATTCAGTATGTTCTTGACCCATATAGTTGTATTGTGTACATTATTTCGTACATCTCAAAAGCAGAACGAGAAATGGGCATGCTATTAAGACAAACGAAAATTGAGGCAACTGAAGGAAATCTTAGTGCAAAGCAAACAATGAAGAAAATAGGATCAGCTTATTTAAACCACAGAGAAGTCAGTGCACAAGAGGCTGTGTACAGAGTATGCAATTTAAAAATGAAAGAATGCTCAAGGAAAGTAGTGTTTGTTCCAGTGGGGGAAAATCCAACACGCTTAAGCAAACCGCTTTCACAGCTAAAAAGAAAACGAAAATCACACTCGGACGAATGTGAAGGCGATGAAGATGAGGAAGACATTTGGATGACGAATATTGTAGAAAGATATGAAAATCGCCCACAGACTGACTATTTCAATCAGATGTGCCTTGCAGAGTTCTGTTCCGAGTTCAGGGTACTTGCAAATTCTCAAGTTCCACAAGATGAAAAGGAAGGAGTATATGAATTGCGAAATGGAAAAGGCTATATCCAGAAAAGAACAAGAGGTAAACCAGCTGTCATAAGATACCCACGATTCAATGCTGAAAGTGCACCAGAAAAGTATTTTCAATCAATACTTCAGCTGTTTTTGCCTTATATTAATCAAAGGCAGTTGAAACCACCAGGTTTTGATCTCTATGAGTCATTCTTTAGCAATGGGTTTGTCAGAGTCGATAGCAATTTGCAAGCAGTGAAGGATGTTGTCAATGAGAATCGAAATCAGTTTTCGAAAAACGAAGAAGCAATTGAAAATGCTGCTGAAATATTTGAAATGATTGGTGAGCCTGAAGATGCATGGGCAAGTCTTTGTCCCGAAACTGAAATGAAGCGTGAAGAGTGTTTAATTCAGAAATCAATATTGGACTCAGAAGACACCAACCTAAAGGAAGTAACTGAAGAAGTTGAAAGAGAAGATTCTTCAGATGTTATATATCACATCAGGGAGGCTTCAAATTCAAGGCAAGAGATGCTTCCTTTACTGCAAAGCTTAAATAATAAGCAGAAAGAAATCTTTTATTCAGTGCGTGAATGGTGTCTGAAGAAAATAACGCAAGAAAATCCAGAACCATTGCATATTTTTATAACGGGCGGAGCTGGAACAGGGAAAAGTCACTTGATTAAAGCAATTCATTTTGAAGCGTCAAGACTTCTTGGAAAGACATTGCCCAAACCCGACGCCATATCAATTCTTCTAACTGCTTTCACAGGAACGGCTGCCTTTAACATTGGAGGAAGCACAATTCACCACGTTTTCTCGTTGACTAAAGCACTACCCATTCCATATGAACCATTAAAGGAACAAACTTTGAATGCAATAAGGGCCAAAATAGAAAATGTACAAATTTTGATCATAGATGAAGTATCCATGGTCTTTAAACGTCTGATGTATTACATACATGAACGACTTGTCCAAATTAAAAAATGCAAGCAACCATTTGGTGGTATTTCGGTCATTGCTGTAGGTGATTTCTACCAGCTTCCCCCTGTAAAGCAACGAAAAGACGAGAGATTGTATAAGGTAAATGACACATACCCTGTTGACTACTGGTTAGACTTCTTCAAAATCATTGAGCTAGACGAAATAATGCGTCAGAGGGAGGACATTGAATTTGCTGCCGTTTTGAATTATTTGCGTGTTAGAACAATTGATGAGCAAATATCGAACGAAGCTTTGGCGGTATTGCGAGATTGCATCAGGGAAGGTCCAGACGATGCGTTGCACGTTTATTCTACAAACGACGAGGTAAACGATTTCAATCTCGAAAAGTTGCAAACATGCTGTGCAAATTTTATAGAGGTAGATGCAGAGGATTACCAGAAAGACAAGACAGCAGGAAGGTTAAAATTACGCGAAAAACCACTGATCACAACCAAAACAGAAGGCCTATCATCTTCACTGCTCTTAGCTGTGAATGCAAGGGTTATGCTTACAAGAAACGTTAGTGTCGAAGATGGACTTGTAAATGGTGCAATGGGTTATATATCGCACTTTGAGTTTGGAAGAGATCCTCAGAGAAAAAACATTCAAGGAGTTGGAGTGATATTTGACAGTAAAGAAATCGGTAAACTGCATGGAACAATGACCCCACACGGAAATCAAATCGTGATTAAAAGAATTCAGGAAGAAATCAAGGAAAAGAATACCAAAAAACGTAGTTCGACACCAATTTCCACTAAAACTGTCATGGGCATGCACAGCACACAAAGTGCAAGGAATGACAACAGATAAAGTAGTGGTCAATTTGGATCGTACTTTTGCTGCCGGTCAGGCATATGTAGCCATTAGTAGAGTGACTTCAAAGGATGGGTTATACATAGAGACCGCAGATGAAGATAAGCTTAAAAGGAAAATTTACGCTGATCCAGATGTTAAAACATCATTGGGCATCATGCAAAAATTCGTCCCAAGCGGAAACGGTGAAAATGGACAAATACAGACTGAAGACTGCAAAACGATCCTTCTACTAAATGTACAAAGTCTAAGAGCACATATACAGGATATTAAATCAGACAACAGACTAACGAAAACAGATCTGATATGTTTAACAGAGACGTGGCTCAAAAACCAGGAAGACTTGTCAGAATTTGAAATTCCAGGCTTCAACTTTTACAACATGTCAAGAGGAATGTGTTATGATGATTCAACAAACACTTTTCATAATTTAAGCCAAGCCAGAGGCGGGGGAATAGGTGTGTTCCAAAGGAAAGAGGAAAACATTAAAGTTCATGAACTTCCCCTAAAGAATATTGAGGGTATGGCGCTAGAGCTTTGCAAACAGAACATCATCATAATAGTGATATACCGACCAAGCAACATTAACGTTGGCTTTTTTCTAGATGCACTACATAATGTTGTAATTTTTTTCCAAGAACGTGGATTTCAGTGTGTTCTAGTTGGAGATTTCAACGAAGATGCCAGATCGAAAGGACCAATTACGAGTTATCTACAGTCAAAAGGTTTTGAACAAAGAGTTGATTTTTCCACAACTGAAGGAGGAACTATCCTAGATCACATTTATGTTACTGAAGGCATGTCTGTGAAAGTTCCTGTTTACTTCAGTTATCATGATGCTGTCAAGGTGTACTTGCAAGATATTACACCGGTAATCGACAAATCCATTGGAACTTAGTCAATTGTTGTTCCGTATTCTTGCTTCAGTATTATTTTTTCGTAATCTGATTTTTTTCATTTCCCTATGCTCAGTTTAAATAAAATTGAAGCACTAGGAAGGCTTATTTTTGTATTTTGTTAGATGAGAATATGTAATAAAGAATATTTCTATTTCAAGGCACATCCACACGCTGTGCAGTCTGTTTACATACAAACGGAAAACACGGTAGACTTTATGAAGGTAGATATTTTGAAAAAAATGCCATACATTGTGACCATTTTATGTTAGCTGATCATATTGAACCCGAATAACATTTCTTCCGAATTTCTTGTTAAAAAACTTTATTATTTTTATTACAATACAATATCTAGAACAGAACTATGCGCGGTGACGTAACATTATGCAAATTATTGTTTGCTTTTAGATATTTAAAATAGTACATTTAAGGACACAGCCCCGTAGTTCCTTAATGAAGTAAGATATTTGTGGTCTGATTGATGAATATCGATACAAAAATGTTCTGATCTATAAAGCACAACAAAATATGCCTCCCACTGAAATTTTACGCATCAAAGATTGACAATTTTGGTCCTTTACAACAATAATTTACAAATGTTACATAGATATGTAAAATTGGATTTATATAGATATAATGACCACCTTTGCTTTTGTACTTGTTAACAACATCCTTAAAATATGGACTTGATGGTTTTGTTTCAGTACCGGTAAATAGAGTGATATCTTATATGTAAGATAAACATTTTAACTGTCTTAGTTATGGAACTTGATTTTTTTCTACTAGCGTTAATTTAATAGACAATCAGGAAAAGTAAGTATTAAAATTTGGAATGGAATATAAACCGGAATAAATTTTAACTTCGTAATCGTAAGGACAGGGAAGCATATGGTTCACATAAATGTATTGTAGTAAATGTAGCGGATCCACGATTTACGGTTTTAAAGGAAACAAGTTCAACATCAAATTATTATATATAAATTTATATTGTTCATGGATCACATGAACACTAGCAAAATTAATAGGAGAGCGCACCAGAGGTTTATTTAAATTTTTATTCGCGTGATATTGGGGTTGTTGTTAAGGCGAATTTGGAACATGAAACCATTTTTAAAATGTATCACAAATTATAAAATATTCATTCTAAACAAAAATTCACATTTTAGTTTAAATAACATTAATTCTGAAAAAAAAAAAATTGTCTTGAACTGTGACAAGAAGCAGTCGAAATTGACTGTCCAACCAAGATGGTTATGATTTTATACAAAAGAATACTAACATTTTTGTTCTTACATCTAAAATGAGTTGTTTATTTTTTAGATATTAAATGATTAAATATTTTAGGGACAAGCCCTGTTTAGTGTTTTGATTAGATTTCTTTTTAAATGATACCATGAATAATCATGAATAATCGATGCATCTTCAGAAAAAAACCCCTCGACCACTTTAAGATAACATATAAAAATCCCTTATTACGTAATAAATTGGTGTGGCAATGAGTTTTTTAAACAGATATTGTTACGATTAGCAACTTTGCTACAATAATGCAAACTTTTGATCGTTTATAAGTTATTTGTAATAGACTTTACTTTTGTTCTATATGTCTTAACAAAATATCAATAATAGACTTTTCAAAAAAATTGTTACGTCTTATTAAAAAAGCCAGCCCCTTTATTTTTCTGATTTCGTTGCAAAGAACTTCTTTTGATACTCTACCACTTTTGTTTTATATGTCTTAACAAAATATCAACTGATTAAAAGATACTGATCAAAACATAAAAATTTTCAATAAAAATTCATAATCAATTTTCTGCATAGGCTAGCTCCAAAAAAATGGCGCCACTGGCATAAAACAACTCAATAGGGCATAACTTCAAACTATAGACTACCTATCCTGAAAATTTCATAATCATATCTCTGAAAGTTTCCTAGATCAGCTCAGCACAAAATTGGTCGTAAAAATGTATAAAATGGCCGATAAATCGGTACGGGGACTGAAGACAGGGAACATATCAAAAATGTATTACGTTTACATCAAGTCCCATCTTCTGTGAAAAAATAATTGACATCTGTTGAATAGTTTTTGAGAATTCGCGAGCACAAATTTTGTGGAAAAAATAAAAACTATATGAAACGCCCAAGAAAGTATTTTAAACTTGTTAAAAACATAAATTGTTTGAACCCTTTTCGGTGAACAGTGGAAGTGACGGTTGACAAAATAAAACCCGTTAATAACATCTTCAATCAAATGTTTATTATTCATAAAAGTTTCGTGCCTCAATCACTTACAGTGACTAAAATCTTGCGGGTATCAAATTTGTAAAAATGAAGCTACCTAAGATATTTCATATATCTCACCGGAAATAGAATGTGTTTGCTTATTTAACATTGTAAAGATAACATACATAAGATTTTATACTGATATATTCATTCCTTGATAAATTGATAAAATAAGTAAAAAAAATGTTGAAGTGCTTCCGGTGACGACCGGACGTTACGACGAATGAAACAAAATAATGTTAACACAGATACATACATAGGGCTATCATCCCACAAAGTTTGGTTGTTCAAGTCGTCACTGTGTTTGAGATCTCGGGGAGTCAATGATGTTGTCTCTGGACAGGAAACGGACTAACGGAAGTCCTCAGTGAAAATTAAAGTTAGTATTTCTCGAACAATAAAAACTGTACTTTACTCTATATCAATTATACTAAAATTGTCAAAGGAAACAGATAAACTTTCAAATAACTTTATTTGTTTGAACCCTTCCGGAGAAGACCAGAAGTGACGGTTGACATAATGTCTATCATCCATGTAATTTTCGTGTCTTCATCACTTTCACTTTCTGAGATATCGCATTTGTTTAAAAAAGGCTATCTCAGATATATGAGATATCTCACAAGAAGTAGATTTTTTTTTTTTTTTTTTCTAATATCGGATAGATGACATCTCTAAGGATTTATACTAATATTTCCATTCTATACGAAATAAATGCATAAAAAAATAATTTTTGAAGTGCTTCCGGTGACGACCGGAAATTATGACGAACAAAACAAAATAGGTGATACACATCTACAATTATTGGTTTCTAATCCCACAAAGTCTGAATGTTCAAGTCCTTATCATTTTGAGAACTCGATGTCACAAGCTTTTTGTCGCGGGACAGGAAACGGACGACAGGGCATCAATTTTGAAAAAAATAAAATAGTTAACTTCGACATATTATTATTCTCTATCATTTCTAAAAATTTCAAAACAATCTATCGAGCCATTTCTGAGAAATCTTGTACACAAAAAAAGACAAAACATTTCTAAAAAATCGTACCCAATTTTTGAGCCATGGCGAGCTCTAAGGAATCGCGCCACTGGCGTAAAACAACTACATGATGCACAACTTCAAACTATAGTCTACCTATCCTAAAAATTTCATATCAATATCTTTGATAGTTTCTGAGTTTATAGCTGCACAAAATGGATCGTTAAAAATTACAAAATAGCCGAAAAATCGGTACCAGAAGTGATGTCGAAAAAAATGTCAAAAACGTATGAAGTTTAGATCAGGATAAATCATCTGTATACGATCTCGTGACGAGCAACGCGTAGACCTTCCATGCGATTTCTGTTTTATGATGCCATGAATTATCGATACAATTTCAGAATTAACCCCCCCCCCTTCTTTCAGATAATATATTAAAATCTCTAATTTCGTAATAAATGGGTGTGGCAATGATTTTTCCAGATAGATATTGATACGATCAACAACTTTACTTCTATAATGCATTAGAAAATCTCAATCGTTTTTAAGTTATTTGTAATAAAATTTACAAGTCTATCGCCACCTAATTAAAAGGACCAGCCCCATTTTTTTTTTACTTCACCTGAAAGGTCTCACAAATACTAACATTTCTTGTTCTTACACCCATCTAAAATTGTTTTTCATTTTTGAGATAAAACTAATTTAATATTTTAGGGGCCATCCCTGTAGATCCTTAATGGGGACAGACATTGGTGTTTTGATGAGTGGAATCGATTTAAATCAATAATGCAATCATTTTCTTTTCTACAAAGCTTAAAAAAATATGTCTTCTTCGTTAGATATATTGGGTCAACGTCTCAGAACTCTGGCCCCTAAAAATCCTTACTTACGTCATACATGAGTGTGGCAATGAGTTTTCCAAATCGATATTGCTACGATCAACAACTTTATTGTATAATGCAATACAAAATCTTGATCAGTTTTAAGTTATTTGTAATAGACTTTACAAGTCTCTTGGCCCCTAATTAAAGGTGCCGGCCCCTTTTTTATACTTTACTAAAAAGGTCTAACAAATAATAACATTTCCTGTTCTTGCTCCCATCGGTGTTTTGAATATTTTAGGGGCCAGCCCTCTAGATCCTTAATGGGAACAGAAAGACCTTAATAACTAGATACATGTATATTGCGTCAAAGTTTAAAGACGTTGGTCCCTTAAAGTCCTTCATTACGTAATAAATTGGCGTGGCAATATTTTTTTTCCTGATATATATTGTTACGATCAACAACTTTGCTTCTATAATTCATTACAAAATCTTGATCGTTTTTAAGTTATGTGTAAAAGACTTTACGAGTGTCGTGGCCACTAATTTATGGGGCCAGTCCCTTTTTCTTGAGTTAATTTGTTAGGTCTCACGAATACTAACATTTTTTGTTCTTACACCTATCTAAAATTGTTGTTCATTTTTGAGATACAAATGATTAAATATTTTAGGGGCCACCCTCTAGATCCTTAATGGGGACACACATTGGTGTTTTGATTAGTGGAATCGATTAGAATCATCAATGCAAGCATTTTCTCTTCTACAATGCCTAACAAAATATGTTTCCTTCTCTTGATATATTGCGTCAAAGTTTAAGTACTTTGGCCCCTAAAAATCCCTAATTACATCATAAATGGGCGTGGCAATGATTTTTTCTGTTAGATATTGTTACGATCAACAACTTTGCTTCTATAATGCATTACAAAATCTTTATCGTTTTTTAGTTATTTGTAAAACAGTTTACGGGTCTTTTGGCCCCTAATTTAAGGGGCCAGCCCCTTTTTCTTGATTTTATACGAAAGGTCTTATGAATACTTACAATTTTTTTTCTTACACCTATCTAAAATTGTTGTTCATTTTTAAGATACAAATGATTGAATATTTTAGGGGCCAGCCCTCTACATCCTTAATGGGGACATACATTGGTGTTTTGATTAGTGGAATCGATTAGAATCATCAATGCAAGCATTTTCTCTTCTACAATGCCTAGCAAAATATGTTTCCTTCTCTAGATATATTGCGTCAAAGTTTAAGTACTTTGGCCCCTAAAAATCCCTAATTACGTCATCAATTGGTGTGGCAATGATTTTTTCTGTTAGATATTGTGACGATCAACAACTTTGCTTCTATAATGCATTACAAAATCTTTATCGTTTTTAAGTTATTTGTAAAACAGTTTACGAGTCTCTTAGCCCCTAATTTAAGGGGCCAGCCCCTTTTTCTTGATTTTATACGAAAGGTCTTATGAATACTTACATATTTTGTTCTCACACCTATCTAAAATTGTTGTTCATTTTTCGGATACAAATGATTGAATATTTTAGGGGCCAGCCCTCTAGATCCTTAATGGGGACATACATTGGTGTTTTGATTAGTGGAATCGATTAGAATCATCAATGCAAGCATTTTCTCTTCTACAATGTCTAGCAAAATATGTTTACTTCTCTAGATATATTGCGTCAAAGTTTAAGTACTTTGGCCCCAAAAAATCCCTAATTACGTCATAAATGGGCGTGCCAATGATTTTTTTCTGTTAGATATTGTGACGATCAACAACTTTGCTTCTATAATGCATTACAAAATCTTTATCGTTTTTAAGTTATTTGTAAAACAGTTTACGAGTCTCTTGGCCCCTAATTTAAGGGGCCAGTCCCCTTTTCTTGATTTTATACGATAGGTTTTATGAATACTTACATTTTTTGTTCTTACACCTATCTAAAATTGTTGTTCATTTTTGAGATACAATTGATTGAATATTTTAGGGGCCAGCCCTCTAGATCCTTAATGGGGACATACATTGGTGTTTTGATTAGTGGAATCGATTAGAATCATGAATGGAAGCATTTTCTCTTCTACAATGCCTAACAAAATATGTTTCCTTCTCTAGATATATTGCGTCAAAGTTTAAGTACTTTGGCCCCTAAAAATCCCTAATTACGTCATAAATGGGCGCGGCAATGATTTTTTCTGTTAGATATTGCTACGATCAACAACTTTGCTTCTATAATGCATTATAATTTTTTCATCGTTTTCTAGTTATTTGTAATAGACTTTACGAGTCTCTTGGCCCCTAATTTAAGGGGCCAGCCCCTTTTTCTTTATTTTGTTGGAAAGAACGTTTGATTCTCTACTACATTTGTTCTATATGTCTTAACAAAATATCAACTAATAAAAAGATACAGATCAAAACGTATGAAAATTTTGAATGAAAATTAGTACCCAATTTTCGTGCCTAGGCGAGCGCCAAGAAATGGCCCCACTGGCGTAAAACAAATACATGCTGCACAACTTCAAGCTATAGTCTACCTATCCTAAAAATTTCATAGTGATATATCTGATAGTTTCTGAGTTTATAGCTGCACAAAATGAGTCGTCAAAAATTACAAAATGGCCGATAAATCGGTACCGGAAGTGACGACAAAAAAATGAAAAATATGTATGAAGTTTAGATTACGTCCAATCATCTGTGAAAAAATGACCGAGATCGGTCGAATAGTTTTCGAGAAATCGTGTGCACAAAATTTGGAAAAAAAAAAATAATAATAACTAGATACGATCTCGTTACGAGTAACGAGTAGGTCTTCCGTTCAATATGTTAAACGATACGATTAATATATTAATGAAATTTCTGAATTCCCAATCAACCCCTTTCCTTTCGGGTAATGTATACGATTGTCAATATCCTGAACAATGCTTAACAAAGTGTTTTGCTTTTTCACATACCGCACATTAACGATTTAATAGATTTTAGTTCCTTAAAATCCCTAATTATGTCATCAATGGGTGTGGCAATGAATTTTACAAACTGATATTGTTACAATCAACAACTTTGCTTCTATAATGCATTACAAAATCTTGATTATTTTTAAGTTATTTGTAATAGAGTTTACGAGTGTCTTGGCCCCTAATTTAAGGAGCCAGCCCCTTTTTCTTGAATTCATTCGAAAGGTCTCACGAATACTCACATTTTTTGTTTTAACACCTATCTTAAATTGTTGTTCATTTTTGAGATACAAATGATTGAATATTTTAGGGGCCAGCCCTCTAGATCCTTCAAGGGGACAAATATTAGTTTTTTGATTAGTAGAATCGATTAGAATCATCAATGCAAGCATTTTCTCTTCTACAATGCCTAACAAAATATGTTTCCTTCTCTAGATATATTGCGTCAAAGTTTAAGTACTTTGGCCCCTAAAAATCCCTAATTACGTCATAAATAGGCGTGGCAATGATTTTTTTCTGTTGGATATTGCTACGATCAACAACTTTGCTTCTATAATGCATTACAAAATCTTTATCGTTTTTAAGTTATTTGTAAAACAGTTTACGAGTCTCTTGGCCCCTAATTTAAGGGGCCAGCCCCTTTTTCTTGATTTTATACGAAAGGTCTTATGAATACTTACATTTTTTGTTCTTACACCTATCTAAAATTGTTGTTCATTTTTGAGATACAAATGATTGAATATTTTAGGGGCCAGCCCTCTAGATCCTTAATGGGGACATACATTGGTGTTTTGATTAGTGGAATCGATTAGAATCATCAATGGAAGCATTTTCTATTCTACAATGCCTAACAAAATATGTTTCCTTCTCTAGATATATTGCGTCAAAGTTTAAGTACTTTGGCCCCTAAAAATCCCTAATTACGTCATAAATGGGCGTGGCAATGATTTTTTCTGTTAGATATTGTAAAGATCAACAACTTTGCTTCTATATTGCATTACAAAATCTTTATCGTTTTTAAGTTATTTGTAAAACAGTTTACGAGTCTCTTGGCCCCTAATTTAAGGGGCCAGCCCCTTTTTCTTGATTTTATACGAAAGGTCTTATGAATACTTACATTTTTTGTTCTTACACCTATCTAAAATTGTTGTTCATTTTTGAGATACAAATGATTGAATATTTTAGGGGCCAGCCCTCTAGATCCTTAATGGGGACATACATTGGTGTTTTGATTAGTGGAATCGATTAGAATCATCAATGGAAGCATTTTCTATTCTACAATGCCTAACAAAATATGTTTCCTTCTCTAGATATATTGCGTCAAAGTTTAAGTACTTTGGCCCCTAAAAATCCCTAATTACGTAATAAATGGGCGTGGCAATGATTTTTTCTGTTAGATATTGTAAAGATCAACAACTTTGCTTCTATATTGCATTACAAAATCTTTATCGTTTTTAAGTTATTTGTAAAACAGTTTACGAGTCTCTTGACCCCTAATTTAAGGGGCCAGCCCCTTTTTCTTGATTTTATACGAAAGGTCTTATGAATACTTACATTTTTTGTTCTTACACCTATCTAAAATTGTTGTTCATTTTTGAGATACAAATGATTGAATATTTTAGGGGCCAGCCCTCTAGATCCTTAATGGGGACATTCATTGGGGTTTTGATTAATGGAATCGATTAGAATCATCAATGCAAGCATTTTCTCTTCTACAATGCCTAACAAAATATGTTTCCTTCTCTAGATATATTGCGTCAAAGTTTAAGTACTTTGGCCCCTAAAAATCCCTAATTACGTCATAAATGGGCGTGGCAATGATTTTTTCTGTTAGATATTGTTACGATCAACAACTTTGCTTCTATAATGCATTATAAATTTTTTATCGTTTTTTAGTTATTTGTAATAGTCTTTACGAGTCTCTTGGCCCCTAATTTAAGGGGCCAGCCCCTTTTTCTTGATTTTGTTGGAAAGAACTTTTGATTCTCTACTACATTTGTTCTATATGTCTTAACAAAATATCAACTAATAAAAAGATACAGATCAAAACGTATGAAAATTTTGAATGAAAATTGGTACCCAATGTTCGTGCCTAGGCGAGCGCCAAGAAATGGCGCCACTGGCGTAAAACAAATACATGCTGCACAACTTCAAACTATAGTCTACCTATCCTAAAAATTTCATAGTGATATCTCTGATAGTTTCTGAGTTTATAGGTGCACAAAATGAGTCGTCAAAAATTACAAAATGGCCGATAAATCGGTACCGGAAGTGACGACAATAAAAATGAAAAATATGTATGAAGTTTAGATTACGTCCAATCATCTGTTAAAAAAATGAGCGAGATCGGTCGAATAGTTTTCGAGAAATCGCGTGCACAAAATTTGGAAAAAAAAAAATAATAATAATAATAACTAGACACGATCTCGTTACGAGTAACGAGTAGGTCTTCCGTTCGATTTTTTAAAATGATACGATGATTTATCGATAAAACTTATAAAAATGACTGAATATTTTAGGGGCCACCCCTATAGATTTAAATGGGGACATATATTGGTGTTTTAATTAGTTAAATGCAGGCAATTTCTTTTCTACAATGCTTAAAAAAATATGTCTCTTTTAGACATATTGCATCAAAAGTTAAGGACGTTGGCCCCTAATAACGTCATAAATGGGCGTGGCAATGAGTTTTTCAAACAGATATTGTTACGATCAACAACTTTGCTTATATAATGCATCACAAAAACTTTATCGTTTTTAAGATATTTGTAATAGACTTTACGTGGGTCTTGGCCCCTAATTAAAGGGGCCAGCCCCTTTTTGTTCATTTCATACGAAAGATCTTACAAATACTAACATTTTTTGTCCTTACACCTTTCTTGAACTGTTGTTCATTTTTGAGATACAAATGATTGAATATTTTAGGGGCCAGCGCTGTAGATCCTTAATGGGAACAGACATTGGCGTTGAAAATAATGGAATCGATTATAGTTATCAATACAAGCATTTTCTCTTCTACAATGCTTAACAAAATATGTCTCGTTCTCTAGATATATTGTGTCTAAATTTGAGAACTTTGGCCCCTAAAAATCCCTAATTACGACATAAATGGGCGTGGCAATGAGCTTTTCAAATATATATTGTTACGATCAACAACTTTGCTTCTATAATGCATTACAAAATCTTTATTGTTTTTAAGTTATCTGTAATAGTCTTTACGAGTCTATTGACCCCTAATTAAAGGGTCCAGCCCCTTTTTCTTGATTTCATACAAAAGATCTCTCAAATACTAACAGTTTTTGTTCTTACACCCATCTCAAATTGTTGTTCATTTTTGAAATACAAATGATTGAATATATTAGGGGCCAGCCCTTTAGATCCTTAATGGGGACAGACATTGGTGTTTCAAATATTGGAATCGATTAAAATTATCAATACAAGCATTTTCTCTTCTACAATGCTTAACAAAATATGTCTTGTTCTCTAGATATATTGTGTCAATGTTTGAGAACTTTGGCCCCTAAAAATCCCTAACTACGTCATAAATGGGCGTGGCAATGAGTTTTTCAAATAGATATTGTTACGATCAACAACTTTGCTTCTTAAATGCATTACAAAATCTTTATCGTTTTTAAGTTATTTGTAATAGACATTACGGGTATATTGGCCCCTAATTAAAGGGGCCAGCCCCTTTTTCTTGATTTTGTTGGAAAGAACTTTTGATACTCTACCACTTTTGTTATATATGTCTTAACAAAATATCAACTGATAAAAAAATATAGATCAAAATGTGTGAAAATTTTTATATGAAATTCGTACCCAATTTTCGAGCCCTAGCGAGCTCCAAGAAATGGCGCCACTTGCGTAAAACGAAAACAATAGGCACAACTTCAAACTATGGACTACCTATCCTGAAAGTTTCATATTCATATCTCTGATAGTTTTTGAGATCAACTGCTCACAAAATGGGTCGTAAAAGTTTTCAAAATAAGCAATAAATCGGTACCGGAAGTGACGACGGCAAAAATTTTAAAAACAAAATAAATTCAGACCACTTGTAATCATCTGTGAAAAAATGGTTGAGATTGGTCAAATAGTTCTCGAGAAAATGCTTGCACAAAATTTGTGGAAAAAAAAAATAATAATAATAATAAGAAGAAACTGTACGAAAACTATAAGGTCTTCCGTTGGAAACGGAAGACCTTAATAATAATAATAAGAAACAGTACGAAAACAATAAGGTCTTCCGTTGGAAACGGAAGACCTTAACTAGATACGATCTCGTTACGAGTAACGAGTAGGTCTTCCGTTCAATTTGTTTAAAGATACGACTACAATATTAATGAAATTTCAGAATTCCCCCCTCAAACCCTTCCTTTCAGATAATGTATACGATTGTCAATATCCTGTATAATGCTTAACAAAGTGTTTTGCTTTTTCACATACAGCACATTAAAGATTTAAGATTTTAGTTCCTAAATCCCTAATTATGTCATCAATGGGTGTGCTAAAATTGAGTTTTACAAACTGTTATTGTTACGATCAACAATTTTGCATCTTTAATGGATTACAAAATATTGATGGTTTTAAATAATGTGTAAAAGACTTTACGAGTCTCTTGGCCCCTAATTTAAAGGGTCAGCCCCTTTTTCTTGAGTTCATTCAAAAGGTCTCACGAATACTAACATTTTTTGTTCTTACACTTATCTAAAATTGTATTTCATTTTTGAGATACAAATGATTTAATATTTTAGGGGCCAGCCCTCTAGATCCTAAATAGGGACAAATATAAGTGTATTGATTAGTGGAATCGATTTGAATCATCAATGCAAGAATTTTCTCTTCTACTATGCCTAACAAAATATGTTTCCGTCTCTAGATTTATTGCGTCAAAGTTTTAGTACTTTGGCCCCTAAAAATCCCCAATTACGTAATAAATGGACGTGGCAATGATTTTTCCTGTTAGATATTGTTACGATCAACAACTTTGCTTCTATAATGCATTACAAAACCTTTATCGTTTTAAAGTTATTTGTAATACAGTTTACGAGTCTATTGGCCCCTAATTTAAGGGGCCAGCCCCTTAATTCTTGATTTTATACAAAAGGTCTTATGAATACTTACATTTTTTGTTCTTACACCTATCTAAAATTGTTGTTCATTTTTGAGATACAATTGATTAAATATTTTAGGGGCCAGCCCTTTAGATCCTTAATGGGGACATACATTGGTGTTTTGATTAGTGGAATCGATTAGAATCATCAGTGGAAGCATTTTCTCTTCTACAATGCCTATCAAAATATGTTTCGTTCTCTTGATATATTGCGTCAAAGTTTAAGTACTTTGGCCCCTAAAAATCCCTAATTACGTAACAAATGGGCGTGGCAATGATTTTTCCTGTTAGATATTGTTACGATCAACAACTTTGCTTCTATAATGCATTACAAAATCTTTATCGTTTTTAAGTTATTTGTAATACAGTTTACGAGTCTCTTGGCCCCTAATTAAAGGAGCCAGCCCCTTTTTCTTCATTTTATACAAAAGGTCTTATGAATACTTACATTTTTTGTTCTTACACCTATCTAAAATTGTTGTTAATTTTTGAGATACAAATGATTGAATATTTTAGGGGCCAGCCCTCTAGATCCTTAATGGGGATAGACATTGGTGTTTTGATTAGTGGAATCGATTTGAATCATTAATACAGACATTTTCTCTTCTACAATGCTTAAGAAAATATGTCTCCTTCTCTAGATATATTCCGTCAAAGATTAAGTACTTTGGCCCCTAAAAATCCCTAATTACGTAATAAATGGGCGTGGCAATAATTTTTCCTGATATATATTGCTACGATCAACAACTTTGCTTCTATAATGCATTACAAAATCTTTATCGTTTTTAAGTTATTTGTAATAGAGTTTACGAGTGTATTGGTCCCTAATTTAAGGGGCCAGCCCCTTTTTTTTCATTTCGTTGAAAAGAACTTTTAATTCTCTACCACTTTTGTTATATATGTAATAACAAAATATCAACTGATAAAAAGATACAGATCAAAACGTATAAAAATTTTGAATGAAAATTCGTACCCACTTTTCGTGCCTAGGCGAGCTCCAAGAAATGGCGCCACTGACGTAAAACAAAATAATAGTGCACAACTTCAGACTATAGACTACCTATCCTGAAAATTTCAAAGTCATATCTCTGATAGTTTCTGAGATCAGCTCTGCACAAAATAGGTCGTAAAAAACTACAAAATGGTCGATAAATCGGTACCGGAAGTGACTACAACAAAAATTTCGAAAACATATAAAATTCAGATAATGTCCCATCATCTGTGAAAAAATTGTCGAGATCAGTTGAGTGGTTTCCGAGAAATCGCGTGCACAAAATTTGGAAAAAAAAAATAATAATAAACAGTACGAAAACAATAAGGTCTTCCGTTGGAAACGGAAGACCTTAATAATAAGAAACAGTACGAAAACAATAAGGTCTTCCGTTGGAAACGGAAGACCTTAAATAATAACTAGACACGATCTCGTTGCGAGCAACGAGGAGGTCTTCCGTCCGATTTTTAGAAGAGGAAATGAAATTGCCTTAGATCTTCATCAACGAAACATATCAGGAAATGCGGGTGGGATCTAAAGGTGCGATGGATGAAGAATTATAATCCCCTTTGGATCTTGAAATTGAAAGGCCGACCCTTTTTTCTTGATGTCAAAAGAAAGCCCATTCGACGTCAAACACATTTTGTTCAACAAGTGTTTACAAATTATATATCGTTCTCGAGATATCTGGAACAGATCATTTTAAGGGCCGACCTTCTAACCCCGTTAAGGGACCGGCTAAAAAAACATGATGGTTGCATCTTGTTAAGCACATTATTTTAACTAATTTAACTATTTTCAAATTTGTCTCCATTTTGAGATATTGAAGATCAAAATTTCGGATTTCTGGCCCCTTAAAATCCCTAATTACGTAACAAAGGAGTAAACAATTGTCATTTACAGGTTTATAACGTTCTGATAAACATAATTGCTTCTATATTTCACAATTAAAAGCTATTATCAAAAGATATCTAGCCCCTTAAAACCCCTAATTACGTAACATATGAGAAAACTTTTTTCAATAATGGATGCATAACTGTAAGATGAACATTTTTGAAACATACTACACAATATTTCTCATTAAAGTGCTATGAAAGAAAGACTTCAGAGACCTTTTGGTCCTTACTTTTAGGGGTCAGCCCCTTTTTCTTGATGTCAAATGAAAGGTCTTTTGATAATAATCATATTTTGTTCAACAAGTGTTTAGAAATTCTTTACCGTTCTTGAGCTATCTGGGAAAGAACGTTTTAGGGGCCAACCCCTTATCTCCTTATTGGGGTTACGTAACGAAATTTTTATGGTTGAATAATGTTTAAAACATCATTCTAAGCATCTTTTATTCTATATTGCTTTTCATTATATTTGTCCTTTTTGTGATATAAGTGATCAAAATTTTGGACTTCTGGCCCCTTAAATCCCCTATTACGTAACACATGAATTTTTATTTATAATGTACAGTTATTTAACTGTAAGATGAACATTTTTGCTTCTTAAACGTATTACAAAATATTTCTCAGTAAATTGCTATAAATAAAAGACTTTAGGGACCTTTTGGCCCCTAATTTGAGGGGTCAGTCCCTTTTTCTTGATGTCAAATGAAAGGTCGTTTGATAATAATCATATTTTGTTCAACAAGTGTTTAGAAATTCGTTACCGTTCTTGAGTTATCTGGGAAAGAACATTTTAGGGGCCGACCCCTTATCTCCTTATTGGGGCCAAGGAACGAAATTTTGATAGTTGAATAATGTTTAGAACATCATTCTAAGCATCTTTTATTCTATATTGCTTTTCAAAATATTTGTCCTTTTTGTGATATAAGTGATCGAAACTTTGGACTTCTGGCCCCTTAAAACCCCTAATTACGTAACGCATGAATTTTTTTTCATAATGTATAGGTTAATAACTGTAAGATGAACATTTTTGCTTCATAAACGTATTACAAAATATTTCTCAGTAAAGTGCTATGAATAGAAGACTTCAGATATCTTTTGGCCCCTAATTTGAGGGGCCAGCCCCTTTTTCTTAATGTCAAATGAAAGGTCTTTTGATATTTAACATATTTTGTCCAACAAGTGTTTAGAAATTCGTTACCGTTCTTGAGCTATCTGGGAAAGAACGTTTTAGGGGCCGACCCCTTATTTCCTTATAGTGTCCACAGAACGAAATTTTGATGGTTGAATATTGTTTAGAACATCACTTTTAGCATCTTTTATTCTATATTGCTTTTCAAAATATTTGTCCTTTTTGTGATATAAGTGATCAAAATTTGGAACTTCTGGCCCCTTAAAACCCCTAATTACGTAACGCATGATTTTTTTATTTATAATTTATAGTTAAATAACTGTAAGATGAACATGTTTGCTTCTTAAACGTATTACAAAATATTTCTCAATTAAGTGCTATCAATAAAATACTTTAGAGACCTTTTGGCCCCTAATTTTAGGGGCCAGCCCCTTTTTCCTGATGTTGAATGAAAGCTCTTGTAAAAATAAATTTTAATTGTTCTACATGTCTTAACAAAATATTTTCGAGAAAAGAGATAAATAAAGAAAACCAAGAAAAATCACTACATTTTTTATATCTCAATTTTCGGGTCCAGGCGAGCTTCGGTGCCTTTTGCGCCAGACATAAATGATTCACTTTATGCAAAACTACAATCATTCGTCTACAATTTCTGAAAATTTGAATTTGATATCTTTTATCGTTTAGGAGGAGTTCGAGTGACAAGCCGACCCTCTGAAAATCGCTAAAACGTCATTATCTCAAGAACGGAAATGACGTCATCAAAATAAAAAAATATATATTAAGTTCAGATCACTATCTATTAGATCTGAAAGTTTCATGAAAATCGGTCGAGCCAATTTCGAGAAATCGCGTGCACAAATTTTGTAAGAAAAAAAAATAATAATAATAGGGAAAAAGAAACCGAACGAAAACAATAAGGTCTTCCGTTGGAAAACGGAAGACCTTAATAATAAGAAACAGTACGAAAACAATAAGGTCTTCCGTTGGAAACGGAAGACCTTAATAACTAGATACGATCTCGTTACGAGTAACGAGTAGGTCTTCCGTTCAATATGTTAAACGATACGATAAAAATATTAATGAAATTTCAGAATTCCCAATCAACCCCTTTCCTTTCAAGTAATGTATACGATTGTCAATATCCTGTACAATGCTTAACAAAGTGTTTTGCTTTTTCATATACAGCACATTAAAGATTTAAGATTTTAGTGCCTTAAAATCCCTAATTATGTCGTCAATGGGTGTGGCAATGAGTTTTACAAACTGATTTTGTTACGATCAACAACTTTGCTTCTATAATGCATTACAAAATCTTTATCGTTTTTAAGTTATCTGTAATAGAGTTTACGAGTGTCTTGGCCCCTAATTAAAGGGGCCAGCCCCTTTTTCTTGTATTCATTCGAAAGGTCTCACGAATACTAACAATTTTTGTTCTTACACTAATCTTAAATTGTTGTTCATTTTTGAGATACAAATGATTGAATTTTTTAGGGGCCAGCCCTCTAGATCCTTCATGGGGACAAATATTAGTCTTTTGATTAGTGGAATCGATTTAAATTATCAATGGAAGCATTTCCTCTTCTACAATGCCTAACAAAATATGTTTCCTTCTCTAGATATATTGCGTCAAAGTTTAAGTACTTTGGCCCCTAAAAATCCCTTCTTACATAACAAATGGACATAGCAATGATTTTTTCTGTTTGATATTGTTACGATCAACAACTTTGCTTCTATAATGCATTACAAAATCTTAATTGTTTTTAAGTTTTTTGTAAAACAGTTTACGAGTCTATTGACACCTAATTTAAGGGGCCAGCCCCTTTTTGATTTTATACGAAAGGTCTTATGAATACTTACATTTTCTGTTCTTACGCATATCTAAAATTGTTGTTTATTATTAAGATACAAATGATTGAATATTTTAGGGGCCAGCCCTCTAGATCCTTAATGGGGACAAATATTAGTGTTTTGATTAGTGGAATCGATAAGAATCATAACTGCAAGCATTTTCTCTTCTACAATGCCTAACAAAATATGTTTTCTTCTCTAGTTATATTGCGTCAATGTTTAAGTACTTTGGCCCCTAAAAATCCCTAATTACGTAATAAATGGGCGTGGCAATGATTTTTCCTGTTAGATATTGTTACGATCAACAAATTTGCTTCTATAATGCATTACAAAATCTTTATCGTTTTTAAGTTATTTGTAATAAAGTTTACAAGTCTCTTGGCCCCTAATTTAAGGGGCCAGCCCCTTTTTCTTGATTTTAACGAAAGGTCTTATGAATACTTACATTTTTTGTTCTTACACCTATCTAAAATTGTTGTTCATTTTTGAGATACATTTGATTGAATATTTTAGGGGCCAGCCCTCTAGATCCTTAATGGGGACATACATTGGTGTTTTGATTAATGGAATCGATTAGAATCATCATTGTAAGCATTTTCTCTTCTACAATGCCTTACAAAATATGTTTCGTTTTCTTGATATATTGCGTCAAAGTTTAAGTACTGTGGCCCCTAAAAATCCCTAATTACGTAATAAATGGGCGTGGCAATTATTTTTTCTGTTTGATATTGTTACGATCAACAACTTTGCTTCTATAATGCATAACAAAATCTTTATCGTTTTTAAGTTATATGTAATAGACTTTACGAGTGTCTTGGCCCCTAATTTAAGGGGCCAGCCCCTTTTTCTAGCTTTCGTTGAAAAGAACTTTTGATTTTCTACCACTTTTGTTATATATGTCTTAACAAAATATCAACTGATAAAAAGATACAGATCAAAACGTATGAAAATTTTGAATAAAAATTCGTACCCAATTTTAGTGCCTAAGCGAGCTCCAAGAAATGGCGCCACTGGCGTAAAACAAAATAATAGTGCACAACTTCAGACTATAGACTACCTATCCTGAAAATTTCAAAGTCATATCTCTGATAGTTTCTGAGATCAGCTCTGCACAAAATAGGTCGTAAAAAACTACAAAATGGCAGATAAGTCGGTACCGGAAGTGATGACAACAAAAATTTCAAAAACATATACAATTCATATCATGACTTAGCATCTGTGAAAAAATGGTTGAAATCGGCTGAATAGTTTTCGAGAAATCGCGTGCACAAAATTTGGAAAAAATAATAATAATAAGAGTAACGAGTAGGTCTTCCGTTCAATATGTTAAACGATACGATAAAAATATTAATGAAATTTCAGAATTCCCAATCAACCCCTTTCCTTTCAAGTAATGTATACGATTGTCAATATCCTGTACAATGCTTAACAAAGTGTTTTGCTTTTTCACATACAGCACATTAAAGATTTAAGATTTTAGTGCCTTAAAATCCCTAATTATGTCATCATTGGGTGTGGCAATGAGTTTTACAAACTGATTGTGTTACGATCAACAACTTTGCTTCTATAATGCATTACAAAATCTTTATCGTTTTTAAGTTATCCCTAATAGAGTTTACGAGTGTCTTGGCCCCTAATTAAAGGGGCCAGCCCCTTTTTCTTGTATTCATTCGAAAGGTCTCACGAATACTAACAATTTTTGTTCTTACACTAATCTTAAATTGTTGTTCATTTTTGAGATACAAATGATTGAATATTTTAGGGGCCAGCCCTCTAGATCCTTCATGGGGACAAATATTAGTTTTTTGATTAGTGGAATCGATTTAAATTATCAATGGAAGCAGTTCCTCTTCTACAATGCCTAACAAAATATGTTTCCTTCTCTAGATATATTGCGTCAATGTTTAAGTACTTTGGCCCCTAAAAATCCCTAATTACGTAATAAATGGGCAGCGCAATGATTTTTTCTGTTAGATATTGTTATGATCAACAACTTTGCTTCTATAATGCATTACAAAATCTTAATTGTTTTTAAGTTTTTTGTAAAACAGTTTACGAGTCTATTGACCCCATAATTTAAGGGGCCAGCCCCTTTTTTGATTTTATACGAAAGGTCTTATGAATACTTACATTTTTTGTTCTTACGCATATCTAAAATTGTTGTTCATTATTGATATACAAATGATTGAATATTTTCGGGGCCAGCCCTCGATCCTTAATGGGGACATAGATTGGTGTTTTGATTAGTGAAATCGATTAGAATCATAACTGCAAGCATTTTCTCTTCTACAATGCCTAACAAAATATGTTTCCTTCTCTAGTTATATTGCGTCAAAGTTTAAGTACTTTGGCCCCTAAAAATCCCTAATTACGTAATAAATGGGCATGGCAATGATTTTTCCTGTTAGATATTGTTACGATCAACAACTTTGCTTCTATAATGCATTACAAAATCTTTATCGTTTTCAAGTTATTTGTAATACAGTTTACGAGTCTTTTGGCCCCTAATTTAAGGGGCCAGCCCCTTTTTCTTGATTTTATACGAAAGGTCTTATGAATACTTACATTTTTTGTTCTTACACATATCTAAAATTGTTGTTCATTTTTGAGATACAATTAATTAAATATTTTAGGGGCCAGCCCTCTAGATCCTTAATGGGGACAGACATTGGTCTTTTGATTAATGGAATCGATTAGAATCATCATTGTAAGCATTTTCTCTTCTACATTGCCTAACAAAATATGTTTCGTTTTCTTAATATATTGCGTCAAAGTTTAAGTACTTTGGCCCCTAAAAATCCCTAATTACGTAATAAATGGGCGTGGCAATGATTTTTTCTGTTACATATTGTTACGATCAACAACTTTGCTTCTATAATGCATTACAAAATCTTTATCGTTTTTAAGTTATTTGTAATACAGTTTACGAGTGTCTTGGCCCCTAATTTAAGGGGCCAGCCCCTTTTTCTTGATTTTATACGAAAGGTCTAATGAATACTTACATTTTTTGTTCTTACACCTATCTAAAATTGTTGTTCATTTTTAAGATACAAATGATTGAATATTTTAGGGGCCAGTCCTCTAGATCCTTAATGGGGACATACATTGGTGTTTTGATTAGTGGAATCGATTAGAATCATCATTGTAAGCATTTTTTCTTCTACAATGCCTACCAAAATATGTTTCCTTTTCCAGATATATTGCGTCAAAGTTTAAGTACTTTGGCCCCTAAAAATCCCTAATTACGTAATAAATGGGCGTGGCAATGATATTTTCTGTTAGATATTGTTACGGTCAACAACTTTGCTTCTATAATGCATAATAAAATCTTTATCGTTTTTAAAGTTATATGTAATAGACTTTACGAGTGTCTTGGCCCCTAATTTAAGGGGCCAGCCCCTTTTTCTAGATTTCGTTGAAAAGAACTTTTGATTCTCTACCACTTTTGTTATATATGTCTTAACAAAATATCAACTGATAAAAAGATACAGATCAAAACGTATGAAAATTTTGAATAAAAATTCGTACCCAATTTTCGTGCTTAAGCGAGCTCCAAGAAATGGCACCACTGGCGTTAAACAAAATAATAGTGCACAACGTCATACTATAGACTACCTATCCTGAAAATTTCAAAGTCAAATCTCTGATAGTTTCTGAGATCAGCTCTGCACAAAATAGGTCGTAAAAAACTACAAAATGGCCGATAAATCGGTACCAGAAGTGACGACGACAAAAATTTCAAAAACATATAAAATTCAGATAATGTCCCATCATCTGTGAAAAAATTGTCGAGATCGGTTGAGTAGTTTTCGAGAAATGGCGTGCACAAAATTTGGAAAAAAAAATAATAATAAACAGTACGAAAACAATAAGGTCTTCCGTTGGAAACGGAAGACCTTAACTAGATACGATCTCGTTACGAGTAACGAGTAGGTCTTCCGTTCAATTTTTAAACGATACGATTAAAATATTAATAAAATTTCAAAATTCCCCTAAACATCTCACTTTCAGATAATGTACATGTATGTGAATGTCAATATAATTTAAAATGCTTAAAAAGTATTTTGCAATTTTCACATACAAAACATTAAAAACTTAAGATTTTAGTCCCCTAAAATCACAAATTTTGTCATCAATGAGTGTGGTAATTAGTTTTACAAACTGATGTCAATCTATCTATTGCTTCTATAATGCATTACAAAATCTTGATGGTTTTTAAGTTATGTGTAAGATACTTTACACGTGTCTTGGCCCCTAATCTAAGGAACCAGCCCTTTTTTCTTTAGTTCATTCGAAAGGTCTAACGAACACTAACATTAATTGCTCTTACACCTATCTTAAATTGTTCATTTTTTAGATACAAATGATATTTATTTATATTTTAGGAGCCAGCCCTGTAGATCCTTAATGGGGACAAATATTGGTGTTTTGATTAGTGGAATAGATTTTAATCATTAATACAGACATTTTCTCTTCTACATTGCTTAACAAAATATGACTTCATTTCTAGATATATCGAGTCAAAGTTTAATTACGTTGGCCCCCTAAAATCCCTAATTACGTCATAATTGGGCGTGACAATGATTTTTGCTGATAGATATTGTTAAGATCAACACTTTGCTTCTATAATGCATTACAAATTCTTTATCGTTTTTAAGTTATTTATAATAGACTTTACGAGTGTCTTGGCCCCTTATTTAAGGGGCCAGCCCCTTTTTCTTGATTTTGTTGAAAAGGTCTTATGAATACTTACATTTTTTGCTTATACACCTATTTAAAATTGTTGTTCATTTTTTAGATACAAATGATTAAATATTTTAGGGGCCAGCCCTCTTGATCCTTAATGGGGACAGGCATTGGTGTTTTGATTAGTGGAATCGATTAGTTTCATCATTGTTAAAATTTTCTCTTCTACATTGCTTAACAAAATATGTCTCCATCTTAAGATATATTCCGTCAAAGCTTAAGTATTTTGGCCCCTTAAAATCTCTAATTACGTCATAAATGGGCGTGGCATTGATTTTTCCTGATAGATATTGGTACGATCAACAACTTTGCTTCTATAATGCATTACAAAATCTCTATCGTTTTTAAGTTATTTGTTATAGACTTTACGAGTGTCTTGGCCCCTAATTTAAGGGGCCAGCCCCTTTTTCTTGATTTTGTTGGAAAGAACTTTTGATTCTCTACCATTTTCATTTTATATGTCTTAACAAAATATCAGCTGATAAAAAGATATAGATCAAAACGTATGAAAAGTTTGATTCGAAATTCGTACCCATTTTCCGTGCCTAGGCGAGCTCCAAGAACTGGCGCCACTGGCGCCAAAATACCACATTCTGCACAACTTCCAACTATGGTCTACCTATCCTGAAAATTTCATATTTATATCTCTTATAGTCTCTGAGCTTATGTCTGCACAAAATTGGTCGAAAAAACTTACAAAATCGGCCGTAAATCGGAACCGGAAGGGACGATTTCAAAATTTCAAAAAACTACTAGAATTATGACCACTGGCAATCATCTGTGAAAAAATGGTCGAAATCGGTCGAATAGTTTTCGAGAAATCGCGTGCAAAAAAATTGTGGAAAAAAATTATAATAACTAAATACGATCTCGTTAAGAGTAACGAGCAGGTCTTCCGTTCAATTTTTTAAAGGATACGATTAAAATGTCAATGAAATGTCAGATTTCCCAATCAACCCCTCCCTTTCAGATAATGTATACGATTGTCAATATCCTTTACAATGCTTAACAAAGCGTTTTGCTTTTTCACATACAGCACATTAAAAATTTAAGATTTTAGTCCCATAAAATCCCTATTTACGTCATCAATTGGTGTGACAATGAGTTTAACAAACTGATATTGTTACGATCAACAACTTTGCTTCTATAATGTATTACAAAATCTTGATCGGTTTTAAGTTATGTGTAAGAGACTTTACGAGTGTCGTGGCCCCTAATTTAAGGGGCCAGCCCTTTTTCTTGAGTTAATTTGTTAGGTCTCACGAATACTAACATTTTTTGTTCTTACACCTATCTAAAATTGTTGTTCATTTTTGAGATACAAATGATTGAATATTTTAGGGGCCAGCCCTCTAGATCCTTAATGGGGACATGCATTGGTGTTCTGATTAGTGGAATCGATTAGAATCATCAATGGAAGCATTTTCTCTTCTACAATGCCTAACAAAATATGTTTCCTTCTCTTGATATATTGCGTCAAAGTTGAACTAATTTGGCCCCTAAAAAATCCCTTATTACGTAATAAATGGACGTGGCAATGATTTTTTCTGTTAGATATTGTTACGATCAACAACTTTGCTTCTATAACGCATTACAAAATCTTTATCGTTTTTAAAGTTATTTGTATTAGAGTTTACGAGTCTATTGGCCCCTAATTTAAAGGGCCAGCCCCTTTTTCTTGATTTTTTTTACGAAAGGCCTTATAAATTTTTACAGTTTTTGTTCTTACACCTATCTAAAATTGTTGTTCATTTTTGAGATACAAATGATTGAATATTTTAGGGGCCAGCCTTGTAGATCCCTAATGGGGACAGATATTGGTGTTTGATTAGTGGAATCGATTAGAATTACCATTGTAAGCATTTTCTCTTCCACAATGCCTAACAAAATATGTTTCCTTCTCTTGATATATTGCGTCAAAGTTTCAGTACTGTGGCCCTTTAAAATCCCGAATTACGTACTAAATGGGCGTGGCAATGATTTTTCCTGATATATATTATTACGATCAACAACTTTGTTTCTATAATGCATTACAAAATCTTTATCGTTTTTAAGTTATTTGTAATACAGTTTACGAGTCTCTTTGCCCCTAATTTAAGGGGTCAGCCCCTTTTTCTTAATTTTATACGAAAGGTCTTATGAATACTTACATTTTTTGTTCTTACACCTATCAAAAATTGTTGTTCATTTTTGAGATACAAATGATTGAATATTTTAGGGGCCAGCCCTCTAGATCCTTAATGGGGACATACATTGGTGCTTTGACTAATGGAATCAATTAGAATCATCAATGCAAGCATTTTCTCTTCTATAATGCCTAACAAAATATGTTTCTTTTTCTAGATATATTGCGTCAAAGTTTAAGTACTTTGGCCCCTAAAAATCCCTAATTATGTAATAAATGGGCGTGGCAATGATTTTTTCTGATAGATATCGCTACGATCAACAACTTTGCTTCTATAATGGATTATAAAATCTTTATCGTTTTTTAGTTATGTGTAAAAGACTTTAAGAGTCTCTTTGCCCCTAATTTAAGGGGCCAGCCCCTTTTTCTTGATTTTGTTCGAAAGAACTTTTGATTCTCTACTACATTTGTTCTATATGTCTTAATAAAATATCAACTAATAAAAAGTTACAGATCAAAACGTATGAAAATTTTGAATGAAAATTCGTACCCAATTTTCGTGCCTAGGCGAGCTCCAAGAAATGGCGCCACTGGCGTAAAACAAATACATGCTGCACAACTTCAAACTATAGTCTACCTATCCTAAAAATTTCAGAGTGATATCTCTAATAGTTTCTGAGTTTCTGAGTTTATAGCTGCACAAAATGAGTCGTCAAAAATTACAAAATGGTCGATAAATCGGTACCGGAAGTGACGACAACAAAAATGAAAAATATGTAAGAAGTTTAGATTACGTCTCATCTGTGAAAAAATGATCGAGATCGGTCGAATAGTTTTCGAGAAATCGCGTGCACAAAATTTGGGGAAAAAAAAAAATAATAACTAGATACGACCTCGTTACGAGTAACGAGTAGGTCTTCCGTCCGATTTTTTTTTTTATTTTAAATGATACCATGACATATCGATACAATTTCAGAATTAACCACCCCCCCCCCTCACAATTTTAAGATAATGAATAAAAATCCCTAATTACGTCAGACATAGGCCTGACGATGACTTTTTCAAACAGATATTGTAGCGATCAACACCTTTGATTCTATAATGCATAGCAAAAAGTTTATCGTTTTCAAGTTATTTGTAATAGACTTTACGAGTCTCTTGGCCCTTAATTAAAGGGGCCAACCCCTTATTCTTGATTTTGTTGAATAAAACTTTCGATTTTCTACTTTTTTTTGTTCTTTATGTTTTAACAAAATATCATCTGATAAAAAGATATAGATCAAAACGTATGTACATTTTGATTCAAAATTTGTACCCCATTTTCGTGCCTTAGCGAGATCCACGGAATGGCGCCACTGGTGCAAAACAACTATATAGTGCACAACTTCAAACTATGGTTTACCTATCCTGAAAATTTGAAAGTCATATCTCTAATAGTTTCTCAATAATAGAGATCAGCTCTGCACAAAATAGGTCGTAAAAAATTACAAAATCAGCCGTAAATCCGGACCGGAAGTGACGACGACAAAAAAATTCAAAAACATATAAAATTTAGATAATGTCCCATCATCTGTGAAAAAATTGTCGAGATCGGTTGAGTGGTTTTCGAGAAATCGCGTGCACAAAATTTGGAAAAAAAAATAATAATAAACAGTACGAAAACAATAAGGTCTTCCGTTGGAAACGGAAGACCTTAACCAGACGCTTGTTGCGAGCAACAAAAGGTCTTCCGTTTGAATACACCTTAAAAAAGACTATAGAGAAAGTTGTTCTTTTTTACCATTTCTTAACACTTTAACATAGAGCAAAACCAATACCGGATATCTAAGACGCTATGTAAAAGTCAAACAAATATTGTCAAACAAATATTGTAAAATCCGTATTGTGGCGTATTTCGATTATCTGTCACTTCGCCGGCATCAAAGACATTCCGCCGCAACAACAGTGAATCAGGTTTCAACGATGCAACTGCATTACAAATAGATAAAATAGCTAACTGCGAATCGAAAAACAAATAATTTTAATATTTATACATGTACTAACATTTAAAATTATTCTTATGTTTAGAATGACTTTTTTCAATAATATGTCAGAGAGAGAGAGAGAGAGAGAGAGAGAGAGAGAGAGAGAGAGAGAGAGAGAGAGCTCTTAGCTAGGCTAAGCAATTTTTTTTTTGCTTATTGGAATACAACTTTATATTTAGTATTGACATCTTTCTGGGTTGACCCTTGAATCCAATATAGGTTAGAGAACTACGCACATGGAAGGCTACAACTGCATAAAAGTTTCAACGAATTGTTTAGATCCGTGTTTACTCTGATGGTGTTTTGTATTTTTTCTTAATAATTTTGAGTTTGAACACAGGGATGTCCGCACACTCTGTATCGTAGGTTAACTTACACGAAGATTAGAAAGAGTAGGGATGTCCGCACTCTCAATCTTGCCGTACCTGTTTCAGTTTAACCCCAAACAGTCGTTGTGCAGACGGTATCGACACTGTCCCTATATATGTGCCGGCCTAGAATAATTTGTAGTATTTAAAAATAGGAAATCAAAAATAAACAAACTATCTAGACCTAACCCCATAAAAATCTATACACAACAACTTATTTACAATGAATATCTATTATGGTATAAAAATGATTATGACGCTGATTGGTATTTATTAGAAACATAGATCACATTATCAAAAATCAATAAATCAAAGGGCAATAACTCTAACACAGTATAATACAAATAGATACAAAAATACAAATGAGAAAGAGCTGCCTGCTTCACATGTATATAATCTGTCCAAAAACATTTGTCGATAAACGCATGTATACATGCATGCCTGTATTTACGTATGTGGAGAAACATTTAACAACCCTCAGATTAAAGTCATGTATAATAATTGAAACATAAGCATATTGTTAGGAGAACGGTTATTTCCTACCCGCAGTCGCTACTTGTTTTGTGCACACAGTCATTGAGATGGCGGCGTTTCTTTGATGCCGGCAAAGCGACCCGACGAGCTCCAATGCGGTCGTATTACATGGGTTCTTCGGCGGCATGACTTTGATGCCGGCGATGCTACGAGCATCTGAATTTAGATAGCTGCTGATTAAAAAACAGACTGTCACAAAGCAGGAAATTAACGTTATTTCTAACCGGGCTCTATATTTGTACTGAAAAAAAAAACCCCGATAATATTTAAATTTATGATAATATTTAAACGGAAAACATTTTAAACCATCATTTTCAAGATAAAATCGTAAAACAAACCACAATTAAAAGAAAGAAAAAAAAACGTTCGACACTCGGGAACTGAACCCGGGTCGCCTGGGCAGTAGTCCACCACTCTAACGACTGAGCTACGCGGACTCTCGCTTCAAGACTTTGAAGCCTAAAATCTCGAGAATGCGTGGATCGATTTTGAAACGGATTTCATTTTCTGAAGTTATTTATGTGTCTCTATCGAATATTAACGTAAAAAAAATTCTAAACAAAAAAGTTAAAAAATGACTGTTTTTTGTTTCCTTCCGGTGACGACCGGAAATGACGGCGGACGTTCGGATATGCGTAGTACACTGCGGCATGACACCTTCTACCATCCCTGAAAATTTGGAAGTTCTATCTTAAATAGTTTTGGAGAAAACTCGTGAACAAGCAAAAACATAAAATCTTTAATATCTCGGGACCGGAAGTGACGACCAAAAAAATCCCACGCACTTCTCTTACAAATTTTGTCATAAACACGATCTGAAAGTTTCATCGAAATCGGCTGAAGCGTTTTTGAGAAAACGTGGGAGAAAAAAAAAGAATAATAACTAGAGGCGAGCTCGTTGCAAAGCAACGAAGAGGTCTTCCGTTGCAGCTTCCTGTCGGAAAATGATTGTCAATCAGTCTGATTAAAAGCACCCTCTTCTCCTTACAGGGTCTGACAGGTATTGATAGGGGGTTATCTTCACCCGACCTAAAATTCTGACCAATCAGGGCTTAAGAAAATGTATTGGAATTTTTTAAATGGAGACAGAAAAATTATTTCAATCCTGCTTTCTATGTAACCCCCAGACTGAGTATTGAAGAGTTGCACCTCTCATTAACAGATAAAGTCATGTATTTGGTAAATGAGATATATATTTAGGTTGTGTGCAAATAGAGAGGTCATGTGAAGATGAATTGTTATCGATACCTATCAGACCCTGATGAATGTAAGCAGAATTAAGGGTAGTGATTTTAATCAGACAGGATTGTCAATATGATAAAAGTAAGTTCAGAAAATTAAAAATAAACGATGACGGCTTCTCCAACCTGAGGGTGCGCTGTACGAGAGGTGCTCAGTGGGAGGGAAAACTCTCCGTATAACGTTTGGCCATGCAAGCACTCAGCATCGTTTTTGCTTCGGGGAACAAATTTATCCGAAATGTATTAACAAGCCAATAAAAGAAAAAAATAATCTTCAAAATCTAATACGTGGTAGTTGTAGGGGAGGGGGGGGGGGAGTTGTGAGGTAGCTATAACTTATTTTGTTTTATATAATTTGTTTTAAATTTGCCATAAAAATTTATATTGCCTTCTACTAAAATGTCCCAAAATTCAATTTCCTTTTAAGTTAATTTAAGGTGAATTTTGGTTGCGAGATGTGGAAGAGTGCTCTCAGTGGAGTAACTGGCGGTTCTGTGAGCAACCTCACAAATAATTCCTCCCCTTCCCACTAAGGAAAACAAAATCATAACTAAAGCATTTATCTATTAGAAACTAATGGATGCTTCTTTTTCTTATAGTGACACTGAACTTGCACAGATGATCAAAGTTCAAGTCGGGACATATTTAAGTACATGTCACAAGCAATCTTTGTGTCAAATTTTAGCTTCTAATAATTTCCATGTATATTACATGTAGATATGACAGACAAGAAAGAAGCATTTATTTTTCAAACGACCTTGAACTTGCACAACTGACCCTGGGTCAAGTTCATGAAACATCCTCAGGTCATCAGCAATCTTTAAATGAAAAAGCAATATCCAATGTTTCTCCTTAAAAACAGTATAAAGCAGACACAACTTATGAAATTTCTTCCAATGAAATATAACTTCACAAAATATATATATATAACCTTAAAACAAAATCATAACACACACTTAGGTCATAAGCAATCTTTGTGCGAAGTAAGAACTTTCAATGTTTGGAGGGCGCCTTGTTTAGAACGCTATATTACAGAAATAATTTGTTCACTTAAGGTCTACTCCGCGCCCTGGCGCCGGAAATCGGTGTCACTAGTGCCTAATTTGGCGCCGGAATCCTCAAGGGATTACCCGTCGCCCGAGGAATCCGGGCTCACCTAATGAGCACAAGTCCTAGTTTGGGCGCAGGGCGCCTTTTTTAGAACGCTACATTACAGAAATAATTTGTTCACTTATCGTCTACTCCGCGCCCTGGCGCCGGATATCGTTGTCACTAGGGCCTAATTAGGCGCCGGAATCCTCGAGGGTACACCCGTTCCCGAGGAATCCGGGCTTACCATATGAGCACAAGTCCTAGTTTGGGTGCAAGGCGGCCTAATAATTTCAGTTGTTTAACATCGGGATCGGAAAACGCTTGAAAAATAGTCGATAATTTTAACTAATTTTTTGTTAGTGCGGTGGAGTTAGTGCTGGCTAGCTTTACTCTGGTAGTGAACTATCATGGTACATGTATTTCAAAGAAACAAGAAATCTGTCGACACTTGTAGTACTTTGATGATTTCTATGGCGACCGACTGTGTTGCATAATGTAGTCGTATTTCATAACTTCTTAATCCGAGAACAATTTTCCTTTGACTTAAAACTTTTAAGTATAATATATTATCCCATTCATATCTGTAGTAGTTAAGCGTGTTCAACAGGTTGATTTTTAAGCAACATTATCCGATTACGATTTCGCACCTACATGTAAAATGTGAAGATGATTGACTTCGAATAATAGCCTTATTGTTTAACAATTGACCACTGTAGTGAGAGCACACTTCGATACTCAAAAATATTCGATAACCTTCAATACATTGTTACTCAATTACATAACAATTGATGATCTGCAGCCATAAACATAACCCGGCTGGGGCTATAGATGTTTTCAGCTGTGTGCGCTGAAGCGACACAAGATTTTCGGTCGCACGCTGCGATTGATGTAACACAGACTGACCGAATAAACAAACGGTGGGAAAGTGAAAATGTTACACATAGAAGAAGTCGCCAAAAAATGATTTTCGTCAAATCTGATAATCTTTTTGCCAATTAAAAAAAATCCGAATGCCTCAATTCAGGACATCCTTTTATCGTGCCAGCACCTACCGCAAACATGAAACATGGGACTTTGATTATAATAAACTATACCTTGTGCGCAATCGTATTAATCATTGCTAAATCAACTGTACATGTAAAATAAATTTATCTTTACATCTTAAACCAATATCATAGTTGAAATCATAATAAAAGAAAATAGTTGTGTTCGTACAAATGTCTGAAACATGCACGCGTGATAAGGTACATGAAGAAGAACACAAACCTGTCCACTCGCGTGGGATATCCTCGGTCGTGTGCGAGGGATGATCATCATTTAAAAGTTTAATATATGTGGGTTGTTTGTTGATTTAAAACAATATTTGTACAGATTTAAAAACATTTTAGACTTACAAACCAACCATTATATTAAGTTTGCCGAAGTTTCCGATTTGTATAGTAATGTCGCCTTTATAAATTTTCAGAACGACTTCTTAATTTACACTCTAATGTTTAATTAAATAAAAACAAGATGGACAAACTCTTATAACATGAAGAAATTAAAACAGATCTTGTATTTTATTTACGGGTATATAAACTAAAACAATTCTAGAGTTTGCGGCTAAATAAACTCATATATGAGAGACGCAACTCTCGTGTATTAGATAACCGCTGACCGCTAGTTAGCCCCGTCGCGACCATGGTGACCGATTTTCCAAGGCCGCTGGTGCGGGATAGCTTACACACACACAGCTCTGATTCAAGGTAGATTTTAAATGCATGCAGTATGAAAACTCAAATGTAATATATAGATTTATTTTAAATCCGTACTTTGTGTTTTACTACAAAGGAAGAAGAATGTTTTGTTTTCCGATTCTCGTTTTAGGGGTTGTGCACTATAAGAACTTAACAAAACTGACATAAACTCATAGAAAAAAATCTATTATAAAAAGAAACTTTCCTGTATAAACCAGCATACTTTCTGTGGTAACTTTATGCCAGTTGCACGCACATAGACTTTCGTTAACTTGCCAAATTAAACGAGGTACATGTTAACATGTACAGCTTTTTACACTCATACAACACAAATCACCAACAAAATAACATTGTAACGATCTTTATGAGATCCCAACAAACAACTTCTCCAGCGACAGCCATATCGAAATCCTAACCGTGTTTGAGTTATTAAGCAAAAACTTTAAAGCGCTATTGGCCCTTAATTTTAGGGGCCAGCCCTTTTTTATTGGTGTCAAATGAAAGCCCTTAACATTCTGCACAACTTTTATTATACATGTCTTAACAAAATATTTTTCGTTTAAAAGATACAAAGAAAAATATGTCTAAATTTTCGCACTTTTGGGAACCCTATTTTTTGACCCCCTACATTTTTCTAAATAAAAAACGTAATCCAAAAACAAAAATCGATGTGCACAACTTCAATGTCTCTGTTATTCAAATTCGTTGGATTCCCATTCCCTGCTATCATAGTCTCGGAGCCTTTGTCTGGAAACCAAAGGCCCTAAAAAATTTTAAAAGGGGAATAACTCGTTAACGGAAGAGAATTTTAAAGTTTATGAAATGTTGTAGATAGTGTTTTGTAATGTCTATGAGCCCTGAAAATTTGAGCAAAAACCGTTCAGAAATTAGCAAGATATGAAGCCTCAAAGTTCGCGTCTAGGAAGGAAAAAAAAAAGAAAAATAAGAATAATCTTACAAGCACAATAATAGTAAGGTCTTCCGTTGGAAACGGAAGACCTTAACTAGACGCTCGTTGCGAGCAACAAGAGGTCTTCCGTTTTAATACACCTAACGATATTTTGATATTTGTTCTTTTCTATCATTTCTAAACACTTCTTCAAATTCCATTTAACCCTCTCTAAGGATTTAAAAAGACATACAGTGTATATTAAAGCGAATTTTGAACCAACATGTTGATTGCTTTTGATTAAAATACATTATTATATATAATATAATTATAAACTTAAGATTATTATGATAATAATCCCGATGTACCCTGCCGTAACGATTTTTTTTATCAAAAGTGAAAAATCAGACTTTTTGTTTTAATAGTGTATTTCTCCAATCGGTGATTACATCTGTTAATTCATAGGCTCAAACACACATACACGGGTGGTCAGTTTTAACACATTGTCGCAGCTGCATTCACCCGGTCGTTTGTATAGTTACGTGTGTAAACTTCGGAGGTTTTTCTTAATACAAGACAGACAACAGATTCATCAGTAGACATACACAAAAGAGGAAAAGTACACCGTCTATAATTTAAAAAAAACTCTTTAGCGTTGACTTCAAATCAGTAAGAAGATAATCATTAAAAAATGAGTTTCAAATCATTTAAATCCATAGACAATACCCCGTAACTAGAAATAAATACATAATTATATAACTTTCGGACGCCAAATGTACATTTAGCCTCTAGCCACATTTCTGCATGTTACCTGGAGAGAGAGAGAGAGAGAGAGAGAGAGAGAGAGAGAGAGAGAGAGAGAGAGAGAGAGAGAGAGAGAGAGAGAGATAGAGAGAGAGAGAGAGAGAGAGAGAGAGAGAGAGAGTGTTTATAGTATTTTATAGTGTTCAGAAAATCAATCTATAAGCAACAAATGTCAATAATCATGTATCTTTAATATATGTGAATAAATACGAATCAGTCCTCCTTTTAAAGACATATAAAGTACCTATGTCTTGAAACGTTGTCGCATTGCTAAATGTTGTGTGCATATAGTCAATGAGATGGCGGCATTTCTTTGATGCCGGCAAAGCGATCCCGGAAGCTCTAATGAAGTCGTACTGCATGGGTGCTTCATCGGCATGTTTTTGATGCCAGCGATGCGACGAGCGTCTGAATTTAGCGAGCTGCTGACAGAAACAAGACTGTAACAAAGCGGGAAATGAACGGTATTTTGATACGGACCTTTATATTTGTACTGAAAATAAAGCCGGTATTTAATTGATTTATGATAAAATTAAAACGAAAAACATTAAAATTCATTATTTTAAAGATAAAATCGTTTAACAAAACACATATAAGAAAGAAAAGGCATTCGGCACCTGGGGAATGAACCCGGGTCGCCTGGGCACAAGTCCACCACTCTAACGACTGAGCTATGCGGACTCTCGCTTCAGGAATTTGGAGCCCAAAATCTGGAGAATGCATGGATCAATTTTAAAACAATTTACATATTCTGTATAAATAAAAGCGTCTCTATCAACTATCGAAAAATAATTGAAGAATATCAAAAATTAAAAAAAATTGGGAAAAAATACGTTTATTTGTTAACATCCGGTGACGACCGGAAGTGACGGCGGACATTTGGATATGCGAGAGACACTGCGGCTAAAGACTCTCTACCGTCACTGAAAATTTGAAGGTTTTATCTTTGATACTTTTTGAGAAAAACCGTGAACAAGCAAAAACATAAAATCTTAAATATCTCGGGACCGGAAATGACGACCAAAAAATTGATCGATAAATTTCTTACAAATCATGTGCTAAGTAAGATCTGAAAGTTTCATCAAAATCGGCTAAAGCGTATTTGAGAAAACGTCAAAGAAAAAAAAAATAATAATAGGGGAAAAGAAACAAAGCAATAACAATAAGGTCTTCCGTTGGAAACGGAAGACCTTAATAATAGAGGAAAAGAAACAAAGCAATAACAATAAGGTCTTCCGTTGGAAACGGAAGACCTTAATAAGAAACAGTTCGAAAACAATAAGGTCTTCCGTTGGAAACGGAAGACCTTAATAATAATAAAAACTAGACTCTTGTTGCTATAGCAACAAAAAGGTCTTCCGTTCCTCATGTATTAATTTGAAAAAAAAATTCATTTTTCTTGTTAAACGAAAATGTATATAATTTATATTGTGATGGAATTTCCCAGTAATTACTTCTATGTAAAACAAAACAAAAAGACAAAAAGTCAATTTTTGAGTACTTTCTGTGACAACCGGAAATTACGCCGGATCAGACAGAACATAGTAAACATATCTTCATACATTGTTCTGTCTTTGCTCAAAGTTTGGATTTTCAAGTTTTGTTAGTTAGGAGACCTCGCTGAGAAAAGGTTTTTGTCTTAGGACCGGAAACGGACAAACGGATGTGATTAAGGAAATTAAAAGTAGATATTTTTAGTACATTTACCTACGGTACGTTACTGTTTATCACACTGAGTAAATTGTTTAAAGAAATTCTAAACTTTAAAAAAAAACCTTCATTTTGCTTGAACGCTTCAAATGAGAACCGGAAGTGACGGACGACCAAATGAAACCCATTAAACACATGTTCAATCAAATGTCTATCATCCATATAAGTTTTGTATCTTGGTCTCTTACAGTTTCTGAGATCTCCGGGTACAATTTTTTTTATAAAAGAAAGATACTTGAGATATTTGAGATGTCTCACCGGTAGTAGAATTTTTCGTTTATTTATCCATGTGTAGATGAACTTTTGTATTTCTATTGCTAAAATGTTACTTCCATGCTAAAAAACCAAAATATTTCTAAATAATCAAATTTTGGTGTACTTCCTGTGACGACCGGAAGTTATGCCAGATAAAACAAAATAGTGTAAACACATGTTCATACATAGGTCTATCATCCCACAAAGTTTAATTGTTCAAGTCGTTCCCGTTTTTGAAATCTAGCCGAAATAAGTTTTTTTGTCTCGGGACAGGAAACGGACAAACGGAAGTCCTCAATGAAAAATTAATTTATTATTTCTTGTATACTTGCTCATTGCAAATTATTTTTCATCGAGCCAACTAACACTATCAAAGGAAAACAGTTAAACTGATAAACAGCTTGATTTGTTTGAACTCTTCCGGTGTGGACCGGAAGTGACGGTCGACAAAATAAAACCAATTAAACACATTTTCAATCAAATGTGTATCATCCATTAAAGTTTCGTGTCTTCATCACTTATAGTTTTTGAGATCTCGCGGGAACACAATTTGTTATAAAAAAGTTACTTGAGATAATTGAGATATCTCACCGGAAGTAGAATGTTTTTGTTTAAATATCATCGCTTAGATGACACATGTAAGGATTTATACTAACAGATTCATTTTATGTAAAGTAAGTTTAATACATAAATAAACTAATTTTTGAAGTACTTCCGGTGACGACCGGAAGTTACGACGAACAAAACAAAATAGTTTAAACACATCTACAGCTATAGGCCTATCATCCAACAAAGTCTGGATGTTCAAGTGTTTGCCGATTTTGGGATCTTGAGGGAACAAGTTTTTTTGACGTGGGACAGGAAACGGACGAACGGAAATGAATTTTGAAAAAATGAAAAAAAACGCCTCGAGATATTATCATTTTCTATCATCCCTGAAAATTTCAGGGAAATCCATAAAGCGATCTCTGAGAAATTCTGCCGACAAAAAAGGGGGGGAAAAAAATAAGAAAGAAAAAAAAAACTACAATCACTATAAGGTCTTCCGTTGGAAACGGAAGACCTTAATAAGAAATAAAGAAAGAAAAAACACTACAATCACTATAAGGTCTTCCGTTGCAAACGGAAGACCTTAATAAAAAAACATTACAATCACTATAAGGTCTTCCGTTGGAAACGGAAGACCTTAATAAAGAAAAAAACACTACAATCACTATAAGGTCTTCCGTTGGAAACGGAAAACCTTAATAAACATTACAATCATTATAAGGTCTTGCGTTGGAAACGGAAGACCTTTACTAGACTCTTGTTGCTATAGCAACAAAAAGGTCTTCCGTACCTCATGTAATAATTTGTAAAGTAAATGCATTTCTCTTGTAAAAAGAAAAAAAGATTTTAAAGATACTGTGATGGAATTTCCCAGTAACTATTTCTATGTAAAACAAAACAAAAAAGATAAATAGTCATTTTTGAGTACTTGGTCTGACGACCGGAAGTTACGCTGGATCAAACAGAACATGGTAAAGATATCTTCATACATTGTTCTCTCTTTACTCAAAGTTTGGATGTTCAAGTTTTTGTCAATTATGAGATCTCGTTGAGAAAAGGTTTTTTTTTGTCTCGGGACCGGAAATGGACAAACAGAAGTGATTAAAGAAATTAAAATTAAGTATTTTTAGTACATTTATTTACAATACATAACTGTTCATTGAGTGAATAAAATAATCAAAAAAAAAAAAAAGGTCTAAAGTTATTAAAAACTTCATTTTTCCAATTTTAGAGAAATTGATAGGCAATAAAACCCAGTTGTCAAATGCATAAGAACTTCAAACTTTAAATTTTCACTGAGTACATCCGTTTGTTCGTTTCCTGTCCCAAAACAAAAAACTTGACTCCTCGAGATCTTAAAAATGGTAATGACTTGAGCAATCAAATTTTGCAGGATGATAAACCTATATGTGTAGATGTGTTTACACTATTTTGTTTTGTTCGGTGTAACTTCTGGTCGTCACCGGAAGCACTTCAAAAATTACTATTTTTTACCTTTTGTAGTTATTTTACATAGAATAATTATTTTAGTATGGATCTTTTCATAAGTCATTTATGCGATGTTAAATAAACAAAAAAAAAAAAATACTATTTCCGGTGAGATATCTCAAATATCTCAGGTAGCTTTTTTATACTAAACTGTGTATATCCCGTTAATCAATAACTGTTAGTGATCAAGACACAAAACTTACATAGCTGATAGACATTTGATAGAAGATATGTTTAACGTGTTACATTTTGTCAGCCGTCACTTCCGGTCCTGACCGGAAGGGTTCAAACAAATGACATTGTTGATAAGTTTAACTGGTTTTTTTTACACTGTGTTAGTAAGCTTGATAAACAGTAGTGTACGAGAGGAAAATGTTTAAGATATATTAACATTTTTTTCATTAAGCTATTCTGTTTGTCCGTTTCCTGTCCCGAGACAATAAACCTTTTCTCAACGAGATCTCATAACTGAGAAATGCTTAAGCATCCAAACTTTAAGGGAAAATTGAACAATGTATGAAGATATGTTTACCATGTTCCGGTTGATCCGGCGTAACTTCCGGTCGTCAGAGCAAATTTCAAAAATGACTTTTTCTCGTTTTGTTATGTTTTATAAAGAAAAAGATACTGAAAGTTTCCATCACCGTATCTATTATATCCTTTTTTCTTTTTATAAGAGAAATGCATTTTTTTTTATAGATTTATACATGAGAAACGGAAAACCTTTTTGTTGCTATAGCAACAAGAGTGTAGTTAAAGTCTTCCGTTTCCAACGGAAGACTTATAGTGATTGTAATGTTTTTTCTTTCTTTCTTCTTATTTTTCCCCCCTTTTTTGTCGGCAGAATATCTCAGAGATGACGGTATAGATTTTGCTGAAAATTTAAGGAGTAATAGAAAATAATAATATCTCGAGGCGTTTTTTTCATTTTTTCAAAAATCATTTCTGGTCGTCAGTTTCCTGTCCCGCGGCAAAAAGCTTGTTACCTCGAGATCTCACAAACGATGAAGACTTAAACATCCAAACTTTGTGGGATGATAGATCTATTGTTGTAAATGTGTTTAAACTATTTTTTTTTATTCGTAGTAACTTCCGGTCGTCACCGGAAGTACTTCAAAAATTATTTTTTTTATGTATTAAATTTATTTTGCATAGAATGAATATATTAGTAAAAATCCGTTCATATGTCATCTATGCGATGTCAAAAACCCAAAATATTCTACTTTCGGTGAGATATCTCAAATATCTCAGGTAGATTTTTTAAAACAAATTTTGTACCATCGAGACCTCAGAAACTGTAAGTGATCAAAACACGAAAGTGACACGAATGATAGACATTTGAATGCAGATGTGTTTAAATTGTTTTATTTTGTCGACCGTCACTTCCAATCCACACCGGAAGAGTTCAAACAAATCAAGCTTTTTATCAGTTTAATTGTTTTCCTTTGATAGTATACGTTAGCTCGATAAACAATAATGTAGGGTAGGCAAGTGTACAAGAAATATTAAATTTAATTTTCATTGAGCACTTCCGTTTGTGCGTTTCCTGTCCCGAGACTAAAAACCTTATTTTGACAAGATCTCAAAAACGGTAACGACTTGAACAACCAAACTTTGTGGGATGATAGACCTATGTATGTACATGTGTTATCACTATTTTGTTTTATCCGACGTAACTTCCGGTCGTCACAGGAAGTACACCAAATTTGATTTTTTAAAAATATTTTGGTTATTTTGCATGAAAGTAACATTTTAGCAATAGAAATACAAAAGGTCATCTACACATGGTTAAGGAGTCTCGGGGGAGAATGTTTCAAACATACGATTTTCTTTATTTTTTTTCCAGTGGAAGGTCAACTTATGAGTAAACTATGTGCAAAATATAAAGTAAATTGACCGGATAGTTTTTCTGTTTACCGCGCTCAAATTTTGGTCGTATGTCCGAAGTATCCCCGACATTTTGTGTAGGATTATATAGAAAAAGGGGATTATCATTTTCAATTTAATATTAAATAAATTACAAACATACGATTTTCTTTTAATTTTCAGCGATGAAAGGTTAACGTACAAGTAAACTTTTTGCCAAATTAAAACGAAATTGACCGGATGGTTTTTATGCTATCCGCCCTCATAGTTTGGTCCTATAAACGTGTCTCGGTAGACATTTTACATATAGAATTGTATAGAATAAAAGTATGTTTACGAATCAAATTTAATTTCATTTGTAATAGATAAAAAAAATTGCCTTTCCACTCACACAGAACATGAAAGGATCGCGCATATGTTTTTTGTTTTTGCAAATTATACTTTCGATGTTAATTATTGAAGCTGCAATAAAAAATGCACGACGTTCTTTTGGTCAATTGTTACGTCAAAGTCTCAACTGACGTCATCGTAAGACATTGACTCCGACGTGGATAACGTCGATTTTGAAGAAGCGGCGAAATGATTAAAATTCTTATGAAGATTATTCTAAGGATTCATTTCAATAAAAATGATTTTTATTAAAAGTAAATTTTTTAAAATAAAAATGTTACATAATAAGCTATATATTTTATCATTTTACTCTACATTTGCGTTTTACGGCAGTAATGCGCAATACCCTGCGCAGAGGGCGCAAAATTTTAAACCCGCGACCGACCTTAAATAAACGAAATGATTCTACTTCCGGTGAGACATATATAATATCTCAGGTAGCTTTCTTTTATAAAGATGCTGTACCCGCGAGATCTCAGAAACTGTAAGAAATCAAGATACAAAACTTATAAGGATGATAGACATTTGATTGAACATGTGTTTAATGGGTTTCATGTGGTTGTCTGTCACTTCCGGTTCTCACTCGAAGCGTTCAAGCAAAATAAGTTTATTAAAAGTTTAATTTTTTTAAAAACAATTTACTTAGTGTGATGAACAGTAACGTACCATAGGTAAATGTACTTAAAATATCTACTTTTAATTTCTTTAATCACTTCCGTTTGTCCGTTTCCGGTCCTGGGACAAAAACCTTTTCTCAGCGAGATTTTATGACTAATAAAAACTTGAACATCCATACTCTGAAGAAAGACAATACAATGTATGAAGATATGTATACTATGTTCTGTTTTATCCGGTCTAACTTCCGGTCATCACAGAAAGTACTCAAAAATTGACTTTTTGTTTTTTTTATTTTATTTTACATAGAAATAATTACTGGGAAATTCCTTTACAGTATATATTATATCCATTTTCTTTTTACAAGAGAAATGTATTTTTTATACAGATTAATACATGAAGAACGGAAGACGTTTCCTGTCCCGAGACAATAAACCTTTTCTCAACGAGATCTCATAACTGAGAAATGCTTAAGCATCCAAACTTTGAGGGAAAATTGAACAATGTATGAAGATATGTTTACCATGTTCCGGTTGATCTGGCGTAACTTCCGGTCGTCAGAGCAAATTTCAAAAATGACTTTTTTTCGTTTTGTTATGTTTTATAAAGAAAAAGTTACGAAAGTTTCCATCACCGTATCTATTATATCCTTTTTTTTTATAAGAGAAATGCATTTTTTTTTTACAGATTTATACATGAGAAACGGAAAACCTTTTTGTTGCTATAGCAACAAGAGTATAGTTAAGGTTGGAAACGGAAGACCTTATAGTGATTGTAATTAAGGTCTTCCGTTTCCAACGGAAGACCTTATTGTTATTGCTTTGTTTCTTTTCCCCTATTATCATTATTATTATTTTTTTTTTTCTGTCACGGTTTCTCAAAAAAGCCGATTTTGATAAAACTTTCAAATCTTATTCATGACTAAATTTGTAAGAAAATTACACGAGGTTTTCTTGGTCGTCACTTCCGGTCCCGCGATATTAAATAGAAATAATTACTGGAAAATTCCTTTACAGTATATATTATATCCATTTTCTTTTTACAAGAGAAATGTATTTTTTATACAGATTTAAAATACATGAAGAACGGAAGACCTTATTGTTGCTATAGCAACAAGAGTCTAGTTTATATATGTATTTATAAATATGTCAAATTGTTAGTTGTTTTGAATTTTCTATTTTAAAAATGTGGAATTACTTACATGTAAATAAAGCAATACAAGTGCATTTATATAGTAATATAACGCTGTAGTATGTAACCTACATTTTTCACTGTAACTCCGTATTTACGCTTACACCGATTTGACAACAATCTAGCGCGCACCAATTTTCTTAAAATATATCATAAAAATAATCATTTGTAAATGCTTTACTTTGTATGACGAATGAAACTAATGTTTTAAATGCATAGGATAGGTTAAAATTTACCTTAAGTATTTCTATCATGTATTGAGCATTCTGCATCTTATCCTATCCTATCCTATCCTATCCTATCCTATCCTATCCTATCCTTGTCAATTTTTATGATGGCAGCACTGTAGCATATTCCTTTATCGCTGTATGTGTACATCTGATTTTTTAAACATCTCGTGAAAATCGTGTCTTTGTAACAATCTAAATACATCGAGTTTGCAACGTAAAGTTGGTAAGCGGTAGATTACATTCTTTAAAAATTCGCAGTCCCTCGGGTCTTTTTCAGCAGAGCTCGGAAACACTAATAATATATAAACATTACCGGATGTTGATACGTTTCATCAAATTAGGTATGGACTAGATAGCATTGTACATCTTTGCTGTAGTATAATTTAAGTCCTATCATTGACTTTAATTTAGCTCAAATATCAGCTAATCCTAAAATGTGTATAACAAGTCTGTCATGACATTAGGGTTTGTCATGGATGCCTATGTAATATATTTGAGGGTTTTTTTTTTCAAAGCTCTTCCTGAAAGGTCCGATAAATTGCGGTTTCACAAATTGTCAGTGAAATCTAGCGGGATTCTTTTAACAGCATCACAGCACTTATCTTACTCCTTGTTCGAATTAAATATGTAGTAATTGACCCTCCCACGATCTATTATGTTTACGATGATGAATTTCTATGTTTATGCTTATAAACTTAGTTTATTTGTTGATAATGACTCGATATGTCTTTTTTGTCTGTTATATAATGCCATTAATGCAAAACTTTTCAATACATCAGTTAATTGAAATGTGAGTACTTTGATTTTAATTGTACACATTTTCTGTGACATTAAAACTATGTTTCGTTATTAAGATATGATCAAACCATTTTCCAAATTTCTTGATTTGTATAGTCTTTCTTTTAAAATCAAAAGGTTTGAAAAATATTTATTTATTGATAGTGTGGATTAAAAACCTGACTCAAAGTTAGTTGATACTTTTTGAAATAAAGAAATAAAAATTGAGATTCGAACATCCAAAAAAGATGCACTGTTTCCAAGAAGACAGTGATGGAGGGTCGACAATGTAAATGTATTTTTAAAGCTAAAATCTAAATAAATATTCAGGCAGTGGAAAAAAGAAAAAAAATGAATATATATACAGTGAAGATGAATACAATATTCGATGTTGAAACAAGATCAAAATGGTTATACGTTTAATTCCAGACAGCAGTGAAATAAGAGTGATGCATTGCCAGATAATTACATGTTTATGTTATAATATACATACCGTAACCTTCAAAGTTTTTATTCTGGAGGTTGACTTTATATATGTTGTACACTCCACCAAGATCTACTTTCCACCAAAGTGTCTTTTCGACTGAGTTTAAACCTATAACCTTCGTCCTCATGCACGTTGCCGGGTTTCCATCAACTGCGTTAGCAGCGTCATAACCAGTGCCGAGCCAGGTGTGTGATTGGGTGGCGAACTTGTTGTAAGATATATCATCTTAAGATAGAAACTAGACTGCTATCATCAAATATACAAATACATTAATGGATACACAAACATACTTTTTAGTTCCTTTTTTCATTTTAGTTATATGCTAAAGTCAAATGTAGTTTTTGTTTTGGATGAATACACAGATATGATAAGGCAACTGTCAGCGATCGATTGAGTAAAAATTTTTCTGATCCTTATATAATCTCACAATAAGGAGCATGATGTCAAATTTTATTCAAGAAACTTGTCAAATTTAATTTTATCTCTTGTCCAAATTAAAAAAAACCTACTGGCCTAAATGTCACTAAAAACTTTTTCAACTGATTATATTTTCAATTTCTCTGTATTATGTATCATTATTATTGATGACGTCACAAGGATGTTTAATAGAGCAGATCAGTGTTGGAGACAAATCATCGTAGAACAGTGTTAACAATGCCGAAATAAGTCTTATTTTAAACAGATTACCCAGATTTAGATCAGTGTTATTTAGGACACAATCAGGAAAATGCAGACATGGATATCAGCAGATAATATAGACATAGATATTTTGTTTTATCATTAAATGTTATAGGATAAGCAGATAGACGTTATATGGCTCGGCCAGCTTTTCCTCTGTCAGTTTGTACAAAAAAGGCAAAAGTATAACATTACCCTGAATATTATGAAAGATGAATTTAGCAAATATCAAAAGCATGACCTAAAATACTTGAAAATTGCTGGTATAATCCATTGCTTTGTTGTTGTAAAAGAAAATGACATAGCATTCTCAATGAAACTGAAGAATTTGGGAAAGTTTGCGATAAATAATGATAATATTTATGTTATAAATAACAATAGAATTCTAGCAGAAATACTAATAAACATAAATAATTGCCAATCGAATTATTGTTTCATGCATACAAATGAACTTCGGGTTAGTGTTACACGTTTTGATTTTTTGTTAAGGTAAAACAGTGATCTATTCTTAACTGCCACGTGATATCATGGCAGGGCACGACAGCTTCAAAGATAGACTCGATTCCGAAGAAGAAATATAATTCCTTCGTGAACACATTCACGGAATATTAACATTAAGCATTGTTTTCATAAAAAAAAACAAAATTAAAAATGTAAAATGACCATAATATCGGCGATCATTAAACTCGGAGTTGCCTTAAATTATCCGCATACCCATAACTATTTAGCTCACAGAAAACCCTTTCTAGACTATGTTTATGATCTTATGGGGAATAGTTATATTAAATTACAAAACATTTCTAAATGAAAAATGGATACAAGTTTCACACTCAAAAATAAGCTTTTACAATTTTGATAACGATATCCTTACTTGCAAAATAAAAACATTTAATAAATCTTAAGTATTAAGGATAAAGTAAAAACGCAATTAAATGCCTTCGGTATTTAAAAAAAAATTAAATAAATAAAATGACTTTTAAAATATGAAGATCGAACAATACTTTTTTACATACCATATGCACATGCTACAAGTACTCCAGATAAATAGAAAAGAAAACATTTCATGTTTCTGATATAATACTGTACTGTTCAATTCAGTCCACAGCATACACAATCAGGAAGATCATGAATTAAATTATATTTTTATTTTATGGAAGATCAGTTATGCTTTACAATATTTTTCTTACGATATATCAAAAACAAAAAAAGGTTATTTTGATTATACGTCATGCGTGCATACTTATTAGTCCCCTACCAGTGAAACCAGAGAGAGAGAGAGAGAGAGAGAGAGAGAGAGAGAGAGAGAGACATTACTGCTGACAGTCAGACATTCTGTCCCAACTTCGTGTTTCATACTTTATTTTCGTTATACCTCATAATTTACGTCACGGAAGCCAAATTAATCAAAAGTTAAAGGTAAGAGCTACATTTTTCTTTACTTGTATTTAAAATTTTGTGTACAACTGTTTTGACAATAGAGCCAACCTACAACCTGTATCTCATACTCTATTCAGATATGTCGTTCCCGCTACGCTCCCACATACACATCTGTAAACTGTAAAAATGTTTACGATAAACAGAATGCAATTATAATAACTTTTATTTACAAACATGATATTTGATAATTTAATTTGATTTAATGCTGTGCACATTTAACCGTTTTGATTTCAAAGTCACTTCGACAATTTTTTTGCGGATATAAATAAAATGATAACATGAACAGATTTGCTCTAAATCTGTGATAAGTATTTTCTCATATTCCTTCTTTTCTGATGTTTTAAAAAGCTCCTAAAATGACCTATATAAACCGTTGGATCCTCTCTTTTTTCCCCGTTTTGTTTTACCCAGTGCTTTGCACCACTAAAATGTGGTTCTATCGATGAACTAGTGTTGCATTTTTTAATTGCATTCACCACAGTGTTTCTATCTGTGACAGTCACAGTTGATTCCCTGTTCTGGCACTAATCTGCAAATTTGCCTCCAAATATTCATGATTGATTCCCTAAGTTATCTGTCATGGATGTAGAATGCCACTGAAATCAATGGACTGCATTAAAACAAAACGTGTTAAAAAACCAAAAATGATACATAGAAATCCACAATCAAAAAGTTTGTGTCATATGATATAATATGAACTTTATCTTACTTTACTTGAAGATTTGTGTTGAGCTCCACGAGAATTTTCATGTTGGCCACAACAAAATGAAGGTCCGGGTATACAGTTGTGTATATGTTCACGTTATTGACATACTTTTTGAAAGTGAAAAATAGCACTACCATGAAAGGTCTATAACACACAAAAGATGGTTTTTCATTATTATCAGTGGATTTTTTATCATTCTTAGTAAACGTAATCCCTAATTGGTATACAGAATACTTCTTTTGTTGATATAAAGATGTGTACACCTTACACACTATCTGATATCCATTTTTATTTTCGCGTAAATTGAAATACAATTGGTATGTATGTATTTATTGTCTTTTCTTCAATAAACTAATTTAGTGTCAATAAAAGAACGTCGTATATTTATTTATGTTGTAAATACATACTTCACAATATTAACTTGCACTTTAAAAATAGGGATGTATTTAAACAGTGGTCCCAAATACACGAATCAGTCTTGCTTCGTTAATGAGTATGAATCATGCAATATTTGTCGACAAAACAAAAATCACTTATGTTGAATAAATAGGGAAATATTCAATTTATCATATCACCAAAATCATATCGTGCTATTATGTAGGTTAAGTGTATAGTTGATGGCGTGATAAACAATTTCAAGATTAAAAGGTTAATAACTTTGACAAAAATTTTATACTCCTTGGAATCTTTATTCTTCAGGACAAATATGGATTGGTTTCAAATGATGACCTACACATTAAAACACTCACATTACATACATTTATTCTTTTATTCTAACTTTAATTATATAGTATTTAATTAAGAAATAAACAACCTGTTAAAAGTTCATCGGGATATGAACTTGGTTGGTCTCGTGATCAAATCCTGTGTAGACCAAAGGGATTTTAAGAAGATTTGATCTCGCACCAAACCCAGTTCATTTTCCTGTTTATTACTTATATTTACATTTAAAAAAGGAATCCGTTAAGAATTGTTTTAAATTACACATATTTTCTTTTTTACAAAATTCCATCCGACAAGCGATTAGTGCGTGCTATGGTCATTGGGACGTCAAGAAAAAGTTCACACAGAATTGAACGTTTTCACATTTCTATATGTTCATATAAGGAAACATATTTGCAAATGTAAATGTAAAAACAAGGACGGCTTTAGTAAACATAAAATACAAAAGAAATAAGAATCACTATCAATACGGGTTTTTCTTACGTTAATTAGTTTCATCTTCTAAAATAAATTCAAATAATCCTTGCGACTCGTGCTTGACACATTTAACATGCATCGGTTTATCTTTTTTATGAAAAAAATGATATCGCTTGCTCCCATTGCCTGCACTGTTTCGGAGAAGGAAACTTTCAAACCTTAAATATGCCTGATGTCATGACGTCAGGCAATTATTTCAACAATATCAGACCCGGGTGCATTAAACCCAGTTTTTAATAGACAGTTAGAGAAATTAAGGCACGTCTTCTTCCTGATGTTCTAAAGAATTGGGATAAAGTCCAGAAATTTACAGAAAAGAAATAGGGTGGTAGGCATCATTTTTTTTTTTCTTTTTTTTGCAAAATGCATGCATTTGTAACACATGCCTACTGGAGTTGACAAGTGTTTAAGTATTTTTGAAAACAGAACAAAAACATGCATGAGATGCTTTTTTACAGTTGTATGAGACTCAACATTAATAACACATTATGTAATATAAGTATTATATATGCGTTATAAATGTTCAGAGCAGAACAGTTCAATCTAATACCTATGAACTTAAAAAAACGGCGAATATGCGATATTGACTATTAAGAAAATAGCAAATTTTTATTTTCATAAAAGCGTGAAAATAAGTATATAATAAATATCATCGTGCTATGCATTGATAAGGATTTTCTTTTAAGGAAAAGTTCAACTCTTGATAATTTGAAATGTCTTCAGGAGTGGCTCTCTGCTTTGCAGCAGACCTGGATATCCAGCAAAACAAAACATCCGCACTACACTTTGTATTAGAGGATTTTCTTCTGAAATAAACGTATTCAAGAATTTGATTTCAAAATGATGAAAAAGTACCTTTATGTAATTTATAATTGTTGTCAAATGTAAATCTACCATTTACCGTATGAAAAATATAACCATTACAGCTCCAAATGCTGCAAAGACGAATGCAAAAAGCATTCCTCCGACATATATAAGAAGATAATCCGATGTTGTAGAAGATGCCATAATAGCATTAGCAATTTCTAAAAAAAAAATTATTAAATTTGTCTTAAAACATGTAAGTAAAAATTTGGTTTTGTAATCAACAACAATCGGAATGGATGTTGTTCTTTTATTTTCAACTCGATACAAACCATAATACCTTCCTCACATTGCTTCTCATCTTCACAACCATACAGACACCTTCCTTTTATTCTGACACACGTCTTCAATTTCTCTCCATAAAACAAATTACTTAACATAATAATCTTACATATATATTTAATCTTTTTCCCTGTGCACCTTTAGAAAGATTATGTTAAATTTTAATGTTAAATTGTTACTTATCGTTTAATAAAACTGTATATCAACACCCCCACATACACACATCAAATTTGAATATTAAAACGGTTCTGCTTCTTATCAAGTTTGTCTTAAATAATTTATATAAAAAACTACATAATTTTCTATTCCGAATGCTTTCGTTTTCGGAATTCTCCCCTGAAGATGTGTTTTATTAGGCAATTTCAGAAACTGGTTAAAATAGTGTTCCTATAAGAAACACGCTCTTTAAATTAAACATTAGGATGGTAGAATAAAATATCATGAGCAAATAATTTGTTTGTCTCTTTTCATTTAAGAAGTTCATTTAATAATTTAACTTGTGTACTCTTAGTGAGGAAAAATAAGTGTTCTAAAATGTGTGGACTTTTGAAGATAGATTTTTATTTAAAAATATGTTTAATGTAAAACAAATACTGTTGCTAATACCCAAATTTGTAGGAAAAAAACCCTAGCCTGGAACCGTGCTTGAAAGGATAGGAATCTGAATAATTATGAATGGTCACCTTCATACCTGTAGTACAATTATCATTCATCAAATCTGCAGTACAAATAGACCATCCGTCAGTCTGTCGACATGTGCCACTCTTACAGTTAGGTGAACATTCGCGTGAACAATTGGTACCAAAATATCCTTCGTTACAAGCTAGAGGTCGAGATGCAAACATTAACAAAATCACCAAATTTGGAATAAAACAACGACATTGTAAACATACTTGTTGTGGGTTTTTTTTTTATTAACGAAAGCTTTTTTAAATATTTTTTTTCAGGATAATTACAATTATAATTACAAATTGGCTTCTAATGTTTTGCTTCTCGTTGACCTATGATCTAACAACATCTTAGTCTAGTCAATATTCCGAGTATGCACATTTTGAGTATTTTTTACAATGCATACACTGTGTTACATGGGTGATAAACGACTTTTAAAATATGTCTTACAATTGTTACAATGTGTTCCAATATACCCGTCATGGCATCCACTATGACAAACTCCACTGACATGATGGCATGGTTCTGTGTTTAAACAGTGTCTGCTACAACTTTCATTGCAGTCCATTCCAAAATATCCTAAAGGGCACTCTTTTTAATAATGGATATTCACAGAATATCACAAATAACAAAACAAGTGGTAAAATATATATTGATAACCACCTATGTAAGCGGGCTAGGAACTTCTGATGAAGTGAACTGAAACTAATCACAAATAAAATTGCCTTTGCTGCTAGAGATCTTGGAGCAAACATATAATTATGTTAATTTTTTCAACGCTTATGCGACACAATCTATAAACGTTATTAAAAAGAATGTGATGTACAAATACAAGTAGAACCTTTATCACACATAACTCCTGTCCATCCAGCATCACATCTTCCGACACACTGACCAGTCACGTGGTTACATGTAGTCCCGCATCTACAGTGTCCTATACACTGTTGGGAACAGTTTCCACCCGCCGTACCACCCTTCTCTACATACTTTTGATACAAAATATAGAATATATCTGGATCTAGAATGTTTGCTTTTTATTTCATTTAAACATATAAAACTAAAATATTAAAGATTAAATTAATTGAAACATAGGTACATACTAGATCTGCAGTGTGTGTCAGCCCATCCAGGTTTACAATCAAAACAAGTTCCATTTTTAATGTGACACGTGTTATTTTACAATTGATCGGACAGGATATATTAGAGTCACTGCCGAAGGCGCTAGGTGTTCCACAACCTTCATCGAATAAACGACAAAAACGTTGATGTTGATCATTGTTACCTACAAAATCAATTTAAAAAATAGTCATCTCATTACAGAATTTCGGTTTTTTTATCTTTTTGGATATTCTATTTCAGTATCAGAGTGGAAAAATAATTTATATACAAAATACAGGAATAACAAAAAAGCAAAATTTATAGTGATGTGCATAATTATAAAGTATCATGTCAGTCTGTCTGTAAACATGTCGTTTCATGCCATTTGTCAAATAACTGTATTTTATAATACTATGATTTACAATAAGCCTGTCAGCAAGTCAGCTTTTAAACAAAGAACTAAAAATTAAAAAACAAAACAAAACAAAACAAAAACAAAAACCAAAAAAGACCCAATAAAACAAAGAAACAACCCCCTCCCCCAAAGAAAAATAAAAAAAACTAAAACCAAAACACCAAAAAAAAAACAAAAACAAAACAAAACAAAAAAAATACAAAAAAAACCCTAAATAAACAACATTGAATTTCGCTTATAAATTAACGTTCAACTTTAATTTTTTTTTACTTCGTTAAGCATAATGATATCGTCAAAGAACCTGATGTTGACAGGAATCATGTCTTGTATTTTGTATTTCAGAATTCATTCGACAACTGATATTGAATTAATTTATAATGTTTTCCTTTTGTTTTTCTTTTTTTGTTGTTTTTTTGGCCTATTTCGTCAAATATCGATTGTGAAATGCACCTTCTGACGATTGTGCAAACCGCAAATTTTTGGTTTAAGTAAGGTAACACAAAGTTCATATACATACATGCAGTTCATAGATGAAATACATGTATATATTATAGTGATTATATATATGATTATATATTATCAGCTTATTTTATACATATTACCTTTATTGGTACTGATAAGCTACATACAGTACCCATCATACGTTCTAAACAAAATGGTTATGCTGTAAATATTGTAAACATCACCGAGATCAACCTTCCACCACACTGCCCTGTATCGAGAATTTAACCCTATTTCATATTGCGTCATGCATGTTGTTGTGTTCCCATCAACGGCATTAATAGGGCCCGTGAACAAGGCTGCATATGTGAGTGATTGGGTCGCGACTTTATTATAGGATATAACATCTGTAAAAATACTGATTTTGTTTATAAAGAAAAATAAATTAATATCTTATTTTTTAAATGTGATTTTCTTTATATAAAGTCATTTTACAAGGTATTCAATAGGTTTTACATAGTGACATTATTTCCATTCTAACACACGAAATTTAACAATGTGCGAAATTGCACAGCGCTTATATCGTTAAGTATTAAAACATTTTTCCTCAGAAAATATGAATTATTAGACACATAACACTCACAAAACAAAATAGAATTTAAAAAAAATAATAATAAAAATTAAACAAACACCCAGACAAACAAACAAATAAGAAGAAGAAGAAGAAGGAAAACAAAGCTCCAGATCAAAACACAAACTTAAAAATTGGATGTACACACCATATGTGGAAATCAACGATAATTTTGTGAGTAAGAGAAGTATGTTTGTACAGTACATCTTGATAAGCCTGATAACGTATATAAAGTGGGCTTTTAGTGCACCAGGAAATACTTTAAAAAGCTTGATACGTATCTTTGTTATGTTATTTGCACACCCCCCCCCCAAAAAAAAATTATTAGGGTTAACTTTGGTTCTGCAGACTCAGCAGTTCTTCATTTTGCGAAACACGTTAGTTTGCAATCTAAATTTGGATAACACGCAACACACATTAGCCAAAATATTAGTTGATATTTTTTTTTTTTTAACTAATGTATTTTTTTTATTATGTTTAATCTAAAACGCTTTTGATCTTTCACAAGGACTAATTATTCATAAACAGTGTTCTTAAGCTAGAAAAAAGAAAAAGAATACCTCATCAACTTTATTTTTTTTAATATTTAAAGTTAACGCTACTTTAGCATATAAACAAACACATGGTGATAGCAACTCTTTTCTTAGTGTAAATTAAAATGAGTCATAGTCAATGTAATCAATATTCAATAAAACATTTTTTGCACAAATATATCTTCTTTTAAGTTCAAAGGAAAAATTGTTTGTGCTCGATAACTTTTTGCACATACACCTCGGTCCCTGAGCTTTGTTTATACATGGAAAATCAAGGTAATCATTTGTAGAGCAGTATCTTATTAAAAAGAAAATACACAATGTTTACTTGCTCTTTAAAAACAAGGATGTATTTAACTATTGGGCCCGAATACACGAACCGGTGTTCATTCTTTCATGAGTATGAATCATGTATTATTTGTCGACAGAACAGAATCCACCAATGTTGAATGAACAGGAAGATATCCAATTAATCATAACCCAATTAATATATTGATCTATTATGTACGGCGAAGTGTATAGTTAATAACGTGATTAAAAACATCATAATTAGGATGGTGATAATTTTGACCATGAACTGCACAGATTTTACTGTACTTTTCTTTTCGATACGCAATCTTCAGGAATTTAGTTGTACTTCTTTCAACCAATTGGCCTGCGAAATTAAGCGGACCAAATGTTGTATAATGATTACATTCAATTTGAATGTAAATGCAGTTTTTCATTTGAGAACTAAAAATATATGCAGAAATATTATTTAACAAATAAGCAATATGTATTAAAATATCTTTTTCGCGACACAAGCAATGCAAAAAGAAAAGTGTGTATATTGTCAAAAAAATTGAATCATATTAATAGCCTTTATTTTGTTTCCTCTCGATCGATGGGAAATCTTCCGGCTACAAATGATGTTAAACAGTTGTTAGAGAGCTCTTTACAAACTACCGTCGATTTTCCTTTTTGATGAGAGTCAATGTTTGCGTCAGCCGTTCACTGTACTCGGTCGCTTCAACAACGCATCCTGTCAAAATAGCGCACGCGTGCACTAGATATAAGATATTGCATATCTTTGTTTTTTCCTTTTTCAAACTAATATTTGAAATATATCTTTATATATTTAGAATAACTATACGTAAATGTATGTCATTCTTAAACACACACACACACACACACACACACACACACACACACACACACACACACACACACAGAGAGAGAGAGAGAGAGAGAGAGAGAGAGAGAGAGAGAGAGAGAGAGAGAGAGATTACGTAAACCAAGTTAGATACGTTTAGTGAAGTAAGGCTCTATTAAGTTTACAAAACCTTAGTGTTTTTCTTTAGTTCCACGCTGAATTTTTGATGTATTTACCTACCAATTGTTCTAATTAGAATGCACTGTATATTATTGACATCTTGCTGTGTTTATCACGGAACTCAATACAGGTTTTAACCTTGGATGGAATTCGATAGTCAGCTCTCCAAAAGTTTTCAAAAAGCTATAACTTCTGAAAAGTTTCAAGAAATTGATTTGAATATATGGTTAATAAGGTTACGGATATTAACACCTTAAGGAGAATATATATTTAGCCCGAGCTGATTTGAAATGAGGTAAACTATCCAATTTTAAGTGTTTTGTAAATTCAGTCCAAAGTTCTAAAAAGCTCCTTTACCGACAAGTTACATCAAATTCACAATCAATCCAATTTCTATGTGCATGTACGAGGGTTGTTAGAAAATTTCACAGACAAGTTCTTTTTAGATTTAAACTTGACGTATTTTCTAAGAAATATGTAAAGATTTGGTTTTGTTAAATGCACTATAAAAAAATATACAGCTTAATTCACGGAGCATGTCAGTTTTTATATTTTTTTTATATTTTGTACGCATTTTTCCTACCGTTTTTAATACCGTTTAAGCGCATAAAAATGCACGATATTTCATATGACGTCACAATAGTTTATGAAGGTTAGTTTGTGAAAGATTCAATTATATTAAAAAAAAATTGAGTCAAAAACGTTAATGTCAATGGACACCTTGGATCACCGGGCCGTCATTAAATTTTTGTGTGCAAGCAGGAACATCTCCGATGGAGACCAAAAGGTCCTGAGATGCTACCGAAGATGACCCAAGTGTTTCTATTTTTAAAGAACAAAGGCTTACAATTAGAATCAGAGGCTTAAAGATGGAAAAACTTATATTTTGAGCACCCCACCCACATACAGCCCGGATCTTGTACCTTTGGATTTCGCTTTATTACCGTCTTCCTTGTAAGACGGTATAAAGAGTTGAAATAATTTACAGTGTCCGGGTTGTGCACTTCCTCTCCTTTGTGATTGGTAGAAAATACATAGAAAAAACACAATCATTTTTCATAAAATTAGATCGCTTTTTCATATGTCGGGCTTGGAATCACATTTTTTAAATCGAATCGGAAATCAAATATTCATAATAACAACATTCAAAATGGAAACCATAGTGGTTATTTGTTATTTTTGTATTTTTGTTACAAAATGAAGAAAATGCTTAAAAATATATTATATATTTTATTTTTTGAACCTTTAAAGTTGTGTGTTTTTTCTAAGGTTTGTGTTTTTTTTCCTGATAGAAAGATAGGTTTTTGAGTTTTGGGTGGACGCTAAACAAAGAAAAATACTTGCAATTGCCTATATCTAATTCGTCCAAAGTAAAAGCCGCTGTATAAAACCAAAACCAAAACAAAACAAAAATCAAAAACAAACAATCAAAAAACAGCTGAATTTTAGATAACGGTCATTTTTATGACGTTTATATATTGTTTATTTATTAGGTATACATTTGTAATAACAGCAAGTGAAGAATAATAGTACATACGTGAGCAAGAGTCTGTTTTACGACCAATGCTTGAACTATTTTTATAATTTTGGACAAATATATAACATTGTTAAGTGAATATTCAAAGCTGTAATGATAAAATAAATTTCATTGAGACACAGTATGAATGCATATAAAGGTTTCATTAATTCAACTTCTGAAAACACGGTGAAAATTAATTATTTTATAGACTACCTTAGTCCATATGTCTAGATAATGTTACACTATCTATAGGCATTCAGAGGAAATAGAAAGTGAAACTGTGAAATATGAAGAAAAAAAATACAAACAAGATATAAAAAATGTATAAGGTCAATTTATATGAACTAGCCGATCGTTATTAAATATTGAAATTCATTACAAAAAAGAAGGGTGACTTGAATATTAAGACGTTATTCTTGAATGCTAAACACTACTCGTAAAATACGTTGTCTATTTCGTCGCCGCTATCCGTAACCCTTTTTAAAGTCGCAGACTCTTTTTACATTGAAACATATTGCTGTACAGGCCTCAACAAAATGAACGTATATCTAACATCTCCGTGTTACTTGTCGCGATGAGATAACTACGCACCTATTTCAAGCATAGAGAAGCATCATCCCATTTACGGGTCAATGTACTTTTTAAAGACAGAGAATATACATTGAACAAGTAATAAAAGTACAAAATGTAAGACAGTGTTAGCAATACCACATGTTAGCTATGATATTCCGGTGTGCACGCAGGTGTTATCAAATCCAGTTTAAATGCCTGTCTTCTGGGGCTCTTAAAATAAAGCATGCTAAGAGGTTGACTTAAGTAGAGTCATAAGTAGGACTTAAGCAGAAATCTAGGACCTGCCTGAGTCCTACTTAAGCTTATGTTTTGTACCGTAACATAAAGCAAACTTAACAATGTTTTAAGTCATGCTAATGTTAAAAAGTAAAAACGATTTATTCATTTCTTTTACAGAGTTTGAATTGGCGACAACTCATTATCTTGGGTTAATATATTGGTTATTTATAGATACAAGTGTTTGAAATCTTTGGTATTAGATGGGGGTAGAAGTAAATGTAAAGACACAACATTCATGAGTATATATATATATATATATATATATATATATATATATATATATATATATATATATACCTAACAATCTAATATGGCCCAAAGCGATGGACCTAAGGCAAAGTATTTACCCAATTGTTGTTTCTTCGTTGTTTTGACGATTATTCACTAGTTTAATCGTTCTCGAATACTGCCTGTGGCGTAATATCGCAATGCCGTTAAAACTTGATTTATATCTAATATAGTGGATTTCATTTTATCTTTCGTTCTACATCTTACCTAACCAGTAAGGCCATTCACATACTTCTTCAAGTCGATATCTTAAAATGAGGTCATCATTGTCTTTAAAATAATTGAGGATTTTCTGTCTTTAAATGCCTTTTTTTTTTAAATTCTTGTTTTGCGAGTTTACATATATATTACAAATATTACATGTTACTGCTCATTACGACCACTATTAACATTTATATCAATTAAACCAAAAAATTGACATTGGTAAATATTAACGTTTTAATTTTGTGTAAATTAAATGATTAATGCAATGAACTAAAATGTTGAATTGCAATGATTGACAATAAAACTTCTAAATTTTTGTAAACAAAACTTAAGACAAACTTAAGTCACCTCTACCGGCCGCCTAAGTTTTGTGTAAATGTCCTAACCAAGCACTCTTCTTGTTAAGAACTGAAGTCTAACGATGCACCTAAGTCCTACTTAGGCACTGTCTTAGACTGACCATTTTTTTTACGTGCCCCAGGTGCGAGTTGTGCTCACCTTTCAATTCAAAACCATTCTTATTGTTTATTTTTTAGCCAATATAGTTTTAATTCAATCCCATGTCTTCCATTTAAAAAAGTTAATCAAACCTGAGTTGAATGTGCAAATCTTACAACTTTTCTTTAATTTTCGTAATCGCGATTTAAATCCGCATGCATATTGTATTTTAATTTTTTTTGTACCTATGTATTAACTATCGTGAAATGCATTGATAAGGATTTTCTTGTAAGGAAAAGTTCAGCTCTTGATAATTCGACAAGTTTACATTCCTGATGTTCTCTTCTGCAGCAGGCGAGGATCTCCAACACAACTTCAGTACACCAGTATTACACATTGTGCCAGGTGACTTCTGCCTGTAAAACGTTTATGGTAATTTATTTATTAAAAAGGGGAAAGAGATCGCCGTTTAATAATATCAATTTGTTTGAAAATGGTAAACATCAGCGTTTACCGTATGACAAATACTGCAATCACAACTCCAACGATTATTAAAACGCATGCGCAAACCAATCCTCCAATAGTTACAGGCAAATTATTCGATGAGGAAAATGAAATGGTATGTTTCACACTATCTAGAAAATAAACTGTAAAAAATATTTTCGATGATGTATGTAAAACTGAACGATCGCGTAAAGGTAGAATGCAGATATCGTAAATAATATGTTTGTACGTTGTCGGGAAACAGAACAGTATACCTTCGTCACATTGGTCCCCATATTTACAGCCATACAGACAACTGCCGTTGATTCTGTCACACGTCTGGTTGATACAGTGTATATTGCATGTATACTGACAACTCTCTCCAAAGGAAAAGATACATTCTAAAAGAGTCGGTAAAATATGATTATTGCTTTAACTACCCACAATTAAATACATTTTCTCAAGTATTTTAAGTAATTGTTTAACATTTGTTATATGGTAGTCTAACACACCTACATACAAGCACATTTTGAATACGAAAACATTTTTTTTTTACTTTTGAAATGTTCTTTTACTAACTTTTATCGGCAGATAAAATAATTTCCATTTCGCATTTTTTTTTTTAAATCGTCCAATTGAAAAGTTTAGAGTCGGGTTTAAATAATACGTATTTTCTGTCGAATACATTAGAATACCAGAACAAGACCAGTGTACGTATTGAATGCTGGTTATTCCTCTAAAAGGTCAATTAAAGCAACTTACTTTGTTTACGTTCGACAGGAAAAAAACGATTTAAAGAAATAAAACACAACGAACAAACAAAAAAAAATAATAAAATAAAATAAAAGATAGAAAAATTTAAAAAAAAAAAGATTTTATATAAATCTATGTTTGATTTCAAAAAAACAAATTTGTTTAAATTGCAAAAGGATTAAAACAGGAGAAATGACATAAATAGTGAAACTTATAGCACATCGAAGCGATTAGTCAGCGACGTACCTGTTGTACAGTTATAACCCATCCAACCTGCAGTACAACTACACGATCCGTCCGTGTGTTGACAAGTTCAGGTTTACAGTTAGGTGAACATACACGGGAGCAGTTTGTGCCAAAATATCCTTCTTTACAAGCTAGAGGTCGACACACAAACATTTATGATCATACAGTAGAACAACAAAAGTTTTATAACACTAGAAATCATTATAATCATAAATACATCATATAATCAGTTATAAAAATGTTATAAATTTAAATAGTATAAACTATCAAACGCTTGTAATTGTAAGAACAAGTTTGGAGTCATAATCATGGGGACATTTACATGAACCCTGTCATTTTAAAGTCATGATATCCAAAACATCAGAGAATGGATTATACTTCAACTACTTATTAATGACGTTTACTGTCAATAATACGGAAAACAAACATTAGTTTACTACCGGTATACATGTAACAATATGTAACATATAATGTAGCATGTTGTACACACCGTTAAAACATTGTTTTCCAATAAAACCGTCCTGACATCCGTTAGAACATACCCCACTAAGGTGATCACACCGTTCATTGTTTATACAATATCCATTACAATGTTGACTGCAGTGCAATCCAAATCGTCCAGGTGAACACTCTATGCAAAAATGAAAAATAAAACAAGAGGCCCATGGGGCCACATCGCTCACCTGAGCAACAATGGCTTTATATGGGTGTTCAAAGGTTATATTAACTTCCAATTTCCTTTATTTTAGTTCTGCCCCCCCCCCCCCCACTTTTTAAAGCGATCAAAATATAACATATAGGTAGATTTTCTTCTTCAACTTCTTACTAGTTATTGTATTTTATTTTAAAAAATCCTATATGTGAAAGAAGAAAATTTTACCTTAATGCGATCAAAAAAAAAAAAACATTAAAAAATTTAATTGGTCTTCTGCATTATATACGATTGTTTACTTGGCGTGATATAACCTTACTCACTTGATCGATGAATACACTTGAATGAAAAATAGTGTCATGTGATATGTTAAAGAGCTATTATAATCAATGCATAGGCGTCGGAATGGGGTGGGTGGGGGTAAGCCCCCCCCCCCCCACTTTTTTTGCAAAGTTAGACATAGCCATACTCAATATCTTTTTTTTTGCTTGTCAAGATTTCTGATAAGGTCTAGACCCCCCCCCCCCCCATTTTCAATTTGCTTCCGACACCACTGCAATGTATTGACAGGATTTTACTAAGGCCCACCCATTATTTTCATCTTTATTCAAAAAACAACAAATGGCTACAAACCGATATGATTTTCTGTAATATTTTCTTAAGATTTATAATACATTTATCCCCGTAACAGTAATGTAAACTATAGAAACTGTTTTAAAGCAATCATTTATATTTGCGTCTGAAAACCATCAAAGTAATTAGTTGGTGTATATTTCATATAATTCATCGTATTAGGAGGGGGCCCAAGAAAGTAGTTGCAGCAAATTTTCTGTTTAGTGAGACATTCTAGTGATCAATCAAAATTTCAGCGTCAATCGTAAAATTATAAGCAAGATACAGAGCTCGTAATTCTGCTAGCTTTGAGTCAATTTTTTTGTTCACAAGAGTTTATTACATTCAACTTAAGATTTTAAAACTTGGTATTTCCTATTCAGCATTTAAAATGAAGAATAACAAAAGAAGAAATAAGAACAGAAGCATGGCCTCAGCTCTGTGTGCAAACAGAAAATTGTGAGCAAACCTCTGTATCTTGCTTATAATTCGAAAGAAAGTAAATAAAAAATTGTAAACAATTAACAGAAGAAACGTGCACTACAACAAAGAAAGATCACAATTTATTTTTCATCGTATATATACCTTTATATTTCTAGCAGCGAAAACAATCTGAAAATGCTGAGCATCTTAACAAAACACGTTGCATTAATCAACCATTACGTAGAGATCATATTACCATTGAAATGTATAGTATTTTATAATATGTTGTAAGTGCAAATTTAGCTCAGTTTGCGCAGATAAACAATCAGCTGTCTGATTTACCGAAGTCTATATTTAATTTGATATGTAAAAATTCCAAAATACAGGCGATAGTTCCCCTCAAGTAACGAAGATGAAACGAGAATCAAAACAAGCTAATACCAATGTCACAAGTTAAAATGTCGACGCATTGAAATATTTAACCTCAATTTACTTCACAAAATCGGCACAAATCGATGTTGCATGTTTCAAATATTCTCTTCGCACGTAAAGTTTTGCACAACCAGCAAATTCATCTTTGTCAGTTTAACCCCTGTGTCACGCGTTCATCATGGCTGCTTCGAACAAACTACTTCCGTTTTCGAGGTATGGAATACCGAACCCGAAGTTATAAACTGATTGACAGCTATTATTTCTTTATTATTACTTACGTAAATTACTCAAATTTGAAACTGAGTTAGCCCATAATTTTTGCAATTTATATTTTCCTTTCCATAAGGATTATGTTTGCTAAATTACGTTGAATTTCACTCAGTAGTTTTTGAGAAGAAGATTTTTTAAAATGCACCCCCCTTTTTTACAGTTTCGAGGTTTTCTCCGCTTTGAATACAAACTGGTCTTTTATTTTTGCAATTTATATTCACCTTCTTATAAGGATGCTTTGTGCCAAATTTGGTTGAATTTGGTCAAGTGGTTTTAGAGAAGAAGTTCAAAATGTAAAAAGTTTACAGACGGACAGACGGACGGACGGACGGACAGACGGACGACGGACAACGGGTGATCAGAAAAGCTCACTTGAGCTTTCAGCTCAGGTGAGCTAAAAATGTATATGGTACGTCATATCATCAAATCAACTAAAATCAGTTAATGTATGTATTTAAGAATTAGTTTGAATTATCATACATCAATCAAAAGAAATTATGTTTAGCAAAGTCTATATTCGCTTATCTGTACATTTACCTTTGCTACAGTAGCTCTCTGTATATCCAGGATTACATCCCCTGTCACAATGTCCAGTCCGTTTGTTACACGGAGAGTCGTCCAGACAGTGCCCACTACAGTTGTTGACACAGCCCAAACCATAGGTCCCGTCGTAACACTCTAATAGCGTTATTGTTATATTATAAATATTACACATCAAATAAAAGAAGAATATTTGTTGAGCTTTTCTTTTTTCATTTAGCTAAGATCCATCCTGAATGCAAAAATATAATTCTGCATAATATCAAAACATGATTCAATATTACATAGCTTCTAAATTTTACAATATTTTATATGCCTTGATGTGGATATATGAGTATGATAAATTTATTCAGAAACGTACTAGTATATATCAAGAAACAAATAAAATTTGATATTTGATGCATATTTTTGATTAAAAAGAGTTCAGTACATATTTTTGCTGACCAAGAACAACCGGGTTTATTATGATGACATTAAAAAAATCTGAATGAAGTATTGTCTTTTAGGCATGTTTTTAAATAAGAAGATCAACGATATTAATAGAATATAATAGAATAGAAATTCTGCTTATGTTGAAATTGAAAAAAAAATAATGTTGAGATTTAAAAAAAAAAAGGTATGAATGACAGCATAACGGACAAAAAAGACATCAAGATGAGGACAGAATTCTTTTTATTTTTGTTCTAAACAATGGTTAGGAATTTGCTTCCTGGAGTAAAATAGAATGAGCTGAAATGGCATGGTTAACATGTTGATCGATTTCAATTAACGTTTATTATCGCGATGTGTATGAAAAGAGTGACGAGCTATCTGGGTGTTTTGGTCCTTCGTCGAATACCTATTTTTCGTTTGCAGTACGTATACTAAAAGTACCTTTGTCACACATGGATCCTGTCCACCCAGTATCACAACTTCCGTCACACTGACCAGTCACGTGGTTACAGAAAGCACGGTCTCTACAATGTCCTACACACTGCTGACTACAATTCATACCGTACCAACCTTCTTTACATCCTGTTATACAGAAAAAAAATGGCACACTTTTGTTCAAATAGTGCTTTGAAAAAGTTTTTAAATTCAATTGAAAGAGTAAAAATTAAATAAATTAACGGAACATTATAATGTTTGTCATCTTACTTGTATGACAATACATTCCAGTCCATCCAGTTTTACACGTGAGACACGCTCCACTCTGTATGTGACACGTGATGTCTTTACAGTTTGCAGGGCATGGCATGTCGCAGTTTTTACGGTAGAAACTGGCATTATTACATCCTGTATCAAAAGTGATAAATTACACACCATAGTAAAAAAGTTGATAGAGTATTGATAGTAATGACAAGCATTATATAGTTCTACGGCTTTCCATACACGGTTAACATCGAATACTTCTGTTCAAACGATGACTTCTTAAAGAGTTCGATAAAAAGTGCATAATATACCAATAAATATAGGATATACGTTCATTAAATTGAAATATATGCTTGAAATGTACGTTTTAGGTAAAGATATGATAAAGAATTGTAGATTAGAGTTTGATGTTTAAAAAAATGAACGAAAAATGTGTATACCTACATTTAATGTAATACTTTTTTTTAAATTAGACGCCTAAAACCTTTTGAAGGCCTGTAATAGAGAAACTATGAATTTCATTGAAATATTCAAGTCCTCAAACATGGATAAAATGACGACGGGAATTGAGCGTATATATTATTTGAAAACTCTAAACTTGATTTTCATTGTTTTTCTGGGTACAAATTAAATAATTAAACCATTGAGTTTTTAATATGAAACATCAATGAAATATATGATATCTTAAGTTTCATAAAACTGTAATTTCCATTTATTTACATGGTCATGTCTACGATAGAACTCAAATTATACTTTTTTTTTCTAACACTTTTTTTTTCTATTATTTTACCACTTAAGGCAACGTTGGAACATTACCCATTCTCAAAATCACCGAACAATCGCCGCAACAATGATCGAATATGCAAATAAGGTTCTGATCCTGTATTTAAGAAAGGACATTGGGCGTAGAGGAAGACAAAACAGCATAACACCGCCATTAGGCCATCATTAAAAATAGCTTTGTTTCCCCTAACCCGACCCGAAATTTTGAAGTTGGGTAGGTAGGTAGGTAAATAATTTTTTTTTCTGCCAGGGCAAAATATAAAATACATTATAAATTAAAAATGAAAAAATTAATCAATTCTTTAATTAATTACAAAGCTAAAAAAAATATGACCAGTTGTAAAACAAATTGTTATACTTGACTGTACTAATGGAATGTAAAACAAATTAATATCGAATTCACAATTTGATATTGTTTATCTTTTTAAACATGTTTGATTCAATGATTAGATGTCCATGAATAGATCCATTATCATTTGTATGTCAATGTACATGTTAACCTATATTTATATATCATTTAAATGATAATGTACATACTTCAAAGTATCAATTAATATTTCAAAATTTGGTTTATAAAATGTCTAAAAGTATATTAAAACAATAATAATTGATTAATTTAAGGAAATGTAATAAATGTAAATATTTTTGAAGTAATATTTAATGATTCTACAATTTTATGTTTACACAAAATCACTACACTTGCAGTGAATATCCTTCTTTGAGAAAGAAATAGGTGTCTATACAAAGACATATTAACCCAAATTTGAAACATAATGCCAGGGAAGACAAAAGTTTTGTAAATTTACCCAATTTCACTTTAATTATAGTCATTACCATAACCAACTTTTCTGTTTCTGTCGATTTGAAATTTGACGAATTCTTAAGAGAACTGTTTAAGAGTTTCTAATTTTACATGTACCAGCCTAATTTTTGGGAAAATTATTTCTCCCTAACAGAAAAGTAGGGAGAAGTTTGAGAAATAAGGGAGACTGAAGTATTTGATACGGCATAACCTACAGAATGATTATACAATATATACACAGATTCATCCTTAATTAAAATTGGATTAAAATTTAACTACCAAAGAACTGCAACAATGGGACCGGTCCGTGAACGGGAAACTAAAGTTTATCCTTAAAGCTAAACACCGCTCGTAAATAGGCATTGTCCGCCATATTTCTCTATCAATACTGCTGTCCCTAGAACCCCTATATAAGGCGAAGACCTCTAAACAGTTCAAAGTACTTTGCTGTAGAGGTTTCACCTGTGTGGACGTACATCTTGCTTCGCCGTGTTACTCGGTCGCGATGAAATTCGCAAGTTTTACGCACTTTTTTCAAGCCATGAGAATACTAACATCAAATAAATTGGTCAAAGCATTATTTACAAACAGAATATGCACATAGCATGAGAAATAAATGCATAAAATATAAAGAACACGAAAGGAATACTACACGTCGGCCACGAGTTTCAGGTGTGTTATCGGGTGTAACAAAATCGAAGGGTTTATATACCAGGTATCTGTGTGACGGTGCCTATTTACGAGCGGTGTTCAGCTTTAAACACAAGTTGTAATCTTGTATTCCGAACAGGTTTTCACGCAGCTTTCTAAAAATGTACCGGTTGAGAAAATTAATGTTGATCTTTTGTCATTGTGGTTAACCCGCTCACGTTAACTGGTTGCTGCACGCATTTGATGCATTGTCTAAAGACAATAAGTGTGTATATCGGATTGGCCGGTGTAAAGCAGACCCCCCCCCCCCCTTAGAATAATGACCGTGGATCATTTTTCGACGTGCAATAATGACCACGCGGTCATTCTTCTATGTAGAAAAATTACCATTTTGCTTGAAGAATAAGTGTCATTTTCATAAAAATGAGCACACTCCATGTAACGAAAAGTGGCCCTGTAGAATAATGACCCTCTTACAGACCCTCAAATAAACTTAAAGTGACAGATAACTATACACATTTTTTTACAACTATACTTAATAATAGGCTAATGAAATAGTCTGAAAGCAATTTTGTAAGTGATGCACAGTTTGGGTTCAGACCAGAGGTTGGTACAGTAGACGCAATGTTTGCACTTCAGAGCATAATTGATAAACATCTTTCAAATAATAAAAACAATATAGTTGTTTTGTGGACTATTGTAAAGCATTTAATAGTATTCACAGAAATTATCCATTCGAAAAGCTGTTAAAACTTGGGATAAGGGGGGACATGTTCAAGAGCATATCATCCTTGTACAGGAATGTCACGAGTTGCGTTAGATATATGAGCAATTCATTTTAATGACTTTTTTAATGTAGACAGGATTACGACAGGGCGAGGCCTTGTCTCTTTTACTTTTTTCGTTATATTTTATTGGTTTTGAACATCCCGTTATCACATAATTGCAAAGATGGGGGTATTCAAGAATTACATTGTTTTTATTGTTGTATGGGGATGGCATGGTTTTAATGTCTGACTCGCCTGATGGTTTACCAAAAAAATGCTTGATACACTTTATTCATATTGTAACGATTGGAAATTATTTGTGAATATTAGTAAAACTAAAATAGTAGTATTTAAGAAATCTGGAAGGCTGAACCAAAATGTTAACTGGTCTTTCAATGATGAAGATCAGTTTACTTATCTTCGTCTCACTCTCTCATAAGCAGGTAATTTCTTTAAATTACAGATTTAATTTTCCTTTCAATGGAGAAAATGTATGTTTAAGCTTTTGAAATCAATGCAAAATTGTATTTCAAATATGTTACTCGATTATCATTATTTATTACAAACATAGGTGATGTATTGAGCTATGCAAGTGAAATATGGTGTTTTCATAAAGGTGATGCTGATGAAAAAACTCATCTAGAATATCTAAAAATGTTGCTGAAAGTAAGAAAAAATACCTTATCATTGATGATCTTTAATAAATTAGGTCGCTTGCCTCTTTTTATCCAAAGGAAAATTTACATTGTAAAATTTTAATGTAAGCTTTTATATTCAGAGTATTGCAGTATAAAAATATTTACGAAGATGTGTGTTGAAAAAACGGACACATGTCCAAGTGTTAAGTATTATTGGTTGCTTAATGTAAGAATGTTTTTCTTTCTTTGGGGATTGGTGATGTTTGGTATTGTCAAAACATCACAAACAAAAGACTGTTCTTAAACAAATTTAAACAAAGATTAACTGATTGTTTTCAACAATAATGTGATGTTGTTTTTTTTTCATCATCATCAAAATACCTTTTTGTACAGATATCTAACAAACAAGTTGTGCCTACCATCATGCTTTATGACACCAATAGTAGCCAATTACATTCAATTAATTACAAAATATAGACTAAGTGCTCATTTAATAATCATTGAGAAAGGAAGATTTACACAAACCCCTAGGAAACGTAGATTATGTAATCTTTGTCACTTAAATGTTGAAGACGAGTATCATTTTATTTAAAAATGTTCTTTTTACTATAAATATAGGACATTGTATAATAGAAAGTATTATTGGCATACACCAAGCATGTATAAACTGGTGCAATTAATGACAACGGAGAATTTAAATGAATTAAGTAATTTAGGAATATTTTTACAGAGAGCAGAAACATACAGAAGTGCACTTGTGAATGCATAAGAAATTTCTGTGTTTTATAAGAATATAGAGTTTCGTTCTGATGCATTATCTTTGTAATATGTTGTCAGTATTTCAATTCTTTACTTTGTATTATATATTCTTTGATCTGATAAGCCATTTGGCTTAAAGAATAAATAAACAAAGGCGGTAGTCGGAGAGGAAAGGAAAGAAGTGATGTATTTTAGAAATAAAAATCCTTTTGTTATTACAAATACATACTTGTTCCGAGGTATAGTTCTCATCACAAGGAGCTACATATATATCATTATTACTAATGACATTAAAACAATTAAAACTATTTAAAGATACAATTCACTATCTACTGAAATTTCGTTTATTGGCAATGAAAGAGTAGACTATTGGTCATGAATTATACTTGCATTGACGTTTATAATTCCCCCTACTAATAACTACTTGGTATGCAAGTGAAGCACCCATACTTTTTCAGATAATAAAGCTTTATAAAATGTTGTCAATTTGTGTTAATGCAAGTGTGTTTGCTACAGATATGAAAAACTATATACAGCGATTCCTGAACAAGTTCAGTGTTGTGTTTGCTACAGATATGAAAAACTATATACAGCGATTCCTGAACAAGTTCAGTGTTTTTAACTTCAAAACCAACCGAACAAAGTAAAAATTCATGTAATTTAAGGCATCACATCGGTAATCGACCAATCAAAATGAACTTAGTAATTGTAGTTCCATATATATTGTCGTAAGAGAACGAAGACACTAATTTTTCATCGAATGACCAATTTTAAGTTTACGCGCGTCTCAGAATTAAACGACAAATGCAAAACATTGCGAATAACATGAACATTTCATCGAAGGACTTTTTGACCAAAACATAAATTCCTCTGATTTTTCTTCGCTTTTTTAGAATTGTTTTCCCTCTAAAGTGTTATATAGTGAAAACAATTACTGGTGTGATACCTTTAAGAGTCGAATATCATGGATATTGGGTAACCCATATCTTTTCTTGTTTACGGCGGGGGTCACTAAACACTCTACGTGTTTAACATGAAGAAAAATGACCCCTGGGTCTTTTTCTTAAAAAATCCAACTATTCGACAGCTGGGGGCTCATTATTTTACGGGGGTCATTATTCTTCTTTACACCCGATATCGGTAGCATGAAGTGTTAAAGTGTGAGCAGATCTATGTACTGCAAGATAATAACGGTCAATTTTAAGTTCTGCGTTTTTATATTAAAACGAACGTATAAATATGAACAATTTACGATATTCCCTGTACCTATCAGTACAAATGGTGAATGTGCTCCTATTTACGATGTAAATACGTTTGTGTATCAAGTACAGGAGCCAATAGGCCTTAACGATCATCCGAGTAGCATAACCCATACACAAACTTGTCAAGAAGTCTAATATATGCATTTAATTAAGTTTTATTCTGGAATAGAACAGTTTTTAATTTGTAATGACGACCACCTCGCTGCCTGAAATCTTTCAAAACTTACTAGTAAACCTATAATTTAAGCGAAAAACTTAAAAAATCATAAAAGAGTGCATGACCTGATATTGAAAAGGTGCAAGACTCTGATAGAAAATAATTTTCCCATATTTATTATTTTTCAAGATTGGTTTTTAGTGTATATGTTTTCATAGAAAAGCTACATATGTATATAACACGGTGGCTATTATTAATGTTGTATCTAAAACAACCTCCCATCCCCCATCTCCCCGAGGCAGACAGAAACTCTCCCTGTGGGCATTTAAATAAACGAAAAAAAACCCAGCTTTAAAAGCCATCATGAGTTACTCAATCATGAGTTACTCACTTCTCCTGTTCCAGTTTTTGAATATTCAACCTTCGTTGAGAATCATCATCTGGCATTTATACCAAAATCATTTTACCTTATTTTATCAGTGATTTTAGTTTGCCAATTATTACTTTACTATTAACAGGTCTATTTGTTTTTTTAGAAAGTTCAAAAACTGTTTATGTTTCAAATGGTAAAAAGCCTTGCAGTACTCTTTTGATCATGCAACTTCTTTATAATTACATTATATTCAATGATTAATTACAAAATATGAGGAAGATAACTCCATTAGGAAGAAGCAAGGGAAAATAACTCCATAAACTGTTTACACCCCCCCCCCCTTTCAAATTTTTCCAAATGCTAGGGCCTGAACCCTGACCTAGGAGTCATGAATTTCACAATTTAGGTAGAGGAGTTCATAACCATGCATTCAGTTTTTTGTCCAAATGTGTGGGAGTAAAGATTTTTAAGATTTGATACATTTTTACTATATAACTATATTGGCCCCACCCTAGGGCCTAAACCCCTCTCCCAGGGGTCATGAATTTCAAAATTTAGGTATAAGACTTCATGAACATCATATTCATGCATTTAGTTTTTCACAAATATATACGGGAGTAGAGAAGAAGATTTTCTAAAATTTAATACATTTTTACTATATGGCCATTTTGGCCCCACCCTTGAGCCTGAACCCCTAGACGATACATTTCACAATTTTGGTAAAGGGCTTCATGGACATCATAACCATGCAATCAGTTTTTTCCTCACATGTATGGAAGTAGATAAGAAGATTTTTGAAAATTTGGCTGTTTTTTGCATATTTGGCCCCACCTGTGGCATCCTGGGGGTGGTAAAGACAACACTTTCACAATTTACATTCCTCTAACCATAGAGATGCTTCACACTAAAAATGAAAACAATTGGCCTTGTAATTTTTAAAAAGAATAATTGTTAACGCATGACGACGAACGAAAACGGATAGCAATAGGTCACCTGAGTTTACTCAGGTGACATAAAAAAGTAAAAAGGTACAACTCTGGATATAATGAATACTTGAGTAAAAAACTCGTGAGTTTAATTTTGTTGATTATAACTGCCAACGGAAATAACGAAATTAAATATTCGACGAATATTTCTGATTCAACTGTATACGAGAAAACAATATTGAACTATAATATCAATGTAGATTAAACATTGGTGGATGCAGTAATCAGGGCAACTATATATATATGTATATATATATATATATATATATATATATATATATATATATATATATATATATATATATATATATATATATATATATATAGAAATAAACAACGTTATTTAGTGAACATGGCGTTATGAATAGCAATTGCTCTGCTGGCATATTCCATCATGGAAAATATGCCAGCAGAGCAGTTGCCATTCATTACGCCATGTTCACTAAATAATCGTTGTTTATTACTTATATTTGCATTTTACCACTTGCAAATACCCTGTATTAGCCTAAACCTTGATATTTAACGTGATATAGCTATTGCATCAAAAATAGTAATGTATTTTTTTTTTATTTTTTAATTCTCTTTGATTTGTTAACAAAATAAATGATATGTTCTAACAGTTATTCCTTTAAAATGTTTTAAATACACCCATTTTAGGGAGTTGGAGAAAAACACATGTATCGTATAAATTGTTTCATACTTATGATTTATAACGTCATGGAAAAGTATATGACGTCACACCTTTATGACGTCATAGTACGCCAACAGTAAGGTACATAACTCATGGTATAAGTATGAAGAGTTATCTTTCCTTGTTCATTGAATTTTGGACAGGAAAATTAAAAAATCAAACACTTTCGTTTTATTTGGGTACATTTTTATTATACAATAATAAATAACATTTGTAATTGATTAAAATTAAATATGAATAAAACTAAAATACTTTGTATTGCATTTTAAACTTCTTGTAATTTATATTAAACACCACATATTTTTGTTATTAAAAATATGTACTATATATACGAGTAAAAATCATCATATTATGATTGAGAATTCGCTATCTGAAAGTCTGTGAGGCAATTGCGCATACAGGGATAGCAATTACGGTTATAGAAAAATAAATGCAACTGCTCCGACCAGGGTTATAGTGGAAAAGAACAATGGATATGCAAATATATATATATATATATATATATATATCAATCAATAAAATAAGGATTATACTGTCTAAAATATTTGCATTTATATGATAAAAAGTACAAACCGTTACCGTTGTAATTTTTAAACAAGATACTAATGCTGTAAATGTTGTACACTTCACCAAGATCCTCTTTCCATCATACATTTTTGTCAAGATTGCCACTTCCAATCTCTTTTGTCCTCATACACGTTGTTATGTTTCCATCAACTGCGTTACTAGCCATGTAACCAGTGCTTACCTGTGATTGGGTGGCGATTTTCCAGTAGGAAATATCATCTTTATATAAAAAAGAAAGATATAGTTAGTTACGCTATGTAGTATATGGTTAATATACTTCATTTTATAAATGAGCGTTAAATTATAAAGTTTCAAGTTTTAAAAACAAAGAGGCCAATAGGCCTTAACGGTCACCTGAGTACCATAGCAATACACAAACTTGTCGAGGAGTCTCATAAATGCATTTAATTGAGTTTCATTATGGAGTGAGAGATTATAATAATGTAATGACATCCACCTCACTGCCTGAATTCTTTCGAAAAGGACTCTTAACCCTATAGAATAGCACAAGACTTGGAGCTCTTGACAGAGTGTATGACACTATAGAAAACTTGCCCAGATTCCATTCAAATTGTTTATCCCACTACGCAGGACAGTTAAGGCAACATTTTGCTTTCAAACAGCACTAAAAGGAGGTCGTTCGTTTTAGCTTTATTTTTTATGCATGATATATTTTTCTAAACTATTTTTTGATTGATTTTGCAAAGATATGGGTCACCTTAACTTGACCATGTCTTAATTTGACTGTCACGTGACTTTTCAGTGTCACGTGGGCGTCTTTTAGACAAGAAACGTAAATACTAATTTTAGACAAAAAAGACAAGGGCAAGACAAACAAAGCTTGGAGTAAGTAATATGACTACTTATTCAAAATTATCTATACATCATAGAAATCAATGCTCATTCAGTTGTAAAACTCGTTTATATTGCAAATTCGTAGGAAAACTGGCTAATTGTTGCAAAAATAGCGCATTTTTGTACATTTCGATAAAAATTACAAATTAAACCTTCATTTCTCAACAAATGAGCATCAGTTTTCATGAAGTACACGTAAAAAGGAAGAAAATCATACCAAGTTCAATAATATCTATAGCCGCCTTGCCCTTGTCTTTTTGCATTTAATTTGGCAGTCAGGAAGGTCTCTCAAATCAATACACATTTCAAACGCACAAGTGATCCCAAAAGGGGAGATAACTCTATAAGCGGTAACTCTTTTGAAATAGGCGCGGTGTCATTGTTTCGCCTAATCCGAATTTTTTTTTGAGATAGAATTCATCAGTACATTATGCAAATGATTATTTAAACATAGTGTTTCTGTTTTATTTATATAAAAAGGGACAATATGGTTACTATGAAACACCCGCATTTCCTCTGTTGTAATTATAGATGTAAACAAAAACAATTGTGCATCATTTTTTAGGTTACTGTATGCGCGGAGTTAGTAATTTCTTAATTTCTGGGGGAAGGAAAGAAAAATATATGAGACCTAATTGTGCAAAATTATCTGAGGGGTGGGTTGGGTTGGGTGAAGCCCCTCTATAATAAGACAGACATATAACATGATTTAATTTTTTCTCATAATATAAAAAATAACCCCTACCTCACTGTACACTGTATTATATGGTCAGGGGTATGTTTTGATTATAAGAATATTTAATGTTGGGTGCATGCCTGTGCCTTATGACTCCATATTTATATACAACACTGTTGTCTTGAGACATTTTCCAGGGGGAGGGGTGGTCCAAGGAATTTATTTGCAGGTGGCCAGGGACCAAGCCATTTTACTATGTGAAGTGTGAATAAAATTAGAATTTTCCAGGGGAGAGGGGCTATAATATATAGATCTACACATGAAGAATGATTTTAAGGTTACTCATTTTCTTTTTTTTTATGGGGGGGGGGGCATATATATTTATTCACAAAATAAATTCCATTCCAATTGCATTTTTCATTACTGAGACTAAAAGAGGGTGTGTAAATCCTGCAAGTAGGCAATCAAAAGCCATTTTTGATTCACATCAATATATAAAATTTAAATAATTCTGAACTTAATCTTATGCGAGGGGATGAAGACTCTCTCACCAACTCCTTTACATCCGTTATGCATGCAAACAGCATATAGCAATTTAATATAGCTGACTTAAGTAAATGTTCCTCTCCTCCACTTCTTAAAAAAAAATTATGAATATAAAAAAAATTATACTTGGTTTATTTGTTTTATTCATTTATACTAAGAAGATAAATGACTTTCTGAGAGAATAATAATGATAATATTTTCATTGACAACATTATTTTAAACTTGATATACCCGTATATATGCATACACACTCAACAAATTCAATTTATTTTATGTATGATAAAATGTCAAATTGTTTATTGTATGACTCCTTAGTTTGACTCCTCTTCTTTCTCCAAAAGCACAGTCTTCCTGTTCTTTAAGTCCAGGTTTTAATTTTCCATCATTTTCATATTTTATATTCCCAGGATAAGAGTGTGTATAACTTTTCACCAATAAGAACCTCATTTATGCAAATCCCAAAACATAGCAGGTACCAGCTGAAATGAAAATGATTTTTCAGTGAGTTTAACATGTAATCAAAATGACTGAAAGATTGAAATGAAAGAATTATTTTCTACAATTTGACAAACAATGGAATTTATTAATCTTAATAAACATTTTATTTAGTTAAGATTTGCAATCAGGTTTTGCACATGTTCAAATACAGCTTTAAAACAGTTTTTTTGATTTGATTTGAAATGATCGACACTTTCACCCCTGTTATGTGAAAGATTACTGTGACCCCTTTATTTTACTCGCCATAACCTTAAGTGTAGCTGCAATAATGTAGCCCTCTCCCGATTTTTTTTTTTTTTTTTTTTGGGAGAGGGCTACAACTCCATAGGATCTCCGTAATGGTGCAAGTGCGGGAATGATTCACTCCCGCAACGATTTCGTCTCAAATCGTATATAAATGACAATAACATTTGCATTTCTTACCTGAACTCAAACATTGTAGATGTGTGTGGCATAAATTAATCCAAAAATATCAAGTATAGTCCATATATCGGCTATTTTACGTGTATGTCAACAGCGCAAGTTGAATTTGCACGCCATGTTTACTGACCTTGACCGGTTTTATTTTGGGACAGCCAATGAGAATTCAGGAGCGGATCTTGAACTGAATATAGGAATTCCCCTATTTTAAACATAATTAACGCGGTAAATATGAATTTTTCATTATATACCATTTCCTTAAATGATGTTTTAGTGATAGAACGAGGTAAGATCGCTTATTTACACTGAATTTCACTTTATCAAGCCCAATAAAACTCCATGCGTAAATCCCACAAAATCACGCGAGAACTGTCATGGCTGCTGAAAAGGACGACTGGTAAACATGCTGATGTGTTTTATCTGGTTTTGATTTATATACGGTTAGTTTGTTCAACCTGAATTAAAAAATCATTTTATCTAAAGGAAGTCAATTATAAAAACGATCTTTTCAGACCGAAGTCGGACGCATTAAAAAATTTATTTTGCACCATTACGGATATCCTATGGAATTGTAGCCCTCTCCAGTAAACATCAGGTATAAAAAATCGGAGAGGGCTACATTATTGCAGCTACCTTAAGTGTACCTCTCTCTCTCTCTCTCTCTCTCTCTCTCTCTCTCTCTCTCTCTCTCTCTCTCTCTGTTATATTAATGATTTAGGTATACAAAATTTCTATCAAGCTAGTGCAGTTACAGTGATATCATACCATGTTTTGTTGATATATGTTAAATGTTAATGAGCAATTTTTAATCATGAAGTATTCAAAATTGTAGGTTTAAAATAACATAAATTTTAAATTTAATCATTTTAAAACATGACACCATTCATACATAATAATGTTTTTTTTTCTACTTGATCTGTCTCGTACAAAACAATCATATTAAGTATTATCAGATTTATTATTATTTCAGTGATGAATTATTGTACTTATAATATGTTATTAACAGTACATGTACTTACATTTTCTTCAAGCCTTTTTTTCAAAAATCATTCTGACAATTTTTAAATTTCTCTGCAAATAACAAAAATAATGGGAAGTTATACAAATTTACATGCACACATACATAGGCCTACATGTCAACAACAATTTGAGAATTCTGTTAAAGGTCTAATTTGCATGAATGGGTAAAATGACAAACACTCTAACTATTTTTTGAAAGTTTCACATGCACATTCTAAACAAACATACCATGTCCATATATACCTCATTTAGAGAAATCAGATGAAGTATGTGACATGTAATTCAGTTATTTGTATATTATAAGATTTCAAACAGTGTTATGCTCTCAGTGATATAAAAAGCTAGTAATGATAATTAATGTGCATGGACATTTTATATCAATTGGATGAATATAATATATATAAAAAAAATAAATATTAAATAAATAAACTGTCATAGAAGAATGTTCAAAACAGAAGAAATATGTTATTGATCAGCTGTTTATCAACGGGTCAACTAATTTTCAGAAAATCAAATCAGGTGTATATAATCCTTTAGCCTGTACTGTACTGATTTTCAGAAAACCAGATCAGCTGTTTTCACACAGTCTCATGCACTTTGTTTACATACAAACAACTGTAGTGAGACTGAGTGTAATGTAAAGCTAAGTATTGTCTGTGCAAATGCTATGAACTGATTCGATCGTGTCGATTGAACTTTCTGAAGAAAATGAGTAACAATTTAACGGACCGACAATAAACCTATACATGTATATTGTACAGTATAAATGTAAACAATACAGTCTCTTCTCATGTTTTGAACCAAACAACACAATAAGCTTAAGTTGATCAGAAATTCATCTACTGTATAAAACCACAATAAAATAGTTACTTAGTTATCTGGTTCATTACAAATACACTGTATATCTATTCTACATACCTGGTAAATCATCAAATGATCGTTATCATCGGGAACACCAGCTACACGTGTTTACATCAAATACAGCGTCTGACGAGCGCTTTCGGGACGCAGATTCACACCCATACGACAGATATGTTATGGACATTCTTCGTATATTCTCGTTGTTGTAAATTATTAGATACACATACGAGTAATTCGTTATTATAGGTTTTCCCATGAAGTATTAAATCAACCGTATATTTTGCCCAAACCGCTGTTTTCGGTATATTTTCCATATATGGAAATACAGAGGCGGGGCATGTATTATGACGTCATATCTCATTATCCCTTCATTAGCATATCAGAGCGATGTGTAGCCTTATCTGTACTGCGTATTATATTAACTTACGAAATAGGTTTTATGTTTATAGGTTTTAATTGATAAACTAAAACAAGGTGGCTATTATACTACTTATTACTTTACTATTAACAAGTCTACTTGTTTATTTTGAAAAAAATAAAAACTGTTATTGTTTTAAATGATAAAAATACTTGCATAACTATTTTGATCATACAACTTTATAATTACATTCTATTTAATGATTAATTACTAAATATGAACAAACCAAGGGAGATAACTCCATTATGAAGAAGCAAGGGAAGATTCAATTAACTGTTATAATCCTCTTCCCTGAACTCTTTTCAAATGCTTTCACAATATCTTATCAATACCTTTGATGGACAGCATCATTTTTTTTTCTAAACATACGAATTAACTCATTTCTTTCATGCTTAAAATGCTTACTTTGTCATTGGAAATCTAAAAATCTATTTTGTTAAAAACCATTCTGATTGCAAACACAAGTACTCTGAAGTTGACATTAAAAAGATGCTTGAATTTCTGATAGACAACATCTATGTAGTTTTTGGAAATCAATTCTTCCAATAATCTGTTGGAATTCCCATGGGTACCAATTGTGCCCCATTGTTAGCAGACCTATTTTTGTATTCTTATGAAGCAGAATTTATTCAAAAACTTGTACGTGAAAAAATTAAATCACTCGCTGTGGCCTTCAACTCAACATTCAGGTATATCGACGACGTATTATCAATTAACAATTGTGATTTCCATACTTACGTCGACTCGATATATGCCAGTGAACTTGAAATACAAGATACCACAGAGTCTGCGTCATCTGTTTCATATTTGGATATGTTACTGGAAATGGACATTGATGGTAACCTAACAACAAAACTTTATGATAAACGCGATGACTTCAATTTTTCTAGTCAACTTTCCTTACTTATGTAGCAATATAGCTTCATCACCTGCATATGGTGTTTTTATTTCTCAGTTAATTCGATACTTAAGGGCATGCTCTTCGTATGAACAGTTTCTAAGACGAGACAAGCTACTGACAAGCAAGTTGATAAAACAGGACTATCAACAGTCTCGTTTAAAGTCATCTTTTCGTAAGTTCTATGGTCGATACGACGACCTTGTCAGCAAATACAATCTTCCACTTAGTCGCATGCTGACTGACGTTTTTCATACTAATTGTTAGACCATAATTAATTGCCTAATTGTCTACGGACTTTTGCGGTTTTTATTTTCCCGATTACGACAAAGAGCACACGGCGGGTGTGACCGGTCAGCAGAGGATGCTCACTCCTTCTAGGCACCTGATCATACCTCTATCTTGGAGGTCCGTGTTGCTCTGCTTTGAATTTGTATTTCGTTTTATGGATTTTTGAGATGGTTGACGGTTTGTTATTGTCATTTTTTCATTTCGTTGAAATACCTCAGCAGAATAAAATAATAAGACAAATACATACCCCCCCCCCCCCTCTTCCCAGCCATAACCTTGCCTTACATGCAGGTGACATGAATTATTATTAAAGATGACTTTTTTTTCTAAAAATGCAGTTACTTTTTATTCTGTGTTCTGTAGAGAAGAAGATTTTATAAACAGTATATGCATTAACACTATATGGCAATATCCCCCACCCCCACCCCTACGACCTGGACCTCTGACCCAGGGGCCATGAATTTCACAATTTAGATAGAGGAGTTTGTGAACATCATAACCATTCATTCAGTTTTTTCCCCTCAAAACTGGAAGTAAAGAAGAAGGTTCTCTAAGATTTAATACATTTTCACTACATGGCTAAATTGGCCCCGCCCTAGGGCCTAAATTTCATGAATTTCACCGTTTAGGTATAGGAGTCCGTGGACATCATAACCATGCACTCAGTTTTATTCAAATATATATGGGAAAAGAGAAGATTTCCTAAGATTTAATACGGTATATTATATGTATATAATATGTATATTGATTGCTGTGATGTATATTGATTATTTGATTGGTTGGTAACATACAACAGCCAAAACTCGCTGTGAATCTCCCGCAAGGACATTGTTGGGTTAGATACCCTGTGCAAACAAAAATTACCCGTCATGATTGTACCAACTGTAAGAACGGTTAGCAGCAATACGAATATTTCGCATGTATTTTAAAATTGTTTGAGATTTCGCAATATTGTGTTAAAAATAATGTTCATGTTATTAATAAAAGCAGATGTCCAGTTATCGATGCTTAACTGTGCACTTTGTTTGCGTATCACAACGCGGGTACGACCGTTTTTAGGTCACCTGAGTAAACCTAGGTGACCTATTGCTATCTGTTTTCGTCCGTCGTCGTGCGTCGTGCGTTGTGCGTCGTTCGTTAACAATTTACATTTTTAACCTCTTCTTAAAAACTACAAGGCCAATTGTTCCCATTTTTGGTGTGAAGCATCTATATGGTAAGAGGAATGTAAATTGTGAAATTGGTGTCTCTACCACCCCCAGGGTGCCACAGGTGGGGCCAAATATGCAAAAAAAACAGCAAAATTTTCAAAAATCGTCTTCTCTACTCCCACACATGTGAGGAAAAAACTGATTGCATGGTAATGATGTCCATGAAGCCCTCTACCAAAATTGTGAAATTCATGGCCCCTTGGTCAGGGGTTCAGGCTCTAGGGTGGGGCCAATATGGCCATATCGTAAAAATGTATTAAATTATTAGAAAATCTTCTTCTCTACTCCCATATATATTTGTGAAAAACTAAATACATGGTTATGATGTCCATGAAGTCCTTTACCAAAATTGTGAAATTTATGGTTTCTGGGTCAGGGGTTCAGGCTCTAGGGTTGAGCCAATATGGCCATATAGTAAAAATGTATTAAATCTTAGAAAATCTTCTTCTCTACTCCTGTATATATTTGTGAAAAACTAAAGGCATGGATATGATGTCCTTGTGTTAAGTGGCATCAACTAGTATGTAGGTCATGGGCCCCGGGGGTGGTCCTGTCCCACCTCAAACAGGAAGTGCCAGAATATCTTGAAAACGATTAAGAACCCTATCCCTAAACCATACATATTCTTGTTCCTTGTGTCAAGGGGCATCAAATGGTATGTAGGTCATGGGCCCCGGGGATGGTCCTGACCCCCCTCAAACAGGAAGTGCACAAATAACTTGAAAACGGTTGAGATCCCCACCCCTAAACCATTTATATTCTTGTTCCTAGTGTCAAGGGGCATCATATGGTATGAAGGTCATGGGCCCTGGGGTGGTCCTGACCACCCTCAAACAGGTAGTGCCCAAATATCTTGAAAATGGCTAATATCCCCACCCCTAAACCATATATATTCTTGTTCCTTGGGTCATGTTAGTTCACCTGATATATAGTAAAGGACCCCTGGGAACATCATGAAAATTTGTGGGTCATCCCTACTCTATATGATAGCCTCGTTTGTTTGGGAGACTTTATAATCGCCCCGATTATAATTACATCTTGTTTTCCCTTGCTTCTTCGAATGGAGTTATCTTCCTTTGCTTGTTCATATTTAGTAATTATATAATAATCATTGAATATAATGTAATTATAAAGAAGTTGTATGATCAGAAGAGTTATGCAAGGCTTTTTATCAACATTCAAAATAAACAAATAGACTTGTTAATAGTAAAGTAATAATTGGCTATAACTAAAATCACTGATATATAAAGATAGAATGATTTTGGTATATATACCATATGGTGATTCTCAACGAATGTTGAATATTCAAAAACTGAAACAGGAGAAGATGATGGCTTTTATCGATAAAGCGGGTTTTTTTTTCGTTTGTTTAAATGCCCACAGGGAGAGTTTCTGTCTGCCCCAGGGGGATGGGGGGATGGGAGGTTGTTTTAGATCAAACATGAATAATAGTCACCTTGTTATTTTTATTAAATTATTTTCTATCAGAGTCTTGAAAACAAGTGCTGAAAACACTTTATTATAATCAATTTATCAATCTATTTGGTGCCATTTTATTCAATTAGATTATTCTAACACATCTTCTTTCCCAGTCAGTTCATACCCTGTACTGGAGCTGCATCTTATAAAATTGTCGGGTTGATCCTACGGCAAGATTAATGAACTTTGCTCCCAGAGAAAATTTCTCCCATGAGGCACTTGAAACAATAAAGCTATAACTAAATAACAAACTTATGATAATTACAGTTATCTTTTATCTGACAATAAGTATTAGAGCGTAAAATGTTTGGATAAATAGCAATATGCATCTGCTTTAATTAAAGTTTACAACTATGCAGAATCTAGAATACCCCTCCCCCTCCACAACCCCCCTCCCCCTAAAAAAACCCCCCAAAAACACACCAAAAAGTCTTTGTTTATATTAACTCACCTGTCAAGAGAACCATAATTTGAAGCAACTGATGGACAAAACTACGTCCTCCATAGAATGGGGTGAGAAATCCATTTCCCTGGGTGCCCACCCTAGCAAATTTATATATACAATGAACATGAACAAATAACTTGCTTTTAATTCAGTTGTCTTACATCTCTGTAATTCAATATTTTTTGCATTGAATTAGCATTCAAATATCTCTGCTTGCAGTTGTGATTTATGTTTATTGTACAATATGAATTCATCTAACTTACTTTACTTTAATTAATTTAAATGGATAAAATCCCAATGTGAATTGAAGCTTTAAAAAGTTATAAACATGTATTATCATATGATATGAAACTTCTAGTCAATAACATAGCTTTGCTCATACATAATTGTGCACATTGTCTTTACCACTGTTTACCAACTATTGTGAAAGGGGCATAATAGTCAAGTATGTTTGAATTTATTATAAATACAGATAGATTTAAATGTACAAGTAAGAGATGCTTTATTTATTGCATCAAGAATTAATCTACATGTACTCACACTGCAAACAAACTTGTACTTGATTCCAGCAGAAATCTTTTCTCCTTCAACCACACTATCTGGGTCAATTGCTTGCCCACACTCTGCACATGTTGACTTTTTGATCAGATCAAGAAGGGCACTCTCGCAGACTAGGAATCTTCTTTCTCTTAGAAGCTTCTGCTCATCACTGATGTCCTCACTATAAAGTTAAATATAATTTTTTGAAAGCGTCATATCTTTTATATTTTGTTATATTTACATTTGCAAATATGCTTCCTTATATGAACCTACAGAATAGCAAAACGTTTAATTCTGTACGAACTTTTTCATGACGTCACAATGCTTATCGCACACATTTATCATCAGACAGTTACTTTATTGCAAATGTAAACACACTGTTATATTAATGATTATGAACGATTTGCCTTTCTCAAATGAATATATAAGTAATAAAGAGCAATGTTTAGTTAAAAAGTTTACCTGGATATGAACTTGGTTTGTAAGTGATCAAATCCTCTGAAAAGCCCTTTGGGCTTCACAGGATTTGATCACGTGACCAACCAAGCTCATATCCTGGTGAACTTTTTAACTTTGAATTCTGTTTATTTTTGAAACATACTAGACACAAAAAAAACAAAGAAAATATCAATTTCAACAGCAATTAATGTCCAAGTCACATTAGATCCATGCAGTTGAACAAAAAATCATTTGAGGTTCACTAAATTATATTCATATTCTCGAGGAGGTCACGGGACATTGGGCAAGGTGGACGCGTTTTCACTGCTCTCTGTTATTTTGACTTTATTTTCTTGCTTTGATGCAATTGTGTGCTTCCAAAGTTCGCCTGGTTGCTTGATTGGGATTTAATACCCCTTGGGAGTTTTTGCTTTTGTTCGAATCTGTATATTTCATGTGATTTATTGGAGGACTTTCTTAATCGCACTGAAGAGTGAGTACATACTCAGTTCTATTTACCAGTCGTATATTGTGTATATATTGATTCGCACCTGTAAATAACTGTAAATACCATTCATTTTGACTTCCTTTTCTGTCATTGCAAAATGGCACAATTAATTAAACCTATCTACATAAAGGATAGTGAATTGTACAAAGAAGAGAACGAACGTATTTCAAATTTCGATCTGCTTGAGGCGGTCAGTCATTGTGTAAGTGCTGATACGATAAAATGCATCCAGCTCGATCGAAATCTTTGGAGAATTTACTTCACTGATAAGCATAGTAGAGATTCTGTCCTATGTGAGGGCTTTGACTTTACTTTGACTTTCACCATATTTCAGTATACGATTCAAACCCCTACTCCGCTGGCCTAGAACATCCCACTGACGAATCGCTTAAAGTTAAGATATGTGGGGTTCCCCTCTCAGTTGATGACTCCGCCATCCTTGAGATGCTGTCAAAGTTAGGAGCGCATCCCAAAAGTGAGCTCAAATATGAAAAAATTAGAAACCCTGCAAACAATAAATTGACAAACGTTTTAAATGGCAATCGTTTTATATATATTGAACCGCTTATATCAAAACCTCTACCACGCTTTAGCTACTGTGCTGGGCTGAAGTGCAAGATCCTGCACCGCGGGCAAAATTCTGAAAAACCTACTGTCATCTGTACAAAATGCTGGAAGAATGACCACTTCACCCGCAATTGCCAAAATGAGCAAAGCTGCGCAGCCTGCAAAAAACCCGGGCACGAACCCGGCTCAAGCATTTGCGCAAAATATCCAAAAAATGTCGTTACCGTCCAAGGCGGAAATCATGTGCTATCAAATTTCTATCCATGCGATCTCAAAGTTTTCGGAGAAAACTTCAAATCTGCCGAGCAGGCCTACCAGCTAACAAAAGCTATTCGTACAGGAAACCTTGTGGCTGCAGACAAAATTCGAGATGCCAAGTCAGCTTTGGAGTCCAAGCTTATTGGCAACACTGTTTCTAACACCCCGCAGTGGAGGGATGAAGCTGATGATGTCATGGAGAAAATATTATGTGCAAAGATCGATCAGCTTAGGGAAATGAGCGATCTTTTATCTTCATCCAGGCCCAATACCATCTTCGCCCATTCCGTACACGACATCTACTGGGGCACAGGCTTGGACTCCGAAAAGACCGCTCCAGATGCATGGCCCGGTCAGAACAAGTTCGGCAAACTGTTGCAGCGCCTTGCGGACAAACGACGAACGAAGCCGCGTTCCGTCTCCATGTCCAGAGCGGTGAAAACCAGGCAGCAGGGCATGGATAAGTACACGTGTTAATCTGTCTCTACTAACTCTATTAACTGGACATAACAATGACTTCTGTTAAACTTATTTCTTTGAACTGTCGTGGACTTAATGATTATAAAAAAAGAGTAATTCTTTACAATTGGGTTAATGATATTAATTGTGATATCGTATTTTTACAAGAGACGCATTTTATATCTGAAAAAGAATATCTTTTTAATTCAGGGTGGAAAGGTACATCTTTTCATAGTTTCTCTACTTCTTCGCATAGTAAAGGTGTTTCGATTCTGATAAGTAGCAAATTTCATTTTACATTATTAAACCAGCATAGATCTGCAGATGGCAGAGTTATTCTGTTGAATATAGAGCATGATAGTAAAATTATTACACTTGTCAATATTTATGCACCGAATTCTGAGAACGATCGAGTTGATTTTTTTAAAAAGGTTTCAAAATGGATTTCAAAGTATTCTATTAATAACGAAAACGTAATTCTTGTAGAAGATTTCAACTGTTCTCTGTTAAAAGATAACGATAAAAGTTTGAATAATTTTAAAAATTTACAAAATCATTTCGATTTTGTTGATCTTTGGGCAAAATTTAAACCGGAAAAAAATGGTTTCACTTTGTGTGACGGTAGCGACACAGCAAGAAGCAGAATAGATTATGTTTTTCTAACGCATAATTTTGTTATAAACCGGAAAATGTTTACTTACGTAGGCCACCATCCGTCTCAAACGTAAGAATGAGCGACCACATTGCCTTAATTTTTAAATGCGAAATTTCTTCTAATAGCAGAGGTAAAGGATATTGGAAGCTAAATACATCTGTCCTTTTTGATATACAATATTGTAAAATGATCAACGATCTTTTATTGAATTTACCAGATGATATTAAGCTAGAGATGAATCCAAAAATGAAATGGGAATTGATCAAACTTAAAGTAAAAAATTTAAGTATCAGTTACTGCAAAGAAAAAAGCAAAAATATGAAACGGAAAATACAACTTATAGAGAGTGAATTAGAGCAAATAGAGCATCAACATCATATAAATATTAATATGATACGGAAAAAAGAATTAGAGAATCAATTAGACACATTATATGAAATCAAATCAAAAGGAGCACAAATAAGGTCAAGAGCCAAATGGATTGACGAGGGGGAAAAAAATTCATCCTACTTCTTAAGACTTGAAAATAAACATCAATCGAAAAATGTTATAAATAAAGTTAGGAATGCAGAATCGACCTACGTAAAGACTAACGATATTTTAAATGAGCTATGCAGGTTCTATGAAAATCTCTATTCCTCAAAAGATAAATGAAATTGAATCATATCTTTCCCAAATTAATACATCTTCCGTGTTGTCAGAAAATGATAAAAAATATTGTGAAAATTTCCCAACATTACAAGAATGCGCAGAAGCTGTAAATGGAATGAAAAATAATAAGTCACCTGGAATGGACGGTTTACCTGTTGAATTTTATAAGATGTTTTGGAAAAATATACGAAATTTTCTATATGAAGCTATATCTCAGATTTATATTGAACAAGAATTGACTTCAACACAAAAATGTTCAGTTCTCTCTCTTATACATAAAAAGGGGGAAGTAGATAAGTTAGAAAACTACAGACCAATAAGTCTCACTAATTGTGATTATAAAATAATTGCATTTATATTTGTCAGAAGATTACACAAAATAATTGATAAGTTAATTAGCAAAAATCAATCAGGTTATATAAAAGGGAGATATATTGGCAACAATGCTAGACTTATATTAGATATTTTCGAATATTGCGAAAATACAAATACAGAGGGAATTCTATTATTTGCTGACTTCCAAAAAGCGTTCGATTCAATTGAATGGAACTTTTTAATAAAATCACTAGAAAAATTCAATTTTGGGAATAATTTTATTAAATGGATAAAAATTTTGTATACCAATCCAAATTTCTGTATCAAAAATAATGGTTGGATTTCAAATAAATGTAAAATGTACAGAGGAATACGACAGAGGAATACGACAAGGATGTCCCGTATCAGCAATATTATTTTTATTTGTAATGGAAATCCTAAATGAAAAAATAAATAGCTCAAATTCAATTCGAGGTTTTAGATTAGAAAATATGGAAAAAGAAATAAAATGTATACAACATGCCGATGATAGCACCTTTCCTTTAAGAGACATTAACTCTTTAGATAAAACAATTCAAATCATAGAAAAATTTGGAAAGGTTTCAGGAACAAAACTAAACTTATCAAAAACTGAATGTATAGTATTAGGGGAACTTAGAAACATTCTCAAAGAGGATACAATGATAAGAAATATCAAAATAAACATAAATACAGTAAAATGTCTAGGTATTTATATAGGGCATAATAAAACAGAATGTAATGAAAAAAACTGGCTATGTAAGCTAAGAGAGTTTGAAAAAATATTGGATTCTTGGCGAACAAGAAAGCTAACACTTTTCGGAAAATGCCAGATACTTAATTCTTTAATTGTTTCTAAGCTTATCTACGTCGCAACAATACTTGAAAACCCTGATCAAGCTATATTCAAACAAGTAAACAAAATTATTTTCTCATTCCTATGGGGGAAAAGAGAAAGAATAAAACGCAAAACTCTGATAAGACATATATCAGATGGAGGGATTGGTATCACTGATTTTGAAACTAAGGTAAAAGCTTTAAAAGCATCATGGGTCTCAAAACTTATTCAGTCTAAAAATGATTTAAATCAACTCTTGAGCGCTTGTATAGAAAGATATAATGTAGATACCTCTTATTTATTAAACACTAATATTACAAATACGCAAGACCTAAATATAAAGTACATAGAAGTAATATGCGCTTTTAATGAGTGTAAATGCATTGATAGAGAAAATATTCAGTTTCAGACCATATGGTTCAATAGAAACATAACTTCTTCAATCATAATTGTAGATTAAAAATAAACAATACATGATTACTAAACATATTACTTGATTTTCTATCATTTTGTGTGAATAGGGATCGATGCATACTATGCTGTAATGTTGCATCTATTAGTCTTTGAGTCAAATTAGGTATATTTGTTGACAAATCCATTACTTTATATGTATTACAATTGCATATCATACAAGAATATGTTACCTTGTGGCATTCCACATACTATCTACTTCTGATGAGTCCTCCTCAGGCTCCAAATCAACATCATCCGCTTCTTCAGATCCAAAAATTTCATTGATGAGCTCTTCAACTTCATAATCATCCTAATTTGAATAAAGATAGATGCAATATACCGGTACAATGTTGAGGAGGAAAACACAATGAATAAAGTATATGAGGTAAAAATTATAGTTACTGATTTTACATTATAATTACTATAAATAGAACATTTATCTATGCATGTACTTGTTTTCGTTGCCTTGTCATCATGTACTTATTTTTTAAGACAACCATACAACTTTTTAATTACATACAGTGAATTGTGAATAACAGGTTTAGCATGAAAAAATTCATATAGCTGTCAGTGTAAAACGTTGTACCTCTGAGCTGAATCCGTCATCAAAATCCATATCTTCCTCGTGAAAGTTCTCCATTTATATCTGATACAGTAAAATACATAACAATAAGTGAAACGAAATTACAAAAAAATTACACTCTATAATATAACACTCTATAATATAATCAGAATTTCAACAAAAGTATATTTTTGAATAAGCTGCATTGTGTGCAGCACAGAAAATCACACCTCTTATAACACATCAACTGACATTCCCGTGGTAAACGTTTGATACATGTAAACCATACCAAATAAAACAACTTTTAGTTCATATGACCATGTATATCCACGAAACTTATCTTTCCTGAAACCAAACAAGTGGTAATGACTTCTCCCCCAGCTGATTATATGTACAAGTTTTACTTTCAATTTCTTTATTCCGGACATGCGCACTTCATACTTTGAGTATTCCGTGCGGAAGAAAGGCCATGCGTTTTATCAGCATGCACTGTCGCGCTATAATACTGCTTTAGCATCATTTTGAATGGAGTAAATGTGTTCTGAAAGTAAAAAACGTTTACTTACTGCTTATATGCAAGTTCGGAAAGACTTTGTGTATTCTCAGGATGGGAAAATACCGACTTCTTTGTATATCTCGTGGCGTGACACTGTATGACTGACGACTCGAACGCGAACGTGGTGCAAGTAAAGGGAATTTTATGTCTAAAATACGGCTTTTTTCCAGAATATCGCTTGTCAGCATGGAATACGTGTATTTTCATTGGATGTCTTAGGGGACTTGCTTTTGTTTATTTCGGAATTACTCGGTAATTTGTAGCCGTTTACATATATATATACGCGACACTTCGCGATGTTTACACCTGTACGGACAGAGCTGTAAATCATTCGTGCGTAACGAACCTGTTAAGTATACCCCGTTGTTTAACTTTATCGATAGCTAAACTAAAACGGCTGACTCGGGTAACAAGAAAGTTGTTAAAATCGCCTCATGTCAGCTTTAACATAACACTTTCCCGCTGAAGTTCATGATTAGTTGGTAACACAACCTTGGCCCAACATTGGGCCAACGTTATAAATTTGGCGTTGGGGCTACAACATTGGTCCAACATCGGGACAATGTTAGCACAACCTTTAAAAGTTCATGTAATAAATTAGTTGGTCACACGACGTTGGTTCACTGTTGGGCCAACATTGTAAATTGACCACACTAAATGTCAAAATTATTATGTAACCTTAATCATTAATTTGATATGATGCACAATTAAAAATCATATTTAACCAGTTGCAATATCAGCAAGTTCATGGCAATGTTGAAATGTAAATTGGAATGTAATATGATATGAACAAAATATTTCTTAATTCACACGTTTTATAGGACAGGAAGTTGAAAATATATAATTATATAAGTATATATTGAATTAATGTTTGTTTATAACTTATGTTTTTGAATTTAAATGTTAATTTGATAATGTAAACGTTTTAAGGGTTAAATATGCATATTTTATTATTCATGTAATAAGAGATTTGAAGAAGTTAAGGTTTATATGTACATGTATTTTTTGAGCTACCATGTTAATTACATAACTGATCTTAAAGTGTCGGATTTAAGAGGCAGAATCTAAGATAACAGCACTTTTACTGACCAAGCAATTAGGCCAGATTGTTTCACAACGTGAGACTGGCCAGTTTCTATGGCAATAGGGATATCTGATACGTTTGGATGGCCAAAGTTGCATTCATTTTGCATTGCACCCATCGTTCTGTGAGCAGCAAACAAAGAAAATTCATAGAATTAAAATTCGGATATAATAACAGCCTGGTGGAAATCACGAAAAAATGTAAGTTTACAATTTATTTTTATATTGCCAATTTTTTTTATTTTTAAAGATATAGGTACGTGTAATTAAGAAATCAATGCAGAAAGAATGTTCATCACTGTACATGTAGTACTTGTAGGTCGACAAATCAAATTATATAATTATCTTTTTATCACTTGCGCATTAGTTTTATACAGATATACAATAGCCAACTTCTTATTCTCTGCAGTAAAGGAACACTTATTTATCATTTTCTTTATACCACAAGGCGCGCTTTGTCCCCCCCTCCCCTCCCCGAACTTCCAATAAATATGAAGAATGATATGGAGATAATATTGTACACTAATTCTTAATAATTTCTAAAGGTTTGTCTAACATTATTTAAAACGTTTGATCATGCTGTATGATTTTGTCGCACACTTAATTTAATATTTGTTATAATAACCAGACAAATCGTAAGGTCATGTGACTGCAGTATATATATATATATATATATATATATATATATATATATATATATATATATATATATATATATATATATATATAGTCACATGACTACACAATGGCCGACATGGTAAGTTAATTTCAATATTTTCCTTGTTGTAGGTATGTCATCAAAGGACTCTGTTTTTAACTTGCACCACTGCATAAAGATATTTGCAAAACTTACGAGCTAATGTTTACATTTATATCCTTGCTTGTAAATCACATAAGTTCGTAATTTATACATGTAGTCATGGCTGCACACTCATCATACTGAACTCGGAGGCGTAAAGTTCATTCTAATGTTTCTAAACACATAGAAAGTTTACAAGATGAAACTTTTCATTTACATGAACAGTACAGGCAGTCACACAGTCAGGAACATCTCTTAGAAAATGATCCTATTTGTAACATGGACACGTTGACACCTATTCAGCCTGTTTCTGATGTAAACATAAGTGATGCACAAGTAGATTCTGAGGGTGATTTGGAGCAAGATGATAGTGACTTGAATTCACAATGTCGTTTTAATGATGCATATATAGATACATCAGAATGAGAGGGGGAGACAGAAAGTTTCCGTGACAAGATAAAAGACTGGGCACTTGCACCACTGCATAAAGATATTTGCAAAACTTACGAGCTAATGTTTACATTTATATCCTTGCTTGTAAATCACATAAGTTCGTAATTTATACATGTAGTCATGGCTGCACACTCATCATACTGGACTCGGAGGCGTAAAGTTCATTCTAATGTTTCTGAACACATAGGAAATTTACAAGATGAAACTTTTTGTTTACATGAACAATACAGACAGTCACATAGTCAGGAACATCTCTTAGAAAAGGATCCTATTTGTAACATGGACACTTTGACACCTGTTCAGCCTGTTTCTGATGTAAACATAAGTGATGCACAAGTAGATTCTGAGGGTGATTTGGAGCAAGATGAAAGTGACTTGAATTCACAATGTCGTTTTAATGATACATATATAGATACATCAAAATGAGAGGGGGAGACAGAAAGTTTCCGTGACAAGATAAAAGACTGGGCAGTATTGCACAGTATAACCAACTTGGCTCTTGTTGATCTTCTGAACATTTTGAGAGTGTCACACCCAGATCTGCCTAAAGATCCTAGAACTCTTTTGCGGACAGAGACAGCATATGATATTTAAAAAAATGTGGTGGGGAGTTTTATTACTTTGGAATTGAAAAAAGTGTTTTTGATATGTTGTTTGCAAAAGTAGAATCTTTGATTGATGGTTTTCGGTTGTTTGCAAAAGTAGAATCTTTGATTGATGGTTTTAAAAGTAAGATCTTCAAATAAATATTGATGGTCTTCCTCTATTCAAAAGCACACAACACCAGTTTTGGCCTATATTGGGGAGTTTATTACTTTGGAATTGAAAAAAAGTGTTTTGATATGTTGTTTGCAAAAGTAGAATCTTTGATAGATGGTTTTCGGTTGTTTGCAAAAGTAGAATCTTTTATTGATGGTTTTCGGATAGATCTTTAGATAAATATTGATGGTCTTCCTCTATTCAAAAGCACACAACACCAGTTTTGGCCTATATTGGGAAGATTTATAAACACAGATCAATAGGAACCTTTCATTATTGGCATATTTTCTGGTACTAGCAAATTAAATGACTTGGATGAGTAATTCAGAGAATTCCTTGATGAATATAATGAACTTCATTTAAATGGTTTGAACTTAGGTGGAAAAGTTGTGTATATTGACATACACTCTGTAATTTGTGACGCTCCAGCTCGAGCTTTCATAAAATGTGCGAAACAATATTCTGGTTACCATGTGTGTGACAAATGCATACAAGAAGGAAAATGGAAAAGAAAAATGACCTTTCCCGAAACAAGTTCCCCACTAAGAACTGATGAAAGTTTTTTAAACATGGATGATGAGGACCATCATAAAGGTGAATCACCTTTAACAGATGTTAATATTGGCATGGTCTCACAGATACCAATAGACTACATGCACCTTGTGTGCTTAGGGGTGATGAAACGTCTTCTACTTCTCTGGATGAAAGGTCCCCTTCCTTGTCGTCTAAGTGCTCGTAGTGTTCAACAAATTTCAAGCAACTTGCTATCATTGAAGAATTGTGTCCCATCAGATTTCGCAAGACAACCTCGGTCATTATCTGAGATTGATAGATGGAAAGTCACTGAAATGAGACAATTCTTGCTTTATGCAGGACCATTAGTTCTCATTAGAGTAGTTCATTCAAATGTTTATGAAAACTTTTTGCTTCTGTCAGTAGGGCTGCACATTCTTCTGAATAACACATTGAGTAGAATGTACAATCAATATGCTCATGATGTTTTGATTGGTTTTGTCACTCATTTTTGTCAGATTTATGGAGAAGAGAGTGCTGTTTATAATGTGCATGGACTTGTTCATCTTTCTGAAGAATCTAAAAATTATGGTAGCCTTGACAATATTTCTTCCTTTCCATTTGAGAACTTTCTCTATAAATTGAAGCGTTTGGTGCGGAAACCATCTTTTCTTCTTCCTCAAGTTATCCGCAGATTATCAGAGCAGACAAATATTCAAAAAGAAAAATCTGTTTATCCTATCTTTAGGAAAGAGCATAGGCATGGCCCAGTACCAGATGAGCTTATAGCAGGTACACAATATCAGGTGCTGAAAACAAAGGACTTTGTGCTAAAATTAAACAAGAAAGATAGTTGTGTAAGGATTGGGGGTGATATTTGTCTGTTGCAGAATATCATTGTTGATGATAATGATGTGTACATTGTTTACAAACGTTTTCAAACTTCAGAAAATTTTTTCACAAGTCCTCTGCAATCAAGTTTATTAGGAATAGTTGTTGTAGGTGGCTTACATGATGATGTTATGTCAATTAAGTTATCAACCATTGAAGCCAAATGTGTCCTGCATCCATTTAGAGAAAAACATGTTGCAATACCGTTTACCGATTCTGTATGGTAAATGAAACGTAGTTTTTGTGTTGAAAAGTTATTCACTTGCACATACTTATAATCTTGGTTGTTATTGTTTATTTCAGTTATGTATAAATGAAGACCTTTATTCATACATAGTTTTACATGCATATTTATGGTAATAGTGATTTTTTTTCTCGACATACTAAAAGATCTATATGTGATTTACATAGAAACAATTCTAGTTAAATGATTTTGAGCACAAAAAAATGAAATTTTAATTTTAAGTTTTGTTAATTGAAGGTCCAAAACTGTATATGCAGTGGTTGAATTTCTTGATGATAATTCGGTGGCAGTAGTACCAAACAAAAATGTTTAAAATGCCTTATCTCCTTCAAAAGAGTTTGTGGCACTATCTGTAAGGGTTATGTATAAAGGTAATACATGTAATAAACGTTTGCCTGTAAACCAATTTTAAAACTATGATTGATAAAAATTATATTTTGTGTTTCATAATGAAGAAATAGAAATTTATTTTTAACATTTTAAATTTCAGTTATACAGTAACTAATTTTTTTTATCAAGGTGACTACAATCAAGCCAGGAAAAGATTAACAATCGCTGACTTAACTTCTGATCTGCAGACAGAAACGGAAGATGAAGACAACAGCAAGAGAAAGAAAAGGTACATATTAAGGTAGCTTTATACACCAATGCTATCTTTCATAATCATAATTTATTCAGCTGTTGCATTGAACCACCTTAAAACTATTTCTATTTTTCTATGCATGTATTATCAAAACAATGAATTTTTGCACTTTATTCGGTGCATTTAACTAATACAATGTAATGATTGTTACATATGTATGCATATGAGTATAAATTTGCAATCTTTTAAAGACCAAATCCACGCTTTGTGTTGGATGACACTGATGACACAGTAGTGACGATGATGAAGATGTTGTAAATCCACGTAGAAAGTCACCAAAGCAGTCTGCACCTAAAAAATCCCCAAGTCCACCGCGCCCACCTACAATAGCACCGCCAATTCCACAATCTCAGCCTGATTATGAAAGTGAACTTTTGGTTCACAGATCACGAAAATCAACTCCTAGACGACTTGTCCTGCAACACCACCCAGAAGCTCATCACCTGCCTCACTACCGACAGTCCTGCCAACTTTGTTTGAGCAAAGGAGCAACATAGGAAGTAAGAAAGCTTTAAGAGAGTGAGAGAGAGAGAGCACAAAAGAGAGAGGAGGAGAGATAGAGAGCAAGAGAGCACGAGAGAGAGAGAGGGAGAGACAGAGAGAGAGAGAGAGAGAGAGAGAGTTTTATCTTTAATAACATGTACATATATATAAATATATCACTTTCAAATAATCATCATTTTAATCAAATTTAACTGTGAGGACATTCAACTTTCTAGACCAAATAATTCATATACTGTATTTACCATGTACTAGTGTTTTTACATTCATTACATTGTAGGCTTTAAGAGAAAACTCCTCATGGTGATGGAGGATGTGAAAGTTCAAGTTCATTTCAACACAAAGCTTCTTAATGCTGTGTTGAAAAAAATTGACACAGGGAGCAGCACCATTGTGGATCAGACAGAAATTGATGGGGAATTAGCAAAACTGTTTCCCATCCAAACTCAAGACGAAGTTTGGAAATGTGAAGATAAACTTAAGGAAGAGGACATGGCCGATAAAATGGTAAATAGATATATTTTTCATGAATTTTAAAGGAATTTAAGAAAATATAAAAGTTTTCTCCATTTAATTTCTAGTACATGTATTTAAATCAACATGTATATGAAGACTTTTACAACTCTATAAAGCTTTTAGACAAGTAGACTGGTCTTAGCTTTTAAATACTTATAAAGTTTATTCAACTCAATATATTTTAAACATTTTTTTAAATTAATCAATTTAATATTTGAAAATTATTTTTAGGTAAAATTCCTCAGCCCAATTGGTGGAGAGAACATGAAGTAAACGGTGCGCAGGTTACTGTCCTTCATGTTTTCAAACAAACTTGCAAGGGAAGTCAACTGGATTGGGAAGGGAGGAAATTAGCTTTCTCCAAGTTGAAATTGAAGGACATTTTAATCAGTAAGTTTTTTTCCCAACAGTTATACAGAAAGAATGGGTTTAAAATAATAAAGGTCATACATAAATATAAATATTAAAGCATTATTTACTTCGCAGTTATTTAGATTAAATGTCCTTATAAATGTTGTCACACTCAGAGTGTAAAATGTGATATTTGGTATATATTTATGAGCATATAATCATCCAGCTTATCTAATAAAATAACTTAATGTATTTAGAAATTTTTGGGCTATTATAGTATGTCTTTTATTTTATTTTGGTTCTTAAAGGAGCTGTTCGAGCCAACCGTCTCTCATCAGATGCGACGCACAGTGACATTTGCAATACTGTAAAAGAGTGGTTTAGGTATTCGTGTGATCGCGAGGGAGGGAGAAAAGAAAGAGAAGAAAGGAAAAAAAACAGAAAGAAAGAGCTCAGCAGTCAGAAGATAATGAAGACACTCCAGACAGCGCTAAATGACTTTCATTTAACTATGGTCCCTTGCATCCGTTAAGTTTGCAAATAACTGTTAAAACTAACATTTTATACTGTAATGATTTTTACATTTTAACATTTATCTTTCAAAATAATATCTCAAGTACACAATAAAATTACTAACTTATCTTTTATATATATATATATATATATATATATATATATATATATATATATATATATAGCCATGCATATTAATCTACATGTATATGAAATTTTAAAAAAAATCATCTACAATTAGGGAAACCTTTAACAGTTAAAATGATGTTGGACCAACATTGGCCCAATGTTAGTGATTCTTGGCCAACATTGTCCAAATGTGACATTGGGCCAATATATTGCCGACGTTGGCCCAATGTCACATTTGGCCAACATTGGCCAAATGTGACATTGGGCCAATATATTGCCGACGTTTGCCCAACGTCACATAAATTGGGCCAATGTTGGCCCAATGTAGCAAACATAATCTCAGTGTTGGCTAAACATTGGGCAAATGCCAGACGATGATAAACACAACATTGGGCCAACATTGGGCCGATGAGCAAAATTGCATTGGACCAACGTCATTTGCCAACATTGGTCCAATGTAACAGATAACGTTGGTTCAATGTTGGGCCAATGTAAGCTTGCTATCTAGGAATGTGGCATATGCATTTTCATGGCAACTCAGCAAGAGTGCCTTTGTTGTCAGGAAATAGCAGCAGTTAGTGCAGAAGCTGAGGCAGGGGGGGCACCAATGTATAACAGAAAGTCCAATATTTACAGACAAGTGTCTAAATTTGACACGTTTTACAAGTTTCAATGTATGAATATTTACAAAATATGGGACCAATCGATGATAATCAACCATCTCACCAGTAAGTTTTGTGTACTGTGAATTTAGTAAATTTTCAAAATATATGTACATTGACATTACAAAATCGTGCACAAAAACACCAAATTTCTATATGTCTTACATTCAATGTTATTTGTTTCCAGAGTATACAGACATCTTGCCTATAGACGGTTTGTCAGGTGGATATGGCACTTTTTAGGAAAATCCAACAGAAAAATATTACCTGCATGTGTCGTATCCAACATCTCACACAATTAGTCAAATAATGAATAAATATTTAGATATTTCATTTTCTTTGTTTATAAATGTAATTTTTTATAGTGTTCATAATTTATCTTCTTGCATATCTTGATGAATGCCTGCGAATTAAAGCCGCCTTCTCGAAATGTTCAAAATTTTGAGTAATTGGCACTGGAACATCTTCATTAAGGACAGAAATATCAAGTGCAGCTGATCTAAATGATGGGCACTCTGAACCTCTCCGCTCATGAACAGCTTGTTTAATTATTGTCACTAGTCTAAAAAAATATTTAAGATTAAAAAATAAACATATAGATATTTGTGTATAGTATTCTAAAAAGTCAATACTGATTTACATACTAAATGTTGGAGGTGTTTTCTTTGGTTTGACAACTGCCTCTGATCCCTTTTTTGCTTTCGGATATGATATTCCATACTGCAATTCGCCAGATTTGGAAGTTGCCTGCTGTCTTCCACTATTTTCATTAAAATGCAGAGCTGCAACACTCAATCTTAAAGGAAAAAAAAAACTATGCATGATATACATTGTATTTGCAACTGTATAGAATTTTCATGTAATGCTAATGTATTTTGGTCAATACCTTGCATACATGGCCGGGTAGTAAAAATGAGTGCTCTTTGGTGCATAGTGATTCACCACGGAGTGGAACACCTTATGGATGCAGGTTTGGTGAGCAGGTGAAAGTTTGGCAATGTCCTTTATAAGGAAAGGGCTCAAAATGATATCTTTCATCAGCTTGTAGGGGACCGAACCTGAAGTTGACAAAAATTATGTTGTATCTTGAATGCAACAAGTATAAATTATTTGAATTTACACAAATGATTTTGAATACATTACCCTCTTTAATCCATTGTCTTTCATCATTGATTGGAGCATGCTCACATCTAGGGTACTTCCTGGAGTGGTTTTCATGTTTGTTGGCAACGTGGTTGACAACAGATGCCCACTTAGCTTGCTTCAGTTCACCATCATCTTCACTTGATGAAGCTGTCCAATGACAATGGCTAGCAATAGACTTAATCCAAGGTCGAATTTGCTCACCGCTGACCTTTTTTGATGCTGTTTCAAGTTTCTTAGAGACACCTTAGTAAAGTATAAAAGTATAAAAGTAGAAGTGGGTTAATACAAACTTAATAAAAATCTCAATATATATAGAAATGCATTAACCTGAATTACCTTTTGCAATGTGCCAAACATCAAAGTAATGATTTTTCTCTGCATGGCAGTCTTTCATGTACTTTTTGACCATGGAATGGCGATCAGTGACTAGTGTTTTGATGTTCACATGATCTTTCAAAAATCCCATAGCTCTTGTTAAACCTACAAGCTCCATGGGGGATGATCCTTTGACTTCATTACTCTGCAAACAAACAACATAAAGAATAATATGATACAAAACCTACTTGAAAAAATCATTTAGTAATACTTTTAAGAAAATGACAGCAAGTTAGCATATCTTAGGTAAAATGTAATCTGAATGGTTTAGGCCATCATTAAAAATAGCTTTGTTCCCCCTAACCCGACCCGAAATTTTGAAGTTGGGTAGGTAGGTAGGTAAATAATTTTTTTTTCTGCCAGGGCAAAATATAAAATACATTATAAATTAAAAATGAAAAAATTAATCAATTCTTTAATTAATTACAAAGCTAAAAAAAATATGACCAGTTGTAAAACAAATTGTTATACTTGACTGTACTAATGGAATGTAAAACAAATTAATATCGAATTCACAATTTGATATTGTTTATCTTTTTAAACATGTTTGATTCAATGATTAGATGTCCATGAATAGATCCATTATCATTTGTATGTCAATGTACATGTTAACCTATATTTATATATCATTTAAATGATAATGTACATACTTCAAAGTATCAATTAATATTTCAAAATTTGGTTTATAAAATGTCTAAAAGTATATTAAAACAATAATAATTGATTAATTTAAGGAAATGTAATAAATGTAAATATTTTTGAAGTAATATTTAATGATTCTACAATTTTATGTTTACACAAAATCACTACACTTGCAGTGAATATCCTTCTTTGAGAAAGAAATAGGTGTCTATACAAAGACATATTAACCCAAATTTGAAACATAATGCCAGGGAAGACAAAAGTTTTGTAAATTTACCCAATTTCACTTTAATTATAGTCATTACCATAACCAACTTTTCTGTTTCTGTCGATTTGAAATTTAACGAATTCTTAAGAGAACTGTTTAAGAGTTTCTTATTTTACATGTACCAGCCTAATTTTTGGGAAAATTATTTCTCCCTAACAGAAAAGTAGGGAGAAGTTTGAGAAATAAGGGAGACTGAAGTATTTGATACGGCATAACCTACAGAATGATTATACAATATATACACAGATTCATCCTTAATTAAAATTGGATTAAAATTTAAGCAAGTTAATAAAAAATGAAAAACTTATCCAATCTATTAAATTAAATCTATTTGATGTATCCATACATTTTATAGATGAAATGTTTTGTAATTGTGTTAGCTAAGTTTAAAAAATCAGTCTTTTTACTTCTGTGTATTTTGGAGGTATTAGTCCAACCATTTGACCCAATTACAACCGTTGTGTAGAGGATCATTTTTATTTTTAAGATAACTGAAGTCAGATGGTTTTATGATTTTTTTAGCATTAATTTGGCACAATTATTTACTAATTACAAGTTACCAACTAATTGTAATATCAACACTAAAAGTAATAAACAATGGTATTAATTTTCAATTCACAGTAGGCTATATGTTGCATAACCCATATTTAAATCTAGAAAAGATAAGACAATCGCAAATTATTAATCACAACAGTGGTTAACAGAGGCCGTGAAAACGACTTTTAAATGATTATAATGTCTCTGGAGTTAATTTATACGATCGTGAACTCAGAATACAGGGCGACTTCAACTTCTCTTTCGGAGGAAATTCCGGCGAAGTTACCGATCATAAAGCAAGTATTTCGCCAATGTTGATGATCAACGCTAACAAAATGATTGTAAAACGAAAAAAATGTAGGTCTTTTAAAAACGAATTTGGGTAAAATTCGGTTTCGTTAAAAAAAAATCTCTATTCATTGTTGTAAAAAAAAACATTCAGTCGGCGGGTTTTAATTGGGTCGGTCGCGTTAGGGGAAACATAGATATTTTTAATTTTGGCCTTACCTGAAAAAGCTGGAAATCTAGAATTTTGTTCTTTTCCAGATCCATGATTGTATATGTCCCATATTTAGCAGAGTATCCGGGTGAGTCGCACCTTGCATCTCTACCTACAACAACATCTTGGCTTGGTCCATCCTTTATTTCTGTTAACAACTGGGTCTGTTCAAAATCCCAGGTTTTCGTTGCAGAAGGTACAACATAATGTTGTATGTCCTAGCAGTGAACATCTGCAGGTTCATGTTCTTAAAAAGTTGCAATACATTGGTAGCATTGCAGCCACTAGTCAATATAGCAGTAGCTGTGAAAAGATTGGACCAAGGCAAATTGTTGTGGCATGGTTGACTACTCCAAGTAAATTCATGCCCATTTAAACATTTTGAAGATGTGTAAATGAATGTCCCTCTAAAAAACTTGATGACAGGTGTACATTCTGCACTACAGTAGCGACATACAGACAACAATTCAGCTAGTGCCGTTTCACTGACCAAGAACTGCTTCACATCCACGGGTGATGTGTCCTGTCGTAACTTGTAAGTTGCCGTCTGAACTTCCCCTTCTCCATCCTCGTCATCATCAACTTCAAGGTCGGAGTCATCTGGAAGATAAAGCTCGTCTGAATCTTCCTCTTCCTCCTCAGTTGAATCTTCATCATTATCTTCTGGATCATCACTTGGAATTTCTTCTATAAATTGGTGTGCCAATGATGACATTGATTGAACTAGGGTTATTGTGTCATCTCTCTGAGTACCAAATGATCTCTGTTTTTCTTTCAATGAAATTAGGCGCTCATCTGTCTGATTGGACCTTGTGCGTTGAGGAGGGTTGATATCAACCTGAACGTTTTTGTTTCTAGTTTCTTTGGGGGTTTCTGTGGAACGTTTTTCAGGTATTCTTATATTTTCTAAAGAATCATCACACGGGAGCGACAAACTTTCATTCATAGCTTCATTTAGAACCTGTATCAGTATTAAAAACAAAGCTTAGTTGTACATATTTACTGCTATATATGCTTACTAAAAGCATATTGAAGACCTGAACTATTATAATAAAAATATGTTTTTTCTATAGTGTAAATTATACTTGTAAAAAATGACCTCTGCTCTCTAACGTTTTGCATATGCCCCTCGCACTTTACCAGGTGTTTCTGTATTGCCTTGTTCTTCCTCAAGCAAAAGTGGTATATCTGGCACAGCATCAGGTTTTAAACGTTTTCTAAAGCTGTACTCTAGGCCTAGAGTACTCAGCATCTCCGGATCTTGATCATTTGTTCGAAAAGTGTACTGAGCACAGTCTATGCCCATCTCCAGGTGTAAAGTCCTTCCTTCTGCAGTAATAAATTCTCTGCTTTCTCAAATTAGAATCTTTTGGAAAGTGGAAAAAACTAAGTCCACTTCCCTTTCCTGCCTTGTTGTTACAACCAAATGCAGCACAGGTAACCATTTTACAATGAAAACGTGTGTAACCTCTATATCTCAAATGTAAACAAAGAACTGATGCTGATAACTGGGACGAACCTCTGACGTAGAGCCTCTTTATCAGTTCAGAATTATGCATATTCACCAGCTGTCTTATCAGCACTACACCGCGGGATATACAAACAGCTTAATAGAAATGCTTGGTTATCTCTTTTTTATCAGCTGCATTAGCATTTTTTACAGGAAATTATAAGATTAACAAAATTTTGTCACAAATCCTTTAACTCACCCGGAGTCGGGGTGCTTGTTGTTGGTACAGAGTTATGGTCAGCGGCAACGGGAAACATGCCATGAGGGACTTTGGCTGCGCCTCTACGGGGTTTCTGGCTCGTGTTATTTTACTTCCAGTCGACCCCTTGGAACTTTGCGCTTCTTCTGCTCGATTCTCACAGGCGGCATCGCGGATTAAAACTTGCTAATATTTTAAAACACCGGAGACTTAATGAAAATCACGTTGTTGCTTGCTAATCCAAATAAAATTATAGGATTGTATTGCAGGGGCATCCGGTGACTGAGGATAAAATTAACTCGTACACAGTGTAAGACAAAACTACAGGCTGTCCCTAAATAAATATAGACTATTTTATATAAAATCAAATAGTCCTCATTACTAACTATTTTTTACCTTTTTTATTCATTTTAAACTAGCAAAATCATTATTCTGTATTGTTTATACATTGTATCGTACATATGGATAAATTTTAATCGTACCAATATATTATTAAATATAATTTTACCCGCGACACATATTTAGATCAGTAATATGTATATGTACTTAGTGTGTATTCATATGTAAAATTTATGTTCGTACGTATATTCAAACCGTATATTAAATACTAACAAATAGTTATAATATGTCTCGGATTTCTACGATGTAAGAAAAACAAACACTACAGATTGCATATTATAAATTTATGTATAAAACATGAATCAAATTCAAATTAGATTGATTATTCAAGAAAAATTCAAAACTATATTTTGACTATTTTCATTCACGTATAATAATAATAATTATATATATATATATATATATATATATATATATATATATATATATATATATATATATATATATATATAATCAAATTACTGATCCACAATTACATTAAACTCTGTTGTATATCGCATATAACTTAATACTTCTCTTACTTTTGATATGGAGCAACACACTCACATTTGTGTTGTACGGAAAAAAAATATTACTATCGTGATATGCTTTGATATGGGTTTTCTTCTAAAGAAAAGTTTAGCTCCTGATAATTCAATGTATCTTCAGTGTTAACTCTGTGCTCTGCAGCTGACGTGGACCTCCGGCAAAACTTATGATCACTAGACTGACACTTCTTGTTTAAAGATTTTTTCCTGTAATAAAATAATTTAGAATTACGTTTTTTTTTTAATTAAGGGGCACATTCACACAACGAGTTGTTTTGAAGTGTTCAATATAAACGTTTACCGTATGACAAATATTGCTACTGCAACTCCGATGATTGTAAAAATGCATGCACCAACACCAATTGTTCCTCCAACAGATAAAGCCATATTTTCCGATGAGAAATATGATCTGATAGAGTTTTCTGTATCTGAAAAAAAAATTCAAATAATATTTTCGATATTTTATTTAAAAATAAATTTGTTGTATAATCTACAACAATTATTATCGTTAGTATTGTTTTTCATTGATACACATAACAGTATATCTCTATCACATTGTTTTCCATTTCCACAACCATATAAACGGTTGTTGCTAATTCTATCACAGTCAAGTGGGGTTTTTTTTTTGCTTTTTTTTTGGGGGGGGGGCGTTAATTAATATCCTTGTAAAAGGCATTTTCTTTCGACGGTATTATAATACAATAACAAGACCGGAATACGCATGTACTCCTATTTTGTTATTCGTCTAAAACTGTAATTAAAGCAACTTTACCTGTGTACGATTGATGAGGAAGAATAGGCGTTTATATATGAAATAAATAACACATATAATTTAAAAAAATGGAATTTCAACCAACAAAAGGATTAAAAAACATAAGAAAAAATACTAGTGAAACCAATGATTTATGACACATTAAACTGATTAGTCAGCGACCTACTTAAAGTGCAATTATCATCAGTCAATCCAGGAGTACAAATGCACCATCCGTCCGTGTGTCGACATGTGTCAGGTTTACAGTTAGGTGAACATACTCGGGAACAGTTTGTGCCAAAATATCCTTCCTTACATGCTAGAAGTTAAAAGATAAAAATATAGCGCCATACTAGAAAAAAAGACAATTACGAAAATATTGATAACTGAAATAAATATTTAAGTGTAATACAATCTAATACTTGCACTTTTGTAAAGTAGAAGGATCCAAAATGAGCATATGTTTGGAATTGTGAATTCTTATTTTAACTATGAACATAATCCAAATAGAATGATCGGGCTGTAATTTTAGTACGTATGCATGATTTTTTGAGTTAACAAAACTTACAACAACAGTGAATATATTCTATATTCAGTAAAAATAAGTGGTGCGTTCTCTCATTTTAGTGAATCGCAATATATATGCGTTGTACTACATCTTTCGTTAACTGGTCTAACTTTACTTTAACCATTTTTAATCAAGTTTTCACCATGTGGGCACATTTTTGTATATATATATATATATATTTATCGTTTAAATTAAGTATAAAATTACTGATAAATGCTTTTTATGCATCTTACACTTGTTACAGTGTTTTCCAACAAAACCGTCCTGGCATCCATTTGGACAAGCCCCACTGATATGGTCGCATGGCTCATTGTTTATACATTGACTGCTACAATGATCGCCACATTTCATTCCAAAATATCCTGACGGGCACTCTATGCAAAGAATGATATGGTGTATCACAAATATCGTACTAATCGACTTACATATGTCAATCAGTTAGCAAATGCATCAACGTGTTATTTAATAATGATTTTGAATTCCCAAAATTGAAAACAAATTTTTTAGCAGAGTATGAAGATTGATCTGCAGCTGCATACTTATACCTTTATTACAGTCGCCATTAGTATATCCCAGGTTACATCCTCCGTCACAGTGACCAGTCTCTTTGTTACATGGAGAATTATTTAAACAGTGATCACTACAGTTGTTCATACAGTCATATCCAAAAGTCCCTAACTCACACTCTGTAATCGTAATTGGTATAAATATACATGTATTATTTAACATACCATATGAAAAAAAAGAAATAAGAATTAAGATTCAGTTTAAATTTTATTACTAAGACACACACCAAAAGCCAAAAATATGTATAATATCATAGTATGATACAATTGATACAGCATCTAAATGGTAAGTATTTTCGCCTTGATGTTAGCAAATAATATGACATATTTGATCAGAAACGAGACAGCGTATAATTTATACAAATATAACATAAATAATGCATTGTTTTTGTTTACAAGTTAATATTTGTTGCAGACGTTAACAAAGTTAAACGGAAAAATGGAGTTGAAATGACACGGTATTCATAATGGATTTCAATTCACGGTTATCACCAGAATTTGTGAGAAAAGACAGACAAGCTAACCGGGTGTTTTGGTTCTTCGGCAAAAAACGATTGAAGGTTTTCAGCAACGCTTTGCTACGAGGCCAGGGTAATGTTGAAATTATATTACCAGTTCTTTAAAATATGTACGTGTATTACCTTTAAAACAGAAAGTTCCTGTCCATCCAGCTTCACATCCTTTATCGCATTGACCTGTCACGTGGTTACATGTAGTTTCTTCTATAAAATGTCCTGTGCATTGCTGACTGCAGTTAATGCCATACCATCCTTCTCTACATTCTATTTATATAAAACGCATTCTTCCTCTTTAAAGTGGTTTAATTTCATTAAAATAGGACAAATTAAGGAAAATCACAAACAATTTGAATTGTTTAGAGGAACTATATGCTATCTCACTTGTTTTACAATAAATTCCACTCCACCCAATTTTACACGCGGAACACACTCCACTCTGTATGTGACATGTATTGTCTTTACAGTTGGTGGGACAAGGTGTGTCACAGTTATTACCGTAGACACTGGCATTATAACATCCTGTATAATGGAATGAAATAACACAATATAGTGATTTATTAATATCAGATTGGTTGCATGGTATTGCATTACAAATGTACCTATTCTGGTCCTGATTTATATGCATGGTCAACATTATATAATTAATTTCAAAACTATGACCTTTTAATCAGTAGGAATCATCGAATCTGGCTGACCGTTTACTAAGGTTTTAAGATCTTGAGATGTTTATTGATTTGTATATTTTTATATGGATTAGATACGTGGATAATGGACAACATCAGCATGCTTTACTATCAAAAGAAACAAACCGTAACGAATATATATCGTATAAATATATATATATATATATATATATATATATATATATATATATATATATATATATATATATATATATAAAAAGCACTGAAAATGGCTTACGACACGAACAATTGAAATTGTCAAATTTTCGGGACAATCAGTCCCTTCTTCAGGACATAAGAGAAACAAAAAGAATTACATAGGTAAAAACAAAGAAAACTAAATCTAGCACTACAACTAACACTACTAAAGAACCTATAAAAAATAATAACTACATTTTATACAGTTTTGATGATCAATGTTGATAAGGTTTTACCAATGTGGCCGATCGCTCTGGAGTAATCAATCGACTGTCAACTTCACGCCTGATCGAGTTAATTAGGCTAATTAAAATTGATGTCCGAATTAATAATGGGAAATTCAAACACCCGATGTTAAGTCGTACGGCGCTTAGGTTAAGATCCGAAGTATTTAATTAATTATGTAATGAATCGGAGTTAGGTGTAAAGTAGAAGATAATTAAATGAAAATAAAGAAATATTATTAATAATTAATAATAAATTATGGTGTAATGTCAAACACATTAAAGAATAATGCCCAGATAACTTGCTTTCCCATATATTTTCTTTTGCTTAGCCAGAAAAAGTATTATCCTTTTAAACGTATTTAGTTCAATGCATTTTTGGTGTTTTCTGATTTTTGTTTTTGTTGTTTTTGTCTTAATTTCTCAGGTTCATTTATATTTTTAAAAGAGAAAAAAAATTATAAGTGAATTGCATAGAAATTACTTGTTTATACTTTTTTTACCTACGTATATTTACCTAAAACTTTGATTTCGCAGAGCTCTGTATAGACATTAAAGATTTCATATTTTTCTGAATAAATCATTCCATTCAGCCGTTCATTATAATATATGACGTAACGCCCGAGACCTGTACATATCATTGTAAAGTTCAGGGGCGGTAACTGAGGTCCGTCCTTGTAACAAAGAGTGGAAGCCTTTATATCAGCAATGGATGACACGTCATAGTTTGATACATACAACGATAATCCTGCAAATCGTCCTTTTTGACGGTCAACTGCACAACAAATCAATATATTCATTAAATCAGTGTTAATATATGAAAACAAATGTAAAAACAACGCGGACACATCAAAATTTGATATTCACATTTACATTCTTACTGTGTTTATATCAATACTTTATGCTTATTATTGAATTCATGCATTTTGTACTGTATATGTTATATGAATTGAATTGATTTCAAGTCAGCTGAATGTAATTTGATATTCAAAATTCGACATAATTTGTCTTGTACGTATATAATTATGTTGATATTGTAGATTCTAATAAGGTTAATGTCTATAATGTTTTTTACCTAATAGCTAACCCCAGTATATGAAAATCAAAACTCGAACAGAACTATTTGAGTGAATTTTAACAACTTTTGATGATGTAATCAGGACACACAAGTTTATATACTCTATTTAAGACACAAGATGAACTAATATGTTTGAATTGATTTCAAGTTAATTGCATGTGTATGACATACATTCACCGTCGTAGTTTTTAAACTGGATGTTTATAATGTAAATGTTGTACATTCCACCAAGATCCACCTTCCACCACACTGTCTTATCAGGACCGGCAAGTCCTATTGGTTTTGTCCTCATACACGTTGTTGTGTTTCCATCAATTGCGTTACTGGCGTCATAATGCAGTCCTTCATAAGTATGTGATTGGGTGGCGACTTTTTTGTAGGATATATCATCTTTAAAATAAAAACATTAAGAAAGCTTCGTCAAACAAGTGTACGATTAGAAAATTCCATTAAATTTAAGTATTGTGTTTTATTCTGTTTTTGTTTTTGATAAACTTTAACTAATGAAACCCTTCAACTAATTAAAATTGTCAAATAATATTTCATTTTTCAGTTTTTATCAAACATACCAAACAAAGGGCAACCCTGACAAAACTGTATTAACGACACCTTGAATAAAAAATAACAATAAAGGATTTTTAAAGGTCATATTTGCACAGTTTACTCATTTAACCATGGATCGGGCACAAATTCGCAATTTCTGTGCATGTTTTTGTCTAATAATAATCATTTGAAGTGCCCATTATTCGTGTTATAACTTGAATTTATAATAAACTAGTGGGTATTGTTTTTTTATACAAAAGACACATGTCTCCCCTTCTCACCTAGGTTTGTAATATGGGGCAAATTTAATACATATGTAAGTAAAAAAATGATGATGTTAGCTAGTCTTAATGTTATGCCAGTGTATTCAGGTTAAGCATATAATCTTTTTAAAATTTGACATTTAAAATCCAAAAAATAGATCAGGGTATTATATTTTTCGTAGGGTTCAACTATGTATAAAGGGGCATGGTCACGATTTTGGTCAAATTTTATTTTTCTGTTTTGATTATTTACAATGCTTTAGGAATGCATTTCCAATGACCAAATAAAATTTGAGAGTCAGTAGTTAAGTTATAAGCAAGATACAGGGCTCACAATTCTTTGCCATGTAAACAAGGCTCGTGCCCTGTTTTTGTTTACATAAGTTCAATTTACCAGTAAAAGTTGTGTTACAAGCTGATTTTTTCATCTTCTTATTCATTTTAAGCATAAATAAACAGATCCTAACATTTACTACAATCATTTTAGGTTTCAAACTGGAGTTTTCACTTCAACATTCAAAATGTAAACAAACGCTTTGTTTACATTGCAAAGAATTGTAAGCTTTGTAACTCGCTTATAACTCAACGAATTACACCCAAATTTTGATTGCCTATAAAAATGCCTTACTGAAGCATTGAAAACATTCAAATCGGAAAAGTAATTTTTGACCAAAAAATCGTGACCATGCCCCTTTAATATCAAACATATCTTGTACCTTAGGAATTCTTATGATAACTTGAATAATATTTTTCAAATTACAAATGATCTTGGGATTCAAAATAATTTAAAGTCAAATATTTTGCTACATCTAACTCTTCTTTATATCATCTATCTATGTTTCAAGTCCATTTGCCCAAGTATATTCAGGAAATTACTGAGAATGTTTTTCTTTTCTAATTTGACCTTGAAATAAAATTATTATGTCAAGGAAAATCGACAAAATCAATATGTCTTCTCTTGAAAGGGGAGACATAATTATATCATAAAACCAAAAAATAAAAAACAATGTATTTTCCACGCACTTGGTATCTGGATTTTACTGAAAAATTAATTTAAAACCAAATTAGCTTAGGTGTTGACACGAAAAATAATTTATCTTTGATACATAACCCTTTAGACGAAAGTACGAATGTTTGTTTTAGATAAGGAAACACATTATTTAAAATCTACTGTATGGCGGCATTATTGGCTGTCCCATCCATTGTGAATATTGAACGATTTATAGTAATGAGGTTCATTACTGCATTATTTATCTTCATCTTGTGTTTTAAACAAATTACTAATTATCTTTCGAAAACTAAGTCAGAGAAAGTCATAATTTATTTTCTGAAATACAACAAAAGGATGTCCGATGCATTTAAAATTACCTTATAAAATGTATTTTCTATAAAATAAAATGGGTAAGATATTGAAAGCATATTGAGAGAAAAAATGTGCATCATCTGTATATATCATATAATATGTCAATTGTTAATACAATAGAAGTTGTTTTATATTATCGTCTTACTTATGATGTACCTTTTTCATGCACAATTAGAATAAAGCTAACAACTTATATCGTTAAATGATAACAAACATACCGTATGCCCATGCCATAAACAATCCAGGTACATAGAAAATACAGTAATAACAGTACATTTTCTTTCAAAGATAGCACTGATTAGTCGTTCATTCTTCACAACCAGGAAGTGTATTGATAAATTTTGTACGGATTTACATTTTTGTAATAAAACATTAAGTTGCAAGTAAAGTACTTATTACTTTATAAATGTGGCTTGAACTCGCTTGCTTAGTTAATGCATGGCAACAGTGTTTTATGGTCAGTGGTTCATAACGTATTTGAGCTTGCGGTCTGTAATAGTTACGGCTATTTAGCAGTAGTTTATTCCTTATATTATTTTGCTACGTTTGGTAGAGTGACAACAATGCTTCCTGTATTGTACCAATGATATGGAACGCAATTAAAAATTAAAAATACAATTTGAGTATAAATCATATAATACTGTAAGGGATCGAAATCATGTCCTTTTTTTCCATTTTTTTTTTTGATAATCGATCTCACTTTTCGTATCTGAATCTAACCAAATCAAACCTGCAATTTAAAAAAAAAATTATACTAAAACTTACAAAACTATGTCACCGGCTGATACAGTCAAACCTGCGTTAAACTGCTGTAAAAACTGACCAAGAATCCGGATAATCGAGACCAAGCTCCGTATCAGAAGCTTGGTCTGATCATATACAACGTTACACCAGACATACAAGTATAAATATATTTTTTAATCAATTGTAACTTAAGTATTGCCTTGATCAGAGGCTTTTATAATTCTGTCTCAATTTATTCATAATAAAGTAAATTAATAGTGTACGAATATAAGTATTTTTCAATTTAATACAATATAAGCACAATCTTGCTCATTTAAATCCTAATATATTTTAAGACTATTTCTGTTTGGAAATCATTTATTATCGTGATATGCTTTGATACGGATTTTCTTTTAAGGTTAAGTCCAACTCTTGATAATTCGAAATGTCTTCAGTATTGACTCTCTGTTCTGCAGTAGACGTGGTTTTCCAACAAAAATGAAGAGCATCCGTATTACACTTCGTGTTAGAGGATTTCCTTCTAAAATAAACGTACTCAAGAAGGTGACTTTCAGAATGGATGAATAAAATAACGTTAAATCATGGTTAAATGTTTCTAAATGCTCAACATTTACCTTTTGAACATAATAACCAGTACAACACCAAATACCGCGAAGACGCATGCGGAAAGTATTCCTCCGACAAGTTTTGGAAGATTTTCAGTAGCAGAAAATGTCAGTATAGCATTAACAGTTTCTACAGAATATAATTGATAAAGTTAGTTTAATTACCCCCCCCCCCCCGATAAAAATATTCTAAGTAAATACCGTTTTCGTAACTGAGAGCGATTCTTATAGATATATTGCATATATTAGCTTCATCTTATTAAAAGATTAGATACATAGCAGCATACCTTCGTCACATTGTTCCCCATCTATACAACTATAAAGACAACTACCATTAATTCTGTCACACGTATGGTTGATACAGTGTACACTGCATTGATGCTGGCAATTTACTCCAAACGACTGTGCACATTCGAAAATAATTTTTGAATATCTCAAAGATTTTATTTTCAGGATATATTAGACACATCAGTATGCATGTATTATTTTACCGAAATAGTCAGCCTAAAATGTTAATTGTTTGCGTACAATGTGATATTAGCAATCTAATGTAATGTTCCATTTAAATATGTACCAACTGTCGAATAAAATAAAATTTAAGGAAACAAATAGGTGACACGGGAGAAAACCAGGAACGAGTCGATATTGGTATCTTACTTCTTTTATCTACGAAGTTAATTAGTAAATTGTCTCAATATAACCAACTCCATCCCTACACAAATAAGCATATTTGAATGCGACAAAACGGTGACATATTTAAGAATAATTTTATAGCATTATCTGTGAAATGTTTTATTGATACTAAAATCCATTCAAATTACAACAATCATTCATGACACGAAGCTGATTGGTTAGCGACATACCTGTGGTACAATTATCACCCATCCAACCTGCGTCACAGAAACACCATCCGTCTGTGTATCGACACGTGTTAGGTTTATAATTAGAAGAACATTTCAGTTAACAGTTTGTACCAAAATATCCTTCGCTGCAAGCTAGAAGGCAAAATATATACACCAACATATCCGAAGAAACAACTTATAAAAATACCCCCCCCCCCTCTAAAAAAAAGGAATATGAAATATTTAATGTAATCAAATGGAATGACCAGCTGTGTATAATTCCTTCACATATTAATTTTCTGTTTATTGGTTTAAACATAACTGAATATTTCTTACAGTTATTGCAATGCATCCCTATATATCCATCCTGACAACCAATGGCGCACACTCCAGTGATATGGTCACATGGTTCATTGTTTATACAATGACCGCTACATTTATCGTTGCAGTTCATTCCAAAATAGCCTGAGGTACACTCTACGTAACGAAGAGTTAAAACGATAACAAATACGAGTTGTTTTTTTTTGTATTTAAGAAATATCAAGATCAGGTAAAAAATTCTAATGTATTATTTAGAGCACCCATATATATATATATATATATATATATATATATATATATATATATATATATATATATATATATATTTATATATATATATATATTATATACCTATTTACTGGCTATGAGGACGATAGCAAGTTTATTGTCCCCCAAGACAGCAACTATTTCACGAGGCGAAGCCGAAGAAAACTTTATTTGTCGGCGATGCAGAATTTTTTGATTATAAACAAATTAGAGTTATCGAACTTTGAATTTAATGCAGCGATCGGATTACGTCAGAGATGTTCCGAGATAAAAAGAAGGAAAATCGAATGCCGCCGGTGAATAGTTTCGATGACTATTCACCATGGGCAGATATCTCGGAAACTATTTCACGGTTAGATAGAATAGCATGTTTATTCAGTGTAATTTTATATAGAAACTATTCACAGAGGTATAATATATATATATTTGCCTTTGGTGCAATCATTATTAGTATATCCCGGGTTACATCCCGTGTCACAATGTCCAGTCTGTTTGTTACATGAAGAGTTGTACAAACAGTGACCACTACAGTTGCTGATACAGTCATATCCATAGGTACCACCATCGCACTCTTAACAAATAAAAAATGAATTAATTTATATTGTTGTTCATGAAAGGAAATATTAAATCACGTCTGTTCATAATATCCATTTTTGATGAAGGTTTCAAGTTTTTAAGTATTGTCTTCATTTTAAACAAAAAAGAAGTTTTACCACAGTTGTACAACGAATAAAGCATCGTTATATTACATCTATGGATATTTTAATATAAATTTTATAGATGTTGAACTGCTAGCCACTCCCCCCGTAAAAATATACTCAAAATCGTTATTCTGCTACATATCTAATGCATGCATAAAGTTATATTTCTTTTTATCAAACAGGCACTAAAAACAATTTCATACACATGGACCCTGATATTTGTACCTATGTTACGGTGTTTTCCTGTCCATCCACCGTCACATCCCTCATCACACTGACCAGTCACGTGATTACAGAAAGTGCTGTCTTTGCAATGTCCTACACATGGTTGACCACAGTTCACACCATACAATCTTTCTTCGCAATCTAATTCATAAGGAAACGTCTTGTTTATAAACCTTTGTTTCAGTAATCATTTATTGACACATTGGTTGCTTTGGTTTGGTTTTGCGAGGTTTTTCTCCTTTTTTTTTTCTTTACGTTTTTTATTTTATTTTTTGTTTGATTACTGGTTAATACACATATCAAATGAAAACAGGCGGTATAATACATTACAATTTTTTGAGTAACATACGTGTTTGGCAATAAACCCCAGTCCACCCTGGTTCACAAGCTAAACATGTTCCAAATGAGACATGTGTTGTCATTACAGTTCATGGGACAACGAATGTCACAGTTACTGCCGTAAAAACCGTTGTTATAACATCCTAAATCATGCCAAAAAAAGAAGAAAGAACTTGAATCCTACATTATTTTCTCTAATATCCTACTTGAGCGCTAGATTGTAATGATTTATCAACAAAACCTCATCCTGATTGTATATTGTACAAAAACGATGTATACGGCAATTTGATACAAATCAAACTGTTTATGAAAAAGCTCCATTTCACTATTTAGATATATATATTTAACGATATGTGATGCAACAATTTTTCGAGATTTTAATATTGGTTATTTACTTATCATTAAAATGAGAAAATTATATGTTGTATACGTTTTGAACGTTCCTTGGGATAAATGTATTTCAGAATGAAATATAATATTTACCAAAAACGACGACCTCACACAACTCAGTATAAACATTATAAAGTTCAAATCCAGGTGGGTAGCTTACTCCAGCCAATCGTTCGTTTTAAATAATAACATAGCGTCCAAACGCTGCGCATACTGTTGCAAAGTTCAGGGGCGGTAACAAAGGTCCGTCCTTATAACAGAGACTGGAGCTTTGTATATCACTAGTGTTTGACACATACAGAGAGAAACCAGCGAATCGACCTCTTTGTCTCAACTCTACAAAACAGTCTATATGTCAAAAAAAAGATATATTGACAAAGAATTGGGGAAAAAAGTATCAATAGTGATGTATAATTTTTATGTATACTTTTCATTTTTTTCAGAACATATTAGAAAATATTTAAAAAAAAAAAACAGACATTCAAGGAAAAAAAAACGCTAGGATATAATCAATGTTCTTGTATTAAATGCATACCTCTAGTTTATTTGTAACACTAAGTAAATATAAAAATTATTATGACACACATTTTTAGTATCGTCACAATTACATGGATTCGAAAGCACTGCTACGTTAAATAGCATCGGATTGCCTTTTGGATGAAAAACATTGCTTTTGGACTGTTAGTAATACTATTTTGCTGTTTTTTCCCAAGTTAAATTAAAACATTTTAGTGGTCATTGGATATACATGGTACAAAACAAATTAAAACCTGCAAAATCCGTCTACATAAGCTGCAATGTTCTCTAATGTGCGTGTTTGCGTGTTGCAATATGCAATTTTTAAGAAAAAGATTTATTCTGACGATCCTTAAACACATCTTTTTACATATTTAAGTTACGTCAAAACGTTTGGTTTTGATAAATAAATTTTAAAGAACCATTTATATATTATATAAATAGTGCTTCTCGACGGTTGACATTGGTTTCGAGGGGTGTCAGTTTTAACGGCTACCCTTCCAAACAGGTACTTTTTATTTCATTGTACTGAATGTCCTAATTTTAAAGAAAGTTTACTGCTTTTATTTTTATTATTAATTCAAATTATTTCAAACGCATAACTGACTTCTTTAGGAATGACGTGAATTCTAAGGCGAACCGTACGCACATAATTTATGCATAATTTATGCGCATGTAACAATTCGTTGTGTTATCCGTTGCAAAAGTGTGTTGCTAACGCTGAGGGTAATAGTACGGATTATAAACTGCGTCTAAGCCAATTCGATTTCAGTATTTAACATGAAAGTATAATAATATAAACTGCAACATAGCTTACTAGTAAGCCCCGCTCCCAAATCATATATACCAAACATGCAAACTTGTCTGCGATTTTGATACACATTATAACACAGAACTTCCAATATATGTTTTGACAGGTGCGTAAAATACTATGGCAGTGTAAGAAAGCTAAACGTGACATACACAGTTGTTGAAAAAACAAAACAGTATATATGTTAAAGTTATATCAAAATTTTCTTTAAAAATTGAAATATCTGCACCATCGTAGTTTCTGAACAGGATAGTAATACTGTATATGCTGTATATTCCACCAAGATCTACTCTCCACCACACGGTTTTGTCAGAATAACCAACTCCTATACCTATTGGATTTGTTCTAGTACACGTTGCATTATTTCTATCAACTGCAAGATTTGCCTCATAGTATGGGCCTTCTTGTGTATGTGACTGGATCGCTGTTTTTTTATTTGATAAGTCATCTACAAAAACGTGTATAACGTATAACGTAAACGTGTCTTATTTTGAAAAAAAAACAAAGAAAAAAAACCCCAAAAATAAACAAACAAAAGCAAAATAAAAATAAAATAAAATAAAATAAATAATAATAATTCAATAATAAGTAAAGAAAACACCCTTTCAAACATTTTTTTTATTCATAAATTTCGACTGTGTTACTAATTTATTTATAAGACTTATTATTTGGTATAATTATACTTTCATGTTAAATACTAAAATCTGATTGGTTTAGACGCAGTTGACAATCCGTTCTCATAGCCTCAGCGTTAGCAACATACATGGCAGCGGGCTGATAGAACGAGTTGTTTCATGCGCGTAAATTATGCGCGACCGGTTCGCCTTAGAACTCACGTCTTTTCTATATAAAAGCAGTACAATTTGCTATAAAATTAAGACATTCAGTATAATAAAATAAATAGTGCCTGTTTGGGAGGGTACGCTTCGCGTCGGTTGACAATGCTTTTCTCGGGGTGTCAATTTCAACGGGTATCCTCCCAAGCAGGCACTATTTATATAATAGCAATGTAACGTTGAACACTTTAATATTGTAGCATATTGTTATATTTAACTTATGTTTACGTTTTAGAAAATCTAACCGTTCAAAATTATGAACATAACCGCGTGTTTACAATTGTAGTAATGCAACAGTCAAACAAAGATATCGTGCGATGATCATTGTGACCTCAAAAATATGATTTCTTGAACTTTTAAAACGTTCAAACAGATATACACGTTTTCTCTATAGAAACTACTTTTCTATAGAGTCATAGGAGGAAATGTATTTGCAAATATACACATGCATAAATAATATGTGCATTTGAAACAAAATTACATACAACACGAGAAAGGCATAGTTTAATATGTGAACTGATTCTGTGTAAATACAATACTATTAATACCCTAAAGCACATAAGTATGTATTTTAAAATATTTTTTCTGACATATATTATCTCAAAATTTACTACCGTTGTCATCTTTGTAGAGCTTTTCAATACATACATGTAATATAATATGTAAAAATGTATTGTGTTTGGCAGACTCACATTATACTCTTAAATGCAAAAGCGTATAAACCACCATACATCAGGGACAAATAGTAATGTTACAAAGTTCACTGGGATCTAAATATGGTGATCTAATCATTTGAAGTAAGTTTTTTAAAAGAATTGATCACTTATCAACCAAGTTTATAATCGCAAATTTTGTTATATTGTTTTTCTATAACTTATTTACACAATCGAGAGAACAGTTTGTTTGAAATTATAAAAAAAAGAACTTGCTTATTTAACTTCCATGAACCCCCCAACCCCCCCCCCCCCCAAAAAAAAAAACCATAATCAAAAAAGGTCCACAAACTATCGTTTTGGTTTTCACAAATTTCGTATTTGTAAATTGCGTAAACAAAATAGACAAAATGTTCCCAAGAGACAGAAAAGTAGATTAAAGTACCGGTATTATCTGAAAAAGTTTATGTAAAAACATACCATTTTACGCAACCATTAAATCATTATACCGAGCGCAGCGAGAGGCGGGGCGAGGCTTAATGGTAACACGTATATATAAGAAAATCAGTGAAAAATGAAAGTTGAATCGGGGTTACTAAGGGCTGAAAAATTTTCTTTCAGCCATGTGCGCCGCCATATTGGCCGCCATTTCGTCCGACAAAGTCAACTCATTCATTAAATGAGTGGTGCTTTTCTAAGTTTATTGTCCATTAACTCTAATTAAAACTTTCCAAGTTTTCAATGGAAAGTAATTTAAATGAAAAATAATTGATTATGCATACCAGATAAGTTTCAACAGTGCTTTAATCAAGAGATAAGACTAGTCTTACGTATGTGTTATCAAATGATTAGGTTGAAAATAAAAACATTAACATCAAGGAACCGATCTCTTAGATATATGATACTGAATAAAGTATAAATAGAAAATTTATCAACTTAAGAAATGGATAAGCATTAAAAGAAGAAATAAAAAAATTTCGGACTCACTTACTTTTCTTCGGCTATTTCTGAAGGCACAACCTTTACGTTTTACGTATGAAACATGACGTCATAATGTAGACTGGGCACGCGACGTTTAGTTTAACTGTTTAACTTTGGTTTATGATTTTAGTAGACAGGCAGATCGTACCGTGTGCGTTTCAAATAAATTTTGTTCTATACAAAACAAAAATCAAACTGCACTATGTTAAATCTGCGCTCGGTCAAACGTTCACACCGTTTACATATTAATACATATACTTGATTTGTATGTTAACAAGATGTAATTATAATCGGGGCGATTATAAAGTCTCCCAAACGAACGACGCTATCATATAGAGTAGGGATGACCCACAAAGTTTCATGATGTTCCCAGGGGTCCTTTACTATATATCAGATGAACTAACATGACCCAAGGAACAAGAATATATATAGTTTAGAGGTGGGGATATTAACCGTTTTCAAGATATTCGGGCACTACCTGTTTAAGGGGGGTCAGGGCCACACCCATGGCCCATGACCTACATACCATATGATGCCCCTTGACACAAGGAACAAGAATATATATGGTTTAGGGGTGGGGTTCTCAACCGTTTTCAAATTATTTGTGCACTTCCTGTTTGAGGGGGTCGGAACCATCCCCGGGGCCCATGACCTACATACCATATGGTGCCCCTTGACAAAAGGAACAAGAATATATATGGTTTAGGGGTGGGGTTCTTAACCGTTTTCATGATATTTGGGACCTTCCTGCCTGAGGGGGGTCAGGACCACCCTAGAGGCCCATGACCTACATACCATTTGATGGCCCTTAACACAAGGAAAAAGAATATATATGGTTTAGGGGTGGGGATATTATCCGTGGTCAAGATATTTGTGCACTTCCTGTTTGAGAGGGGGTCAATACCAGCCCCAGGGCCAATGACCTTCATACCATTTGATGGCCCTTATCACAGGGAACAATAATATATATGGTTTAGGGGTAGGGTTCTTAACCGTTTTCAAGATATTCTGGCACGTCCTGTTTGAGGTGGGACAGGACCACCCCCGGGGCCCATGACCTACATACTATTTGATGCAACTTAACACAAGGAACAAGAATATTTATGGTTTAGGGGTTGAGATCTCGATCGTTTTCAAGATATTTGGGCCCTTCAAGTTTGAGGGGGGTCAGGACCACCCCCGGGGCCCATGACCTACATACCATTTAATGCTCCTTAACACATGGAACAAGAGTATATATGGTTTAGGGGTTAGGATTCTAACAGTTTCTGAGATATATGGACAATTCCGATTCCGGGGGGGGGATGGCCCCAGGGGTCAGATCTTATAAACCCTAAATATTGCCTGTAACAGTCAATTTATAATTCTGAAAACCCGATATTATTATTGTTGTCCGTTTTTAAGTTATAACCATTTACAATAGAGTCGTCGATTTTTCCCATATGGTTCAATGTTAGACCCCACACCCTTTTGACCCCCCAGAAAAGTGGTTGACAATCCCCAAATGAGAAAAATCAAACAGCGTGCACATCTAGATATGCAGGCCTATCGTATCCTAGAGTTTTTTACAATTTTGTTCAGCCATCTCTTATGAAGGGTAATCGTGTTCAAAAATCCAGTCATGTTAACTTGTAAATTCGAATATGCAATCGTGTTGGTGTGTGAGCCTAGGTATGAATGTGTGTAATTCTGATCGTGTAATCTATAAAAAAAACACTCTAAAGTTGACTCCGCAGACCCTTAATGTAATTCTTCCCACAGATGTACATTTGCCACTTTAAAATGCTGTTTGTTATTTACATGTAACGTGTCACTATACTACACATTTTCCATTGGTAGTCTCTGCATTTTTATCTCCGTTTTCCGGAAATAGCACAGTTGACATGTTACAAATCGACAAATGTAAAGTCTACAAGTTTGTCGATTTTTGACATGACCATATATGGAAACAGTGACGTCACAGATAGCTGCAGGAAAAGGCCTGCCGTAATCGCCGGAATGGGCACAGAATGAATAAAAAATATTACATATCATATTATTTCTGGATAACAACATTTTTTTTTAGGAAGTACGATTTTTCGAACAATAGATTATAGGCTCGGTGTCCATTATATCAAGAGAATCCAAAAAAGATGCGAGTGAAGAATTCAATCGGCATCGGATGTCTTAGATCTGGAAAATTTTAAATATCATGCTCTGTTTAAGTGCAAAAAAACGACGGCATCCTAACATCCAGACATGTCTTAAACTTATTAGAACCCGACACTCTTAATGAAGCATTTGGTCAATTGCTTATATGTCATAGCTAGTTGAGAGTGTTTCGGCGGTATTAATAGCACATGTCATTTCAAAATTGTAATAAAGCCCGCCTCGTCAGGAGTTCACCTTATGCATAAATCAGTTAATCTCTTTGAACTTCATTTGGTTTTAATTTGGATCTAATGATTAGATCACCTATATTTTTGTGTTTACTGTATGCAACCATAGGAGGTGTTGTGAATAATTTTTTGCATACTTCGTCATGTTGTATGTTATCCCAGTATTTCATAAGCCGTTTCCTTAGCCCTTTTATACATGGGTTAATTTGGTCACCAAAACGTTCGGTACAGCCTTTTTATTGTTTTTCTTCTTTTGTTTATTGAGAAGATCCATTCTTTTTGCAGAAAGAGTTTCTTGCATAATAGGTTCAATTTCTGATTGTTTGTAACCTCTTTTGAGATGAGTTTTGAAATTTTTGAAGATATTTAGTAATACAGCTTGATCACTAGTATTTCTCAGATGTCTGGTACATTCTCCTTTAATTAGGCCCTTGAAAACTGATGAGCTATGAGCACTCTGTCTGTGCAGGTATTGGAAGCTGTTAGTTGGTTTGATATATGAGCGAATGTCTAATCGCTGGCTATCTGAGAATCTTGTTCCTTTGTATATGGTCGTGTCTAAAAAATTGACACTGGTGTGAGATAATTCATAAGTAAATCTCAGATATTTATGACAAGAGTTCCCTATGTCAAAAAATTATTTAATTTCATCCGGGCTTCCATTAAATAGAATAAAGCCGTCATCTCTATATCTGCCGTGATAGATAAGTTTGTCGGCATGTTGAAATTTAGATATTACATCATCAGTGATGTCTTTCATACGTATATCTGTAATTTCTGGTGACGGGCGTGCCCCCATCGCCGCGCCTATAATTTGTTTGTAATATTTTCCGTTAAACTCGAAAAAATTATTTTCAAGTATGCATCTGAGAAAAAAGATTAGATCAGAACTGTAAGGTCGAGGTAATTCAAGACTAGAATTGTCTGCTAAATATGCTCTCTCGACAGAATGAAGTAATTCATCAAATTCCATGTTGGTGTAAAGTCTACAAGTTTGTCGATTTTTGACATGACCATATATGGAAACAGTGACGTCACAGATAGCTGCAGGAAAAGGCCTGCCGTAATCGCCGGAATGGGCACAGAATGAATAAAAAATATTACATATCATATTATTTCTGGATAACAACATTTTTTAGGAAGTACGATTTTTCGAACAATAGATTATAGGCTCGGTGTCCATTATATCAAGAGAATCCAAAAAAAATGCGAGTGAAGAATTCAATCGGCATCGGATGTCTTAGATCTGGAAAATTTTAAATATCATGCTCTGTTTAAATGTATACACGCATTTCTATTGTCTTAAAGTACATTTAACAAATCGTGCAAGTATACTTAGAGTTCGGCTGAATAAAGAAAATATCACCAAAAGCATCCTTATCGCTACCACAATGTTGAGACAAGAGCCCCCCAGCCCCCCCCCCCCCCACCCACGAAGAAGAAAAAAAGGGGGTCGGCCTGCTGATTAATTAAAGAACTGAATTATCGATAAGAAAAACTATCTTCCTGAAAGCAGTAGTTTTAAGATTTTGATTTAGATGAGACATGAGTAGCGGCATTCCCTCTCCTTTAAATGAAAAAAAAAAATGCCAGCCCTAAGGTTGACTGTAATAGCAAAAATGTTTTGATATCAAGCAAATATTAAGGGATATAAGTGTGGCGTCCTGAATCTCGATTCAATCCAAACACACTCAGTGAAGTTGGTTAATCAAAATTTTCCGGAAAGCTTTACAGCTTTAAAGCCACTTGTGAACATGTACTGATTACCATAAAGTAGCTACTTGGTTTTGTAAAATTACTGTCATTACAGTATATATTTATAAGATTTTAAAATTAATACGCTACCATTTCATATAGAATCAAATCTGTTTAACCCACCTGTTCCTTAATTTCAGAAATTCGATTTTCGAAGAAAAAATATAATTATAAAAACACACTAGTATCCCTTTTTTATTTCTGCAGAACCTTTCAATTTTTGACAACATTTTGTACTTTAATTAATGATTATAAAACTTCTTTCATAACAGTTTCAGATTGTTTTATTATTTATCATGCACTTGCACAACAAAGTCATTTTGATATTTGAAAAAAATATATAGATATATACATTTTATCGCGAAAAATTACCAATTTGTTTTTACAAGTCGTTTAATTTTAAAGAAATGAGGAATATAAAATTCACTCTCAAAATTCTTAGCATTTAGGTAAGCAATGAAGCTATATGGGCTTCACGGCGGTCTCCAAACCCCATGCTGCACATAAGATATTCACCCCCTAGGAAATTTCTTGATCCGTCTCATTTCTAGAAAAGAGCACGTATTCAACTTTATATTTTTCAGTTTAAATTACATGTCAAATTATTTAAGCAATATTGGCATAGATTTTAGGCAATTTTTTTTAGTAAAAGTTAACCCTTATCGTATATTACATGTACCCCTTGTTATGGGAATTATATTACAGAAACCAGCGCATTTGTCATACCGGCACCGATTTTTACAAACATTCACCTCTTCTTGTTTGGTCAAGTTTCATACCATATGCCGATGCTAAACTAAACCCTGTTAGATAGGGAAGAAATTGATTGCATAACAGTATGTTGTTATTACACTGACAATTCGATACTCATAATACTCCAATACACATTAACGTGCAAGTCCAGGAAGTTTAATAGAAAACATAAACAACATGTTTATGGAGCGCCTTTCTTGTTATAAACCATTTGTTGCAGGATTTTTATTTCAATGAACATGTGTCAAATATTTAAAATACTAAATGACTATTTTGGACTGTAAAAAAATATTTTACTTACAGATTAAATAAGGCTGCGTAATTTAACCATTATTAGTATACATTTGTAATGCAACAAAATTTTAAAATTTGAAATACGATCTTTGAATGATTCATTATTTTTTTTTTAATTCAAATTCTGCACGGGATGAGCATCTGACATGTAATCAACTGAAAGAATAGTGTTGAAAGGTGACTGATTAGCAGAGTTATGCCATTTATATTAGTCATATGTTACATGTAGTGACCTCTCAGTCCCCTTTAAACTGACTGAATGGAATAGATTCATCGTGTGCTTATATCCTATTTCGTCGAGCGGATCAGCTAACTACCATAATTACCGATAACTCATTACACCAGATTAGTCGGGAAAAATGATAAAAATATTAAGATGTAAACAACAGTTCTACAAATGCTAATAAGTGTATATATTTGTTATTAATATCATTTTTGTGTAATATGCATATATTTAAACAAATGTAATTAATCTTATAGCATATCTGTTTTATGTAATTGTGTACACTCCGCGATCGAATTAACATTACCGAAACACGGTTAAATATTTTGTTCTTTTCAAAGATTCTTTAGTTCCATTTCATAATCAGACAATTTTAGTATAATATTAAATAATAAGAAATTCATTTTTTCTTTAAATTTCGTTTTATTGATCTTTTAATCATTAATATGATGGTATGACAAAATGTGACATACCTTATTTGCTTGGTGGAATGCAGGATACGGGGTGTAGGTTGGGTAAGGTAAGGATTAAGATTATTCTGTCAACTTTTATGACAGCAGCACTATACATTGTGATGCTTATTTACATGATAGAATGCAGGATGCAGTTTGTAGGATAGGTCACAATAGGATTAGATTAGAATCATTTTGTCAACTTCCATGACAGAGCATCGTACGTTGGGTGCGAAATTGTGATTATCGTTGCCTATACAGACATGAATATCACCAGTGACACTGAACAATGCAGCTGCATCGAATAATTAATCAGTGCCACATATTGTAATCTTCATTCAAGATGAAACCAGAAATCCCCCCCCCTCTCTCTCTCCTCCTCATCCTCCTCCTTTGTTTACAGACCCCAAACCAGTAACTGTATGAATCAGATGACCCTTCTTCAATAATGAGCTTGCTTCAAATTCAGAAATCACAGCTTCATTTTGTTTCCTTACTTATTCATTGTAAAGTCCCACACCTCGCCCCTCTACCTCCTCTAATTGGCAACACTTTCAGTTTTACCAGATGTCCATATATGATGCTTTTATAACATTTTATTTTCTTTCATCTGAATCTCAAATTTAAAATCAGTGTTCTAAGTTTTAAAGCAACGCATTTTTAATAGAATATTACCATAATCATAAAGTGCATTTTTCAGGTAAGCATGACTCACGTTTAAAATACGACATTAACCGTGGCTAATTAAAAAAAATGATGTTTAGTTATGTTGCAATTTGGTTTTTCTTAAAATTTTAGATTTAACTGAGAGAAACTTTATAAAATAGTGAATGCATTTCTGTTTTGAATTAAACTTTAATTGAGAGCCATCAAATGTTAAAATATTCAAATGGTAAAAAGGTAACTAATAAAGACATAATTTATTTGCAAAATCGCATTATGAAACTTTAAAAATTATAAGATATGAAAGCGATACTCAAAGATAAGTAGAGATTTATATTTGTTAGTTGCTTTAGTTTCAATCGATTGCTTTTTAACTGAACATTATTATTTTTATTGGCGTGTCACAAGTATACATGTTATGATTTTAAAAAAAAATATTCATTGAAAACTTATTATGTTCATTAAAAAAAGCAATCAATTAAACTGATATTGAAATTATCAAAGCATTGAAAGAATAAAATCCAAAACACTTTGTGTAGTGATCATGAATTAGAATTATAACAAATACATTCAATATGTAAACTATATGCTATAAAATAACTGATGATAAGTCCAAATACAAGTAAATACGCATCTAACAAAGAATATAAGTACAATAGCCTTAGCCTTAATAACATTAATTCATGCACATGAAACTATTATCATCATTGAATTTTTCATCAATAGAACAACGTTTTGATTTAAACAATAAAACACAAGAAAACAAATTCAAGGCAACATAGAATGATACAAAACATAACATGTTTTAAAGTAAACAGGAACATTAACTAAATGGATCATTAATAATAAAACAATAACTTTTGGTTAATAAACAATGAAACGATTGAAAAAAGCAACATCAAAAACTTTAAGATGGCAGCAATATGGCAAATCTTTAAATAAAAGAAAACAAAAACAAAAACAAACCAAAAATAAAAAAAAAATAAAAAAAAAATAAAAAATAAATGAAGAAAACAAATTTACACTAGTAGTGCAGACAAATCATTTAAAAAAAATAAAATATGCATCTCAAAACCACCAATGTCAGCACAAAACAACATAATTTAAATCTAATTAATATGGATATAAATAACACATCATCAAAAAGTCCAAAAATAAAGACAAAAAAATCATCTGGTTTAGGCCTTTTACAATGACGTCTTCCTAACAGTTTCCGTAAACACAGTCATTGAGAAGATATTCCCCTACAGCGTCATGACAAAGTTGGTACTCCTCCTGAGATAACAAGAGCATTGATGTTAATACGCACCCGATTAGCAAAGTAAATTTCAATCCATCTTACACACATTTTACATGTAAAGTGGAAGTTGGTATTAAATTAATGATTACATTGTGTGAAAAAAATGGTAAAATATCAAATTTTTATTTAAAACGTATCAACTTAAATCACTGAAACTGATACAAATATAAAATTGAATACCCACCACAGTGGACACACACTCTGGTCTACGTATCTGGATCTGTCGTACAGCTGTAAAGATGTCCACCTCTCTATCCACGGAGATCTGTTCCAACACGTTGTATACAACAAAGAATGGCCCACAGCGTGTAGCTCCGTCTCTTAAAAATTAAAAATATGATATTTATAAGTTAATATTTTCAATTGAATAATCGTGTACACCTGTTCCTCCTATATTAGCGAGTAAACAATGATAAAACATAAACAATCACTTATTCTTACTATTATGTCGGGGATATAATTATATGTTGGATCGTTTCGTATTTAAATTACTTTTTATTTTGAGAAGAAAAAAAAAAACAAGAAATACTCCTTAACCTTATGATAATTCATCGAGTAAATTATCATTAAATTTTAATTTCAAAGTTTTATTCTAAGACAACTCTGCTAAATTTGATATTTAAATGATGTAAATTATAAAATAGTATTTATTTTTTTAAAATAGTTTATGTCCATGTTTTGCTTTAAAAGAAAACAACCGTTATTTAATAAGTTAAAGGGAAGTAACCCAATCAATCATAACAATTTACATCGCTTAGTATTACCTCGACAGAACTAGAACCCGTCCCTTTTCGTTCGTTTTTTCAGTTTTGACAGCCTTGATCACATCCAACAGAATTCTTTTATCGGATGTTCTGTGTTTTTCACTCCATTTTGGGCATTCCAAAACAGTAATGTCCATTTGGTTAAAACCCTAAATATTATCAATACATGAATGCTTCATTATGTTTGAATAATAATAATGTAAGTTGATGCATGATTCTTTCTTATATTTAAAATATTAGAATGTTCATATATTTAGTGCTGCAATGTGTTGCTTTAATTTCATCGTTATTATTTCTCTTAAGACTTTAATTTTGCTTTAAAAATAACGGAAAATACCGTTGGCTGTATATTTAATCTGTTGATTGTGACGTTTGACGCCTTAGTGGAGGATAAGTTCTTAATGTAGAACATTCCGTCAAATTTAGTTTGGCCTTCCGATGGATACCATTTGGATGTCTACAACGAAAAAAAAACGACATTTGAACCGAACTTGAGTTTCATAGATAGATAAATAGATAGATAGATAGATGAATGATATTAAAGAAAGTATTTTCCATACAGATTCGATGTCCTTGAGTGGACACAAGAAGACCACAACACGAGCGTCAAAGTCCTTGACCAGTCTAAGGAAGTCCTCAGTGTTATCTGGTAGAGGGTACTGAGCACTGATCAGGGAGTCCTTCTCCAGGTACGACTGTATAAAACATACACTTTGAAAAATACATTGTATCGGAGTGAATTTCAACTTCATTTATTTATAACAGACGCCTCATTTGACTTGCCTCGTGTAAAAAATATGTTCTTTCTTCAAAATTACTATTCATTTGATTTGAATAAAAATGTATTTTATAGGTAAAACATAAAACGTCAACTTAAAATCAACCCCATTATATCTAAAACATTTTATCAAAATCAAAGGTGTGTAAATTCGTGATATTCTACCTGGAGAAAAACCGCGTTGTAATATGTATTATGTCCTTTTATGTAGGACAGATGGCACAGGAACTCCTCAACTACGATAAACAAAAGTGTAAAAAACAAGATCTGTAAAAGTTTGAAAAATGGGTATGTGAAATTGATTTCATTCTTTGATGAAAACTCTTTTGATTACTTTCACCGACACATATTCACGTGTAATCATGAAGTAGCTCGTTGACGTTATTGGCTTGATATTTTTTTTACCAGGAAGTACGCTTTCTGTGTAATTAGCTGATATCTGAGCCCGGCCAGAAATGTAATCTTGTTGTGTATACTCCTTTCTTAAAGACAGTAACTCCTACAAACATGGTAAAACGATTAGATACTTTTTAGCTTATTGATCAACATGTTAGAAAGAAAGGGTAACAAATGAGTAAGTGATAAACACTGAAACAATAAAAAATCTAGGTGTAAATTAAAATTTCGATATTCAGGTGTATATACCTCCAAATCGGAAGAATAGAATTGCTTTTGTTCTACATCCCCACAATTGGTATAACAGGATTGTTCTTGGTAGTGACTCAGAAACTTTTCTGTTTTCAAACATTTGGACCGACCACTGAAGGCGTCTTTTAGTGCTAGGTACAGCAACCTGTACTGGTCCTTAGGGAAAAGATAATTATAATTTCATAAATGCATGTCAACCACAACACAGATAGGTATAATGATATATTTTAAGAAGATTTGAAATATCAAACACGTAAACTGCTCGCATAATCTAAATGTACTTGTATTACAGATCAGTGTGCGAAACGGTACACGGGGTTTTTTTTGTTTTAAAAATTGGTTTGATTAAGTTTGTGTGTTCAGGTTGTGCTTCTTAAAACAACACTATACGTATTGAGTGAGGTATATGTCACGAGGAAACATGTTGATAAAGGAAGAAACCCGTGGAAAGACATTAAAGGAAGTTTTTCAGGTCACTTTACATAAACAAAGACAAGCAGGTGCTTTGAAAGAAAGAATATTATTTCCTCTAAGTCAAATGTCATTTCCTTGATTTCAAATAAGATTTATTATACTTAATTTTCTTCCAATCAAAATGTTTAATTCAATACGAGACTTTAATTACATAACATGTTTTTGTTTTTTAAGGAAACTAAGATTTTGGAATCAAACAGCACATTACAAAAAAAACTGGATTGAGGATATAATTTAGAAGGAAATCTTATCCACGTGATACCATAAAGCAAATAACATTCAACCAAAAAAAACCAAAAAACGCCTGAGTTTCTTTCAATTTCAAATAGGACGAATTTCCGCTTTGTAAATATTTTATCGAATGAGTGGCAAGTAAAAATAAACATATTTTGTCGAGAAACGAAATCAATTTTTTTTTTCGAGTTTAAAAGTGCAATGAATGACCCTAAATAAAAAAGATTTAATGTTTTCCTAATTTTACCATAAAAACATTGTAATAAAAACGAGATCTACTAGTAGTTAGTTTACAGTTCAACATTGATAAAAATATAACAATGATGAATCTGGCAGCCGCAACGAGAGGATGGATGTATTGTAGTGCAATAAATAAAATAAAAATTCATATGTAGGTGTAACACAAAGAAAAAACATTGATATTTTTTGATAACTTAAACAATTAATGGTTTATCTGACACTTTGAAGAGAGGTGAAAATGCAACATTTTTGAAATTATCTTAATTAAAACAACGCCCTACATCTCCCTGAATCATGTTCATCCTGTCCTTCCTCATTGTCCTGACGTACATCGGGACGTTGATTTTACCAGTTTTCTCCCCTTCACGGTAGAGGGCGTCTAACGCAATGTACGTCCCAGTTCTACCAACTCCTGCACTAAAAAGCAATTCACACAAAGAATATTTTTAATGGAATTAATTTTTCTAAAAAAAATTAACTTTTTAGTTAATTGGAAACTCTACAACATTGATTGGTGGTGAAGCTCAAATTGCTAATGAGAACAGTTTGTTGATAATGAAAAAAAACATAAAAATTTTAGCTTGAACATTTTGCCGAAAAATATACACTATTTAGTATATAGAGAAATAGAGTAAATTTTAAGTGTCTGACATTTTCCGCAGAATTCATCAATTCTCTTAATAGTTATTATTTATGACATATGTGTTCAATCACTGTCATATTATTAAACTTTTCAGTTATATAATTTCACCTTCGTATAATATAATATATAAGTATAATAACACCCCCACTCTCCCCCCCCCCCCAAAAAAAAATAGAAAAAAAAATCAGTAGTCTTTTGGTATATGCATTATTGTCTTCAATGTTGGGCAAATTTAGTTAACCGGTAAAATATCAGTAGAAAAAATGCTCAGTATTATTATCTTGTCTCTTGGACGTGGGAAAATATTAAGTTTTATATAAAAGGTCGCTGCACTCATTTTTTTTTTCTCCGGTTGAAACGCATAAATCCCCCATATTGTTACCTGCAGTGTACCACTGTGTATTTTCCAGCAGACTTCGCGGTGGCTCTGATCACGTGACGGTGGAACACGACCAGACTGAGGGGATCAGCCACTCCGTGGTCTGACCACGTGGTGTAGTGGAACATCGTCACGTGACGATCTGTTGTGGTCTACAAAGATATGCTTATTAAAAGATTTGAAATGTCATTATTAGATCATTCGTCTAAATATTGATGGTGTATGAAATAAGTCGAGCTCAAACCATAAAGTCAGCAAATAATTCATGTTTTGATATATTCTTACCTCCAACCTTTTTTCTATAATTATAATAGTGTTTTAATATAACACAATCGAAACCCATCTTCATATAGATTTTTTTTTCATTCGCATACACATCCATCGTTTTTTTTAAATACATTTAAACTCATTTAAAAAGACTTTCTTACATTCTAATTTGGCATTTTCTAGGCAGCTGAGTATAAACGTTTGCCAAATATCAACAAAACTCGAAAAAAAGAACACGTAAAAAGCGAATTTACAGGTAAGAAATTACGTACTAGGGGTCTGCAAATTCACATACATTTGTAATGAATCTTAAAACAAAATCGGTTTAAAAAAAAAATCCGTTATACTAACTTATTTTTTTATTTTTCCTCATACCTATTATTTTTTGCTCATTCAAGACGAAATCTTTCTTAAGAAACCTTAAATAATCTGCATGTTTGACCATCGATTATGGATTGCTAATTCTTGTAAGGTAAATGTGTACTTGTTGTGTCATTGTTTTGGGGACAGAAAAATTTAACGTTCATTTATTGCTTATAACGGTGACGTCTATAAGTAACAATCATAAAGTTGTTACTTGGGTCAACTTACAATTATATTTTTTTATAATTTGAAGTAGTTGAAGAGTTATTGCTTGTAAAAGACAATTTAATCCAATTTTAGCTGATGGCACTTTAATATGCGCTTTATTTTGTTATAACATATTTTATATGATATAATAAAGATTTGTTTAGCACAAAGACGCGTTTTCATCATACTATTTATAATATATTGTGGTTCTGATATTTTGCAATGTTTAGTTACATGATCAAAGTATTTTGCTAAAAAAATATTATATTTTACCTGAACATGTGTATAGTTTTTTATTAAGAGTGAGTTCGAATATATGGCGGCCAATTTGTGACCAAACAATCCATTAATGTATTTGATGTTAATTCAAATGTTTGTGTAAAATGAAAATTGGAATGCAAAAATTACCGTTCAAAATGTAAGCAAATGCTATGTAAAACCATGTACAAAAGACAGTACAGTAAAATCCAGTTATATCGAAGTCCTATGGACAAGTTGATTTATTCCGCCATATCCGTAATTCGGTTTATTGTATACAAATATTAAGTATATGAAATTTGCTCTATATACGTTTTCTTCAAAAATACTGCAATAAATGCGCAATGAGGCATTACATTAAAATATTTGTTTTGAAACATAAATGAATCGGATACAGATTAAAGAATATGCGGAAAGACATAAATTCAAATGTATTCAAATTGGTAATGTTAACTGTAAAGGACTTAGTTATAGGTATAAACATGACTCAATATCAATTTGCTATATCCGTAAAACGCTATATCTGAATTTGTTATAACCGTAAAATTAATACAAGGAATGAAAAGAATGTGGAGCGGGACTCCACAAAACTTCGCTATATCCAGTATTTCGCTTTATTCGTATTCCCTACTAAAAGGTTTTTTTTTTTTCAAATTAAACCTGAAGATATAAACCAGATTCGACTCATGCTAAAAAAAATCGTTTTACGGTCAAATGCGACTTGCGGCAGTGATATGAATTTAATTATGATATACTTGTATATGCTAAATTACATAATAAAAAATTAAGGTTGTTTTTTTGTGTGTTGTTACTCATATCTAGCAATGGTAATAATGACTCAGTTAAATGTGATCGCATTTTAATGAGAATATTGTATATAAATACTACTCATAGAATTAAAAACAAGTTTGAACTACTAATTGATACTGTTTTCGGTATAATACTTTTTATAATGCTCTTAGGAACATATTGTAATTTTTATACAATAAGTTGTACTATTGAATTTTGGTTTATTTAACAAATTTCATAAAGTCATTAACAAATCGCCTCACAGGATATTTATAGACATATACACATTATAATGCAAAATACTATTCCCTATGAATATATTCTAACGGTGTGATTTTATACCCTCCCTACTTTTCTAAATTTAAGTTATGTTTTTAAAGAAGGATTCATACACGTTACTATAATGCTGAAAAATACGTGTATCAGAATATTTCGTTCTTCTACAAAATTTCATTGATTGGTGTTTTAGACACAAGGGGCGTTATGGGCTGAATTTGCTTGTGTCAATTAAGTTTGTGTCCCCTTAACTGATATCTACGAATTTCTTCAGGGGTGTTTGCTAAAGATGTTTAGCATACATTATCATTTTTAGATAAAATGAACCATTCTGAACTTTATTCCCCCGTTGAAAAACTGCATGTATAGCAGTCAACATCATCGTTAACGTTACTGATCGGAATGTGTGATCATAGGATCATGTAAAAATCGATTCAGTGCGTGTAATTAGAAATACGAAACATGGTACAGACTCAGCTAAGTTAAAGTCAAAGTAAGTAAAATATTCAAAATACAATTTTTCTTTGTATGAAGATAATCAAAACTATGTAGCATTTATTTCAAAAGGATTGTTTGTTTGCCTTTAATTTTGATTCGGTTTGTTACCTACAATATGTCAAATATTGTCATAATTCATTTTTTACTATGTAACCCATATTATGTACTAATAATAAAAAAGTTCTTTTATTTATGTACAGGACAAGAATGGAACTTTGCCTCACCATCGACGCTTGTTCACTTTTTTTAAATAAAACATTAATTGAAAATACAAAAAAGCTGATTGAAACCCCAAAAAAGTAAAAAAAAAAATGGTTAATAGTTTGATTATTATTGTGGTTATGTTCATTCCATTTAGGGATTTTTCTTATAAAGATGTTTAGGTTGTTTTAATTCATAATTAATACTTAGACGTTTTTATTATTAACAATCTATATGCAAAAATTACATGTACTAAATATAACAAATGAATATAATTGAATTAAATCGTGTTTTAAAAGATATCCCATGTACTATTAACGGCGATTTCCATGCAGATATCACACTGTTAATATTATATTTTAATTCTGATGTTTTACCGATTTGTTGTGTATCTTGAATCGCCTGATGATGTACTCAGCGAAGGTTTTCTCTTCCAAATGTCTGACTGTTAGTGTCCCTCCTTGAAGTTTGTCGTTAATATCTGGCCAATACTGGGCACACTTGTTCTGTCATTATGAAAAATGTTTACGGGAAGCGTGAAAAAGAGTGCCAATATCCCATTAAAGCAATGCAAAGTTGAGCTCAACATTTAGAAAGTCCACTACAATAAATCATTTAAATATCAAAGTGGCTCTTAGCAATCAGGATGACATGGCTTTTGCATACAAATGACTTTGATTCTTTGATTCTGAAATTACAATAACAGTAACTAGCATTGACTGTTTTTAAAATTGTCATCAATTTATATATCCTGAAGATAAAGTTACACAAGAGGCCCACATGTCTTGGCGGCCACTTGAGTATCACACCCCTTGATGGATCTTTCAGAGAGTCCCTTGTTTGTATTTTAAGCTTCGTTTCGGAGTATAAACTCTAACTCAAGACGCATCTGACTGTTACCCCCGCTTTTATATTTTGATGTTTGCAAACATAAACTCAACTAGATACGATCTCGATACAATTTCAGAATTACCCCCCCCCCCTTACTTTCAGATAATGTATAAAAATCCATTATTACATAATAAATATGTGTGGCAATGAGTTTTTCAAACAGATATTGTTACGATCATCAAATGCATTACAAAATCTTAATCGTTTTTAAGTTATTTGTATTAGAGTTTTCAAGTGTCTTGGCCCCAAATTAAAGGGTTCAGCCCCTTTTTCTTGATTTTATAAGAAAGGTCTCCAGAATACTTACATGTGTTTTTCTTACACCTATCTAAAACTGTTGTTCATTTTTGAGATACCAATGATTGAATATTTTGGGGCCATCCCTCTAGATCCTCAATGGGGAGAGACATTGGTGTTTTGAGAAGTGGAATTGATTAGAATCATCAATGCAGAAATTTTCTCTTCTACAATGCTTAACAAAATATGTCTTCTTCTCTAGATATATTGAGTCAAAGTTTAAGGTCTTTGGCCCCGAAAAATCCCTTTTTACGTAATAAGTGGGTGTTGAAGTGGGTTTTTCAAACAGATATTGTTATGATCAACAACTTTGATTCACTAATGCATTACAAAATCTTTATCGTTTTTAAGTTATTTGTAATACATTTTATGAGTCTATTGGCCCCTAATTAAAGGTGCCAGTCCCTTTTTCTTGATTTCGTTGGTAATATCTTTTAATACTCTACCACTTTTGTTATTGATGTCTTAACAAAATATCAACTGATTAAAAGATACAGTTCAAAACGTATGAAAATTTTGATTAAAAATACGTACCCAATTTTCGGGCCGAGGCGAGCTTTAAGAAATTGCGCCACTGGGATTAAAAAACTACATGGTGCACAACTTTAAACTATAGTCTACCTATCCTGAGAATTTGATATTTATGTTTCTAATAGTATATGAGTTTATGTCTGCACACAATTAGCCGAAAAAACTTACAAAATCGGCCGTAAATCGAAACCGGAAAGGACGATATCAAAATTTAAAAAACCTTCTACAATAATGACCACTGGCACTTATCTTTGAAAAAATGGTCGAAATCGGCCGAGTACTTTTCGAGAAATGGTGTGCACAAATTTTTTGGAAAAAAAAATAAATTAACTAGACACGATCTCGTTGCGAGCAACGAGGAGGTCTTCCGTCCAATTTTAGAAGTTGACATACATGTATGACCTTGATTTTCCTATTCAACGGCTTAACATGATTTGGAAATAGAAGAAAGGGGTCTTCATTCTAAGGGCCAGAGACTATTTTGTTTCAAGTGTTTTTGTTGAAAACATTTTGACCCCTCTTGGACCCTAATTTGAAGGGCGAGCCCCTTTTTCTTGACATTAATTAAAAAGTTTTATAATTTTAAACACATTTTGTTTATCAAGCGTTAAGAAATTCATTACCGTTCTTGAGATATCTGGGAAAGATTGTTTTAGGGGACGAACCTTTATCTCCTTATAGGGGCCATTAAGGACATGTTGTTGGTTAAATATTGTTAATAACATCATTCTGAGCATTTTCTCTTCAAAAATGCTTTTCAAAATATTTTTCCTTTTTATCATGTAAATGATCAAATATGGGTCTATAACCCCTTAAAACCCCTAATTACGTAACATTTGAGAAAACTTTTATCATGTATGGGTAAATAAATTGGAAGATAAACATTTTTGCTTCTTTAGCATATAACAAAATATTCATCAGTAAGAAGCGGTGCATGGAAGACCTTAGACCCCTCATGATCCCTAATGTGAGGGGTCAGTCCCTTTTTCTTGATATCCAATGAAAGGACTTTTGATTTTAAACACATTCTGTTCATTGAGTGTTTAGAAATTCGTTACCGTTCTTGAGATATTTGGAAAAGAACGTTTTAGGGACCGACCCCTTTTCTCCTTAATTACTGTATGATAAACATTTTTGCTTCCATAACATATAACAAAATATTTCATAGTAAAGTGCTATTTAAGAAAGACTTTAGAGCCCTTTTGGCCCTTTTTTGAGGGACCAGTCCCTATTTGTTGATACCAAATGAAAGGTCTTCAGATATTGAACACATTTTGTTTAACAAGTGTTAAGAAATTCTTTACCGTTCTTGAGCTATCTGGGAAAGAACATTTAAGGGGCCGACCCCTTATTTCCTTATCGGGGCCATTTAACAAAATTTTGAGGGTTGATTATTGTTTAGAACATCATTCTAATAATCTTTTTTTCTATATTGCATTTAAAAATATTTGTACTTTTTGAGATACAAATCATCAAAGTTTTTGACTTCTGGCCCCTTAGAACCCCTAGTTAGGTAACATGAGAAAATTTATAAAATGTATTGTTAAATTACTGTATGATAAACATTTTTGCTTCTATAACATATTACAAAATATTTAACAGTAAAGTGCTATGGATGAAATACTTTAGAGCCCTCTTGATCCCTAATTTTAGGGGCCAGCCCTTTTATCCAAATGTCAAACGAAAGCCTTTTTTTATAAATAAACTTTATTTGCTCTATATATCTTAACAAAATGTTTTCGAGAAAAGAGGTAATCAAAAAAAACCTCGAAAAATGATGGCGCATTTTAAATCTCAATTTTCGAGTCCATGCGAGCTTCAACGCTTTTCGCGATAGATATAATTTTAAACCTTCATGCACAATTTCAGTCTTTTGTCTACCATCACTGAAAATTTCAAGTTTAGATCTGCTATAGTTTAAGAGGAGTACTGCCGACAAAATACTCCTAAGAAAATCGCTAAAACGACGATGTCTCAAAACCGGACGTGACGTCATTAATTAAAAAAAAATGCAATTAGGTTCAGATTAGATCGCAAAGTGTCATAAAAATCGATCAAGCAGTTTCCAAGGTCTCGCGTGTACAAATTTGTAAGAAAAAAAATATTAATATAGAAGAATAGGGAAAAAGAAACAAAGCAATAACAATAAGGTCTTCCGTTGGAAACGTAGACCTTAATAATAAGAAACAGTACGAAAACAATAAGTGCCTCCGTTTGAAACGGAAGACCTCAATAAGAAACAGTACGAAAACAATAAGGTCTTCCGTTGGAAAATACCTTAATAAAGCGTGTGTGTGTGGGGGGGGGGGGAGTTTGAGGATTATCTATATCCTAGCTCCAGGGGCCAAACATTGTAAACATTTTGTAAGAAAACACCTGCAGGCTTTTAATGGTCAATATTTTACAGTTTCATTAACAAAGCAAATAACATGCATACAGATTTAATATTGCTACAGAATTACAATGCATGAAATGATAGCTTTAAAGATGTATGGAAGGGAATTACCGCCAAAATTCTATGTATCTTGCTTTTATTCTTATTATGCTTACTTCTTTATTCTTCATTACATTTACACTTGCATGTCACTTTATTGTTTTCATATTCATGCTTATCCAATTTCACTTTGATTCTCTTTGATCCTTCATTGTTTGCTTAATTCTATGTTGCAACATTCTCTTCTTATTCGTGTAAATTCTTTCTTCTATCTCTGTTACAAACGTGAATTCAAACCCGCAAACCATAAAGCACTTTCAATAAAGAGGAATACAAGTTGCATGAATTTAATGCTGCGTTATGACGCCAGGCGGCAGTGTGCGCGCTACAATTGCTGCTCCCCGAAAAAAAACCCAACGTAGCTAGCTAAATGTGGGATGTTTCGCAACATGACATTTCGCTCCAATGTTTATATGTTCAGATCAAGAAATGTAGGGGAGGTTAATGTACTAAGGGATAATTTATAATTTTTTTTGCTGGGGAGAGGGTGGGGGGGGGGGGGGGGGTAGGTCGAGTTATATTTTCAGTAGGTTTACTATGTGAATTTAAAAAAGTTTGAATTTTCAAGGGTGGTGGGGTGACTGGACTCCCCTCCTAAAATAAAATAAAATTCTAAGTCTGCGCATCAGTTATTTATATGAGACGATATAATCTTACAGTTCTCATAATTAGCACCCGTATCATAATTATCATCATCGCAAGCTTGATATGGAAGTCGGTCAATTCAACTCTTCATTTAATCAAGACGACATGTATGAGGTTCATGTCTCTAAGTTACATGTATCATAGCTTAAACACCTTCAAATCTAAACATGGACATTCAGTTATACATGTACATGATTTATATTAAAATAAACAAAGTTAACCTACAATAAGCATGGCTGTGAATGATACATACACATTTTTATCACTTCGAAAATCTGTGTAAATAAGAAGCATATATTATTTATGTTTTGTATTTTGGAAGAAAAAAATATTTTATTTAGAACTTTATATTAGAATTTTTATTAAGATTTGATTTAGATTTTAAACCAAAACGTATAAACAGTCATATCACATACCGTATTTTAATCTATTTGCCTGGTTTGTTTTCGTTTACTCATTGTGTAATTAAGTCACTGATAATTTAGATTCGTTAATTTTACCGCGTATACGTATATTTACTTCTGCGACTCCACCGTTCTGTGCCGAATCGCAAGAATATAAAATCGCGTGCACCAAACTTTGTATTCATATCACAAGTTCAAAACTTTTAGAAAAATAAGTGAGATTTTAAAACCTGCAGTTTTAAGTTTTTTAACCCGGAATTTCACGCGGATATTAATTCATCGCATTTAATCAGGGATACACAGTACTGTAGCCTAACGAGAGGTACATAGTGATTCATGCAAGTGATAATTTTCACACGTACTAGAGTACATGTACAAGAAAAGCTACTTCTAAGTATTTCGTACCCCAGTCCTTTTATTGTTTTTCAGAAACATCTTTAAATTTGGTTTAAATTTATTTCTATTTCATCTACATGTTCCACGGGTATCTGTGGACAGTCCCGTGCATCACCCCACCTCTTTTCACCTCAAATGAAAATAAAGTCCTCTCGACAAGTACTTATGACATGTTCCTCTTCTAAAAATTAACCGTTCCTGCAAATAATTTGCAAATAATTTGTTACTGCATTTATATATATGGTGCATTGCATTGCGGATCTAGAATGAGATCAGATCCACCCCCCAAATGGAAAATTCACACTTATTTAATCAACCAATAAAAATATTAATGCAAAATTATCTCTCAGACCCCCAACCCACCTATGATTTTTTTTAGAACCGCGCGGAGGCATTTTACATGTATACGAAAAAAAAAAATCCGTATCTTTTTTAGTCTGCGTATATCGTGGCTTGTTAAAAATTGACTATATTAACACGTATTTCATATTCCTATACTAAGCCCTTAATTTGAGATGTTTTCACGAATTTATTAAATTTATGCCATTTGTTAGTTTCGTTTTAATAAATCTTCGGGAGCAGCAATTGTAGCGCACACACTGCCGCCTGGCGTCATAATGCAGCATTAAATTCATGCAACTTGTATTCGTCTTTATTGAAAGTGCCTTATGGTTTGCGTGCTTGAATTCACATTTGTAGCAGAGATAGAAGAAAGAATTTACACGAATAAGAAGAGAATATTGCAACATAGAAATAAGCAAACAATGAAGGATCAAAGAGAATCAAAGTGAAATTGGATAAGCATGAATATGAAAACAATAAAGTGACATGCAAGTGTAAATGTAATGAAGAATAAAGAAGTAAGCATAATAAGAATAAAAGCAAGATATATAGAATTTTGGCGGTAATTCCCTTCCATAAAGATGAAGTTAAAATTGTAAAAGTTCTTAACGGACGACTCTAAACTAATGGCAATATGTTACCTGATAAACTTAAGTGACCTAAAAACAAATGTTTACAAAATGGCTATATTTGTCACCCACCAAAGAAAATCCTCAACCTCCGCCTTATGGACAGTTAGTTTCATAATTTAAGAAGATGACATTGTGGGAACATAAACGATGCATTTAGTTTATCTCCATCGACTGTGAAAGTACATAAGAACATATCATAAAATGTTATGTGGCCATATTGGCCTTACCGAGGGGACTAAACCCCTGACCAAGGGGACATGTCTTTTAAAATTCAGGTACAGTGTATATGGGTATTAAAATCATGCATTTAGTTTTCTTCAAGATATATATAGGAGTAGAGAAGGTTTTCTAAGATTTCATGAACACTATGAAGCCATATTGACCCCACCTTAAGGCCTAAACAACTGACCAAATGACCATAGATTTCAAAATATTAGTACCCAACTTCATTAAAATCCTAACCATTCATTAAGTTTTCCTTAAATATATGGAAATAGAGAAGTATATTTTTTTAGATTTAATACATTTTCAATATAAGGCCATATTGGCCCTTCCCCTGAACCCCTGACCCAGGAACCATGGATTTCACAATTTTAGTTGAGGGCTTCATGGCATTATAACGATGCACTATTTTTTTTTCAAATGCGTGGAAGTAGAGAACAAAGGGTTTTTTTTTAAAGCGTATTTTGTTTTACATAGTTAGCCCCGCCCAAGAGATTCTAGGGGTGGTAAGGTAATAACTTTCACAACCTATACTTCTCGTATTCTAGAGATGCTTCAAATTAAAAAAAAAAAAAGAACAATAATCGCAATTGGCACTGTTGTTTTAAAAAAGTTAAAATGTAAAATTGTTAACGGACGACTCACGACGCTCAGACGAAGACCAATTGCAATAGTTCATCTGAGTGACCTAAAAAGACGGAAACGCAATGTTTGATTGTCATAGCGCCCATGTATTTCTGATGGTATCATAACAGAAACATCTAAAACAGTAACTATAGACAATTTCCGTAGTATGTTTATATAATGTGTTAACCTTTGTTCCCTCTGAAAGATTGGTCAAACAGACAATGTTATAAACTTCTTCTTGCCATATCATGGTCCAAAAATCCGCAATTGTTTTTGGTTTGGGACCTTTCGAAGATAACATAAAATAATAATAGGTGAACATTTAAGTAATGATTAAAATCAAAATGATTACACTGTATATGAAAAGGTCAATTCTTAGATAGGTTACCCTGGGTGGCAATGTATGTCCGCCTCTCTTTAGTATCCTATTAAATACAAAAAAGACATTCAAGTCTAATGACGTATTGTGAAACTAAGCTTTTACTGATAAACATACTAAGAAATAAAAAATAAAACAAAATGTTTTGTCAGTTTTCTTTTACAAGTTGTGCTCTAGAACCTGATGAACCTGATGAAGCATTTCTTTATTTTTATTTGTATTATCCGCGTTTTGGTCCGCAATTAAAACACTATTTATTAATTTATACACAAGCTTTACTCATTTATGCAAGGTTATGATTTATTTGTGTATATGTGAGAGACCATTTATCAAATACTTGCTTCAATGTAGTTAGCATTAATGTATCCCCCTTGATCGCTGGCCGCATTCTTTAGAATAACACGTGAGTGGTCATCTAATACCAGAAAAAAAGAATAAATGATCAACTGTTTGCATGCATGCTTTTATTAACATTATCTGAAACGGTTAAAATGCGTACAGGGGAAAATGGTGGTGTATCTATTTTTAGCTTTGTTTTCCGGTTTCTTTCCCTCCATGCATGGATGGAGCTCACCTCGAGGTATATCCTGTAATGTACGTGTTATAGATATAGTTTTACAACCTTTAAAAACCATCGTTAACAATTTTTAAAAATGTACATCAAATAGAAAAAAAAAGAAAAGAATAAATAGTCTTACATGATATTCACTCTTAAATCCGGTGTTTTCATTGAGAGACATGTTTGCAATCTGTGCTTTCATATTCCTGACAGGAATGTTCTTATTGGTCGGAGGACCTCGTTTTGTTTTCTCAGGCAAGGCATATGTAGATTCTGCGACGTCATTTGCGCGCATAGTTTGTGTTTGTGATCTACAATCTGTCATAAACAAAATGTATATTTATGTTTTGTCTGAATTCTAAATCAATGGAAAAAAATGAGATCTAAAAGTGAATGGAAAAACTTACTTGGTAATTTAGATTGTTCTTTCATACGTTTATTTGTATGGAGAGGTTTTGCTTCCATAATAAATGACTGGCGTTTGGCCATGGCCGTTGTTTTTCGTTTAAAGCTACATAATTGCAATGCAACAAATTATAGTTAATAACTATTTAAATTTCAGTCATCATTAATCAAAACCATCACAGGAAATTTTATCAAATCAAAAATGCTTTAAATACACGTCTTATTTCAACGCAAATGAACCCAATATCTTTACCAAGGCGCATACCGAGTAACAAACAAAGCCAATACAACTCCGATTATAACAATCACGCATGCGCCAAGCGTTCCTCCAACAATTACAGGAAAACTGCCCGATGAAGATAGTGTGTTGAGATATTTTTCAGTATCTGTAAAACCTGAAAAAACCCAACAAAACTAACTAAAACTACACTTTTATATTGCATTATTTATATTGGTCAGTAGAGCCAATATTTGGAATAAAGATTTATGCCACAAGTAACTATATTTTAAAAAAAAATGCTATTTCCACGGTTTACAGTTTCGAACAATTTTTAAAAAGTCCAATTAAAATAGCTACCATGGAATTCAAACTTAGCATGTAAGTATGCCATTTAAAAACCTAGTTTTACTGTATTTGTTTAGATTTTAGGACACATAAACATATCTTCTGCACTTTCAGGAAAAATGCCCCAATCAATAAGGTACATCTAACTTGTAGGGTTTGACTTAATGAAAATGTTAGAGCATAAAATTAACTGATAAAATTAAAAGTGTATTCTAAAGTTGTTATATGATGTACACTTGCACTTGATGTTAAGTTGCGAAGAAAAACCGCGTTTACGTTTTTAAAGAGACTCAAGCTATGCAAATTCCGTCTACGAATTACGTTTGTTATTGCGTTGATCATTTACGTATCAATTCTAACCTTTGATCCTAAGATCAGAATATATTACATTTTTAATTACAAGACTAGCAAACTATGCATATTATCAATTCATACAGTCGCCTAATTATAACTTTACCTTAAAAAATAATTAAATATAATTTTAAATGGACACTACTACTTTATAGTACGGAATGGTATTGTCACTGTCTGATTTTTGTTTCAATTTTGATTTATATCTATCAACTTTAATGTATCATTTTATGTTGCCGAAGGCAATTTGTAATTGCATGAATTTTGGTTTTGCTAACATGGTAATATTTCCATGTCGAATCAAATTCTAAAGTCAGCAAACCTTCCCCAAAGCTTCTTTACTTAATCACACAATGTTGGGAATAATTTGTTGCATAAATTCGACTCAATGCACACTTTACAATATTGGATAAATATTGTTTTAAGTTAAGCTCACTATTATATTAATTAACCTATATTCCTTAGTTTGTGCAAAAGTAAACTGCTTAAACAACTAACAAATACCTAGCTTTGCCACAATAATTGCTTGGATAACTATTGGAAATCAACTAATTGTAATTTTTCTCTTGTCTTTATGTATTTCATAAAACAGTCAGTATGGATTTGTAAAATATCTAATAGGCTATGATAGCATTACCAGTGGTGCAATTATAACCCGTCCATTCTGCAGTACAGGAAGTACACATTCCATCTGTGTGTCGACATTTGTCAGGTTTACATTTCGGTGAACACACATTGGAACAGTGTCTGCCGAAATATCCTACTTTGCATGCTATAAAAAAAACCTGATCATAAGTGGCATATAAGATCAAATGCTCAAAACACCCTTCATTACAAACTGGGGTTAAAAATACATGAACAGTTTACAAGCAACATATTTAAGCAAATTTAAGAGTGAGACAATTGGTCCTAATAATAAATTCCGAATATGATTGAAAAAAGTGGTTAACTTAAAATGTACTTTTTAGAGCAGTGATTATCTAAATTGCATTGATTTTTTTATTTCTTCCCTGTAAAAATTGTTTGTAAAAGCGTTGATAATTAAGCAGTCATTACAATAACTATACTTTGACTTCTTAGTAGTTATCATTTTTTATCAATATAATTTGTAAAACTAACATTAATTTAATGTATTTTGACCCAAGTAAATTCAATGGATTGCGTTTACATTGTTAATGTATGTTATCAACTTCTTTTCCGATTAGCAAAAAATAATTCACAAAATCAGCTGCCTTCTAATTTTTTAGCCTAATGACTGATATAACCATATATTTACCTTTGACACTGGTCAGGTCAGTACATCAAACGAATAACGTTTTGGTACATTCAGGACTTATAGTACAAAATAAATGACTACGTCTTACTATCATCACAGCGCCCCTCAATATACCCGTCCTGGCATCCACTAGAGCACACTCCACTGACATGATCACATGTTTCATTGTTTTTACAGTGTCCGCTACAACGTTCTCTGCAATCCATTCCAAAATATCCTGACGGGCACACTATGCAAAAAAGGATGAATTCGGCATGTCACGAGTATAATATGAATAAAATTAAATCAATAAACATATACATGAAACAGTAAGATGGTAATGACTTTGGATTATCAACTTAAAAACAAATAAATCTATCAATAGCATATACACATCAATAATAAATTTTACCTTTGTTACAATTACTATTAGTATATCCCGGTTTACATCCCCCGCTACAGTGACCAGTCTGTTTGTTACATGGAGAGTCCTTCAGACAGTGGCCACTACAGTTGTTGGTACAGTCATATCCATAGGTCTCGTCTTCACATTCTGGTTGCATATATAAAATAACATTGGGGAAAAATTGATATAGAATATAGTTTAACACATCGTATAAAACAAGAGGCCCATGGGTCTCATCTCTCACCTGAACGACAGCTCCTTGTATCATTCTTTTTCAATTAGTTTTAAAAATCATTTTTCCTATATATTTCTATGTTAAACTTTGAACTTCTCTTGGGGTCCCAGTATTTTCTTGAGAATCACGGATTTAACAATTAGAATCTACATTATTTGAGGCCGTATTCACAGTAATCTCACAAAATAAAGCATTTTCTTTCTTGGGAGGACGATTTTAAACATTTTCCTTAAGTATTCCTTATTTAAATTTGAACTGTTCTTGGGGCCTCAGCATTAGTGTGGTGTCACGGTTTTAACAATTTAGAATATACACTATCTTAGAGTGCTTGAATAGTTATCTCAAAAATTGAAGCATTGTAGTTCTTGAGACGATGGTTTTTAAACATTTTCCATACATATTTCTATGTTAAACTTTGAAGCTTCTTGAGACCTCAGTAATAGTCCGGGGGTCACGATTTTATAATTATATCACAAACTATAGCATTGTAGTTCTTAAGAAGAAGATTTTTAAACATTTACCCTACATACGTCTATGTTAAATTTTGAACCCCTCTTGGACCCCTAGTATTAGTCCGGGGGTCACAATTTTAGCAATATAAAATCAACACTATCCCGAAATACTTGGAGATTGAATCTTATAAATTGTAGCATTGTAGTTCTTGAGAAACAATTTTTTAAAACATTTTCCCTACATATTTCTATGTTTATTTTTGAACCCCTCTTTGGGGCCTAGTATTAGTCCGGGGTAACGAATTTAGCAATATAAAATCTACACTCTCTTGAAATACTCGCATATTAATCTTACAAATTGTAGCATTGTAGTTCTTGACAAACAATGTTTTAAACATTTTCCCTAAATATTTCTCTGTTTAACTTTAAACCCCTATTGGGGCCAAAGTATTAGTCCCTAAAATATCAAAATGCCAGGATAACGTCCGCGATTTGTTCATTTATATCCATAGGAACTATAATTGTTTATTCAATAATTAAAATTCGGTAATACAACGAGAGCAGTACACTTGAACTGAGCGTTCTGAAAACAACAAACTTTAATCTTTACTAGTGAACTTAAAACAAAACAAAAACTGCCTTCTCTTCCAAAATGTTATCCTGCCTAAATGGTGCATGTAAACAAAAGCAGCGTTAATGTTTATAATCATTGTTATTGTTAAAATTAAATGCACTGGTTGAATTTTTATAAAATAGTTCTCAATAGTTTGTAAAATATGAACACGTATTAATAAAATACACTTGGTAATGAAAAAAATTCCGATTAAAACCGATTCTGATTTTTTAAAAAAAATGTTATATAACATTTATTACATGTCTCTTTCGGCTACAATACCAGAAAATTTGTCCCTTGGTAACAGGAAAGTCCAAATGTAATATGACGCCCTCTGCCTTCGGTGACGGGAGACATAACACTCCAGGGTGGCTTTCCTTTTACCTCGGGGCAAATATTCTAGCATGTCGCCCGTGAAGCAAGGTAATATATGTATAATATATCATTAGTTATATAATTTTTTTTTTGTTTCATGCAAACTTTTTCCTACCTCGAATCTGCGTTTATCGAGCTTTTAAATTCCGTGACGTAATAAAAAAAATAGTCCAGTCTAGCAATTTTTGTTTAAAAAATAATTTTTTTTCACCCCCCTCCCCCCCCAAAAAAAGAAAAAATAATAAAAAAAAAATAAAACTTGCAGGGAAATGTTAGAAAATACATGTATTTCTGAATAGAATGTGTATTTCATAAAGCTTGAGTGATTAGTTTAAGTAATACAGTAGTTTCATTTCAAATAAAAGGTACAAATGATACCATGGAGCTGACAAACGAACTAGAATTACATGATTTGCAATAATGATGGGTTATTAAAAATGATTTTGAGAAAATACAAGTTCTACCGTTATCACACAATTTTCCAGTCCATCCAGCATCACACCCTTCGTCACATTGACCAGTCACGTGATTACACGTAGTACCACCTTTACAATACCCTTTGCATTGTTGACGACAATTATCTCCGTACCATCCTTTTCCGCATTCTATTATAAAGAAAATTGTTACATATTCGTTGAAAATAATAATTTCCTAGCTAAACACAATTGAAATGTTACATGATCAAAAAAAGAAAATACACGAAAAAACTTGACTTACAAACAGTTTGTTATCTTACTTGTGTTACAATATATTCCAATCCAACCAGGTGTACATGTAAAGCACGTTCCGTTTTGTATATGACACGTGTTGTGTTTACAGTTGGTGGGACAAGGTGTGTCACAGTTACTGCCGTAGAAACTAGTTTTATTACACCCTGTATTAATGTATCAAATCTAAATAAATTACTCGAGATATAAAACGTTAAACGATTTTATATATATATATATATATATATATATATATATATATATATATATATATATATATATATATATAACACAAAACTAGTATTAAAAACGAAATAAAAATGAATATCGTATTGAATAAAGAAATTAGTATATTCTGGAAATTTTGTGTTTTTTTGTGTTTTTAAGCAATCCAAGTTCACACTAAATTCGTTTAGTTTTTTTGTTTAGATATGTTGATTTCTTGTTTTAATAAATGTGTTTTTGTATGTGTATACCTTGTACTTTGACTTCACATAGCTCTGTAATGACACTGGTAACTTCATATCCGGTAGGATAGGTAACTCCGTCCAACCGTTCGTTGTAAAATATTACATAGCGTCCAGATTCTGTACATGTTGTTGTAAAGTTCAGGGGCGGTAACTCAGTTCCATCTTTGTAACACGGAATGGAACCTTGTATATTTCCAGTGTTCGATACGTACAGAGAAAATCCGGCAAACCGTCCTCTTTGGCGTTCGTCTGCACAAACAATGTAACGTAATTACTCAGTGTTCCAATTGATATTAATATCTTCATATTGTCTTCCTTACAAATAGAATTAACTACCTTTTGTGTTTACTTACAAACTTTCAATTTTTCATGCGAGAACACGTTAAACGCGCATAAGTTCCGTGTGTATGATTTCGTGGTCTCAATCAGTTATTCATATTTGAAATTCACTTTAACGAATCTAGATGTTCACCAAACAATCCACTAGATCTATCTTTTTTTCTATGATATTCTAGGTCATAAACTACTAATAAGTAAACAAGGATCTTATTCAGCGCTCTTTGTCGTAAGGAGATTAATATTGTCTTATAATGATCACGATTATCAAACTCTCATTGATATCTTTTTATTCAACCAAAAAAAACTCTTAAATAGGTCTAAATGAAGTTGAAAAAAGAATCAGTAAACGAATTAAAAGATAAATAATTTAAAACATTTTAAATTCAAAATATAATTTAATTTTATTTTGATTAATCTGAACTGGAAATATGCAGTTGTTGAGTCTAATTTGCCTTACTGCAAATTTGATAGCTGACGAGAAATTGTTGAGAGTAGAAAGGAATTCACAAAGCATTGAGCCGCGTTGGATATAAATCGACCTCATTTTATGTTACGTAATAATCAGAAACATGAGGAAATAAATCCGATATTTCTAACATTTTTTTACGATTTAATTGCATGTGGATAAATTCATTGATTTTATCCTCTGGGACAGACTGTTACATATCGTTTTATGATTTTGCCGTATTTAGCCCCTGCAAGAATTTATCTCCATGGATTTATGTTAAACAGAAGCAAACGGAACACCGAATTCGACGTTTAAAAAAAAGTAGCAGAAGATACTCGACTATGAGAAGAAGATAAACAGCGATGAAGACATTTTTATAGAATGCATATATTGGTTAAGTAGATTAACATATTGTTTAGCATGGATAACACCAACTTTATAGACAATAAAAATATATGTATATGTGCGCTCTGACTATAATATGGACATAATAGGATTTACGTTTTAATGTATTTCCTGTGAATTCACATTAAACAAAACGAATGTTTGCTAAGGGACATAATATTGAATAATGATTATTTTACAATCTACAAAAACAAAACAAACCAAAAAAAAAGAACACTTATTCATCCGATTATATACCTTTGAAGGACAAAACTGAAAAAAAGAAAAAAAAAAAAGAAATCGAAATTAAAAGAATCTGTTCATATAATGCCTAACCGATATGTGACTGTCAGATGTCGAGTTAAAAGCGAGATACAAAGCTCGTTGTGTAAACAGACACCATGCCATATTTTTGTTGTCAGACTTTTCACATGTACATATGCTTTGTATATTGAACCCAATTGTGTAATGTATATTTTTATATAGTGTCCCCGAAATTATTTGTGGCCTAGATTTTTATTTGTTCCAACTGACTGAAAAATTACAAACTTTTTCAGCTTTTAACTGTTTGCCCCGAATTTAGTATATGGTCGTAACGGGAAATATTTTTATTTTTCTTGTATTTATTTAATGTTGAATTGAATGTTAACTCACATTAATGTATAACGATTTGTTTTTTAGAGGAAGGGGGGTTAGTGCGTCGTATTTTTTCATTTCTAAAATTCACTGTAAAATTCCATCAAAACTAGAATAGCGGACTCAAGAAACGAATAAGCGCAATTCATAACTAAAAAAAAATTGTAGCATTGTATATCCTGGAATACTTTTATGCATTTTCGGATAAATTTATTCACTATTTAATAAATTATTTGATTTTGTATCATTCAATGTTGTCATTTCGATACCAACTTTTTATGAATTAGATCCGCACAAGCGTGTCTACCACTAATATTTGTTATTTCGAGCTAGTTTATCGAAATTAAAGTAGTTTTCAAATTCATTTCACCATAATTGCTGATCGAGTAAACACAATCATATTGAAGGACATAATATCATGTATTGAAATATCAACAGCATAAGCGGAAACTATGGTCCAAGCGTTTTGTAGTTCATTTGCAAAATGTAAGCATTTATAAGTATATATTTACGTTCTAAGTATATATGTTCATTCATTCGTTTAATATCTCAAGCATTCCAAACTACATTCATGCATTAAACTGATATAAATTTCAGACAGCTTTTCTTATTAGTTTGCCCATTTGTACAAATTATGTGCTGTACTTCTAAGCTGTCAGTATCCATACCAAATTTATTTTATTTTATTTTTTTCTAGAACACCAAGCAGGTGTGTGATTCATTGCTATAAACAATGAATGCATTTGTTTGTAAAACTATAATTTGTCTGCTAGAAAATGTTCATGGCTCTAACTGTATTATGTATTCCATAATGTTCTTTTGAATACTTATATAGTATTTCTTTTGACGATATCTGTTTTACAAATATACACATACTTGTCAAAGGAGTAAAAATGCATTCGATAAAAGGTAGAGCATTAAAGAAATAAATTTAATGGTAATATATCATCTACTTTATGTATATTTGTGACAGGTTTCAATACACGGCTAAATACATGTACAAAAATTACATATAGAAATTGATGAAGACACGAGTCATTTAGAAATTAAATTTTTAAGAAAAGTTCAAGAGCTTGTTTAATGCCATTTTTGGACATACTTCAGGAATTCTAAATATATGTGATTAGTAAAAAATGGATAAAACTCCGAAATTTTTACTTATTTCCTTCATATTTCATAGAAAATAACAGTGGAAACCAGGATTTTTCTTTGTGTTCACCAAACATTTAAGCCCCGATCCACCCTATCAAATAGAATTGTTATCAAGCAACATTTAAAGAATTTATAGTCTGTCCCAAGATATTTATGCAGCACGTGTGGAAAATTTTTAATAAAAATACACATACCTGCGAAGGAAGTGCAATTGCATTAGATGAAAGGGAAAATTTCAAAGATAATTTCATTAACACATTATCATTTTTCACTCGGAAAAATTCACAGGAACGAAAACAGTTTCTTTACGGAGATTTATATTGGGGAATGTTTACATCTTTTCTTCATTCGGAAATCACTCGGAATACCTCGCGCAATTTTTCAACGTTATCATCCGGGTCTGCTGCAATACAAAATCCCCGTAGACATCACATTTTTTAGCCGTGTATTGAAACCTGATCAGCTATAGAGGGGGTTTTAACGGAGAATCTTGGAAATTTTCATACTTTTGAATGAACAATGACACTGAGTAAAATATATCAGTATGGATAAAACATGTTATTTTTGCATTTTAAGTAGCTCATTTGCATGAGATTTTCCATATGCAGCAACCCGCAAACTCCGTCGGCATTAAGACGCACAGAGAATGACGAGGATGATCCAAATAAAGTTAACGAAAATGATACAAGAGACATAATCGGTGAATACTCTACCAATCAGCCTTCCGCGACAGTATCAGTCCAAAGCGATGACACGAATGAAAACAAAGAGTACATAGACCAAATGTATAACAACCGATATTGATTGAAAACCTCTTAATGATATATATATTACTAAGCGTTGCATATGCAACCACTAATGCTATAATTTGTTGCTTTAGACATTGACAGTTCCAACCGGTAATGTTGCATTGTCGCTTAACGATAGAACTGTACCATGCATTAAGCGTCACAACGCAGCAACGTTTTAGTTTACTTTGTGGTCGCCCAGACCAAGAAAGTACTGGAAATGACGTGTGGTGTCAACGAACAGTGTTCAAATTCAAAAGTCCAAAGGAAAAATACAAAACAGAAGCAGAGTAAACACGGACCTCTAAAACAAATTGAAGTAGGATCAGGTGCCATGGAGGAGTGAACATCCTACGCTGACCGGTCACACCCAACGTGTGCTCTTTGTCGTTATCGGAAAAACAAAAAAATCCGTAGACAATTAGGTTATTAATTTTAGTCTAACAATAAATATGAAAAACGTCAGTCAGCATGCGACCCAGTGGTCGTTTTATTAACCATACAACTTACAAAAAGATGTCTTTAATCGAGATTGTTCATAGACCTGTTTTATCAACTTGTTTGTTGGATTGCCACTTGCGAAATTAAATTCAAGTTTTTCTAGTATACAATTTATATATTGAACCTTACAAACAAAAAACAACGTTGTTCCCTGCTTTGTCAGCAGGGACCAGTACAAACTGATCGCGTAATCTATCTTATTCTTTTTTTCACTTCTAAATTATCAAATATAGAAGGATAGATGGTTTTAAAACTACGTTTTAATCGCTTAATGCGAAATTTTAACATGCATTGAACACTTTTAGTCAATTCTGACAACGTGTCAATGTCTTCTTTTTCATGTTTGGCCCATCGTCTGGCGCATTTCTCTACAGAATTCATAATATGTATTAGAATCACATTTGAAAGATTGGTGTTCCCTAAATTTTAGACCTTTAAGAATGAGTGATTTAAGGTCATCATTATTTACTATATTTACGTCACCAGTAATGACATGTCCAGCAGGACTATAGTTGAAGGGTGAAGAATAGCATGATCACGTTTAAGGACTACCTTTCAAATGTAATTATTGTTTGGTAATTAAAAAGTTTGGATGCAACCGTCCATGTATAATTGTAAGAAATGTTAACTAGGACATCACAATAAACAACAAGTCATCAAAGATGATCCAAAATAAAGAATTTCGCGTTTGTTATTTGTACGAACACATTAAATTACATTAAAAGTTACCACTGAGTGCAACTTTCTAGTCAAACAAGTCCATCAACGTTACATATAAACAATTGAATGATAGCGATGCACTTGTCGATGTGGCGTCATACTTTAAATTTTGACGCACGTGTTAAAAAAAACGGATCAATCAATGTTATAACATGGAAAATGCATTTCATAAATAAACGGAGCATAATCTAAAACCAATTGTGTTGTAACCAATAAGAGTAATGCCTCTTTTTTGTCTTTTGTAAAAGAGTTTTCTTATGTACGAGTTATCTAATGTTTTTGTATTTTGGAACTCTTCAATGTTACGTTGATCCAACGTTTACCGAGCCAATCTACACGAGGTGCTCCACCTTTGTTTGTTTGATTTATAACATCCTAGCCTGCTCAACAGGTAAGACTTATTATATAAACTTGTAATTATAGATACACATGTTTTCTTAGATGTTAGCTTTTCATGTGTTTATCAACTATTTTTAATCGAACACGGTTTAGTACTTGAATCGATACTTTGACGGCCATATTTAATGTCCTATATCTGTATACTTGGATCAACAATTTGTTTTAAAAGTTTCTGGTATATTAATAGATCTTGAATTTATTAAGTTTTCTCAATATGTATTTTCTCTCTATTAACTCTTAAAGATAGCCTACTACAATATAAATGCATGTGACTGTGTGTGTATTGTATGACATGGTATTGTAATGGTGTCTTTATTTGTGTTTTATTTTTGTTACAGCCTTTTACCATATGTTGGCATACGCTTGATGTCGAAATAAAGCTTAGAAAATATTGTATGCTTTCCATGGTTAACTTAGCTGTTCTTCTAACAGCTTAATTGTACAATTAAATCCTATTCATCATGCTTTTTTTGATTCAGCATGATATTAGTTTTTGGGGCTTTCTCCATGTGTGGCCAATCCATTGCCATGCTCTTTTCTTGGTCTGGAGTGATGTTGGTTCTTGGCTGGTACGCTCCAGTAGTTGTTCATTAGATATTTTTAATGGCCATGTCACTTTACATATGTGTCGTAGGCATTTGTTGGTAAACACCTGGATTTTTTTGTTGTAGTCCTGTTGTTAGTCTCAAGGTTTCACATCCTTATAGAAAGCACCGACTAGACATTGGTGTTTTTGGTTATAGAATATAATAATGTGCAAACCCCTTATTCATTACATTCTTTTAGCGAAATTTAATAATTTGTTGTTCTTAATACATTATTACATCTTAATACATCTCTTTTTTTCTAACTAAACCTCAACAATTTTAAAAATTAGGCGCCCATATGTCTTCTTATTGTCCTAGATAAATATAAGATGGTGTATTGCAGATGTCTTGACAATTTAAAAGACCAGACAGGATTTCTTGAAGGGTGATTTATCGACGAAAACATTAGAATCATACATGATATCATAAACAACATAGAGCAATTTTCAATACCAAGTCTAAAATGATGATACACTTATTTATATATTCACTCTAAAAAAACAAAAACTTTTAATTAAATATCATGGAATTTTATCACTTACCTATCAAAGTTCCGAATACAACATGTACATTTTATATTATTATACCTCAATATGATTATTCTATATCACGCGTCATCTGATTGGTCTAGAGAGTCACGTGACAGAGCAAACAAAACGTCGTGTCACCCGTGGCATAAATATCGTGTCTCACCTCTTCGGAAGTCTCGGTATTTTTTATTCCAAATGTATAAAAAAGCCAATATGATCAAACGATGTTGACAAATATGATCAAATCATAAATATTTAATCATTGAAATTCTCCTAATATCACAAGAACCAATTTTACTATATTTCATTTGAATCTATGACAGAAAAGAGAGACAATTACAAAAATCCCAAACAATCACGACGTAATTGCTTTCAAAAAGTCGAAAAAATTATTAGAAATCGACGTATTTAGTGTAATCATATATTGTTCGGTATAATAAAACTTCTATTGCATGAATGTTTGGGAAATATAAAGATTTATTCCCCCAGAAAAATCGTATTACCCTTTGGGCAAAGCCCTCAGGAAATATGATTTTTCTTATGGAAATAAATCTTCACATTTCCCTCACCATCATGCAATAAATGTATAATGATATACATGTAAAATCACGTGTCTTACGAAATGGATTTTCTTTAATGTATTTTAAACTTCAAAAAGACTATAGGAAAGGTGATTCGATTTTATTATAAATTCAACAAAGATATCAAAGGTTTATAAACGGAAACGGGTGTACAAAGAAGTGTTTTCGTAAAATTGCTTCCTTTAAAGATAAGGCGTATTCGTTTATTCTAAGACTTTAAAAGTATACAAAGAATGAAAAGTTTCTTTGTATTAACTTGAAAATCAGCTCATCACCAACTGTCGGCAGAAGAGAACTATAACGATTTCATCACTGTTTTCAGGGAGAGAAAATCTAAGAAACTGCAAACAGAATTTTGCTCAAACTGGGACGTTAAGAATTTAAGAGTTGGAAAAAAATTAAAGAAATCGATTCCCCCCTCCCCCTCTCGGCGTTAATGGAATAACAGAAAACAAATCAAATCACGGGAACAATTTTTTGTCGTCAAAGCTGCAGTATTGTTCTTAAAAATATATGCTGATTGAAATGGACTGCCTTTATATGTTATTCCGGAAGCGCGTGACGACAAAGCACTAGTTCTGCCTTGCAGTGAAAGTAAAGTTTCAATTATCACTCTATATAAGGATACGTGCTTGGAGACTGGAAATCTCAAACAGCAGCTAGATGCGCTTTTTAACCGAACAAGATAAAAGTGATTGCCTTATGTAACGAGAAACTACTCGTTCCAAATATTTTTTTTTTTTCATTAATGAGAATGAAAAGATAGGAAAAAACGCAAGCAAAACAAATAGATATAAGGCAGTTCTCATTATGGTATATTCTTTAAATACAGTAGATACGGAGTTTCCGTGCAGATAACTGTGTAGGACAGAATAAGAACAGAACGACTCTACATTATCTTGCGTGGCGCTGTTGTCCTGGATGACATCAAAAATTTCAACTTCATTTCATGATTGCTGGTCACAAATTATGCCTTTCGATTTTTGATTCGGTATACTTAAATGTACAATGCAATTCCGCAGATAAAAAGTTAATGGGATTGACCAACTTCAACAGTTGTAGAAAATTCCGCAATATGGAGCGATTTGGAGGAAATAGGAATGTGCTGCAGTAGTGTGCACTAGATGTTTCTTTAACTCTGACTTCAAGCCGTTAAGGTTTCTCCACCCTTGATGTTTTTATGGTTTAATTCGTGTAATTTTTGTTTAAATTTGATGATTAATATGTAAACAATCAAATTGAACTTAAATATTGGTATGTTCCAAATATTTTGTTCATGCTGTAGGAGCTAACACAGGTACACTATCAGGACAATTATAGCAACGACTGCTCTCTTATCAAACATCACATTTGTTTTAACTAATTTCGATATTCGCAATTTATAAAAGAAATTAATCACAATCTTTTAAGTATTTTAACATTTTAAGGCCATTTAAAAATTGCCAGTATGAAAGCTATCACATTTTGATACGATTTTTAAACCATGCATAAGTTCAGTTTAGCAACATAAAACGTCTGTAACTTTGGAAATAATGGTTCAAACTCACTGAAAATTGGTACATTTGTAATTCATTATATATTTCATCGAAATCTGCAAAGAAATGTTTACCTTGCCAGGTAAAAAAATATGAATTGTGGTCTCTGTCAAGTTTGCTTATATACGGTTTTATCAGTTTTTCATTGAACTCAGCGATTTCAACTCAAACTACTCTCTATGAATTGTTGAACATTTGTGTTATTTCACTTTACATAGCTTAAAATGTGTTAAACACAAGTATAAATAAATAGTAGCAAAACTATGCATCACATAACACTATTTTTATAACCGATAACGGTGAAATATTCCGGAATGCTCACAATGACGTCAGGCGACAATCGAAAGACCTTAAAGGGGTTTGGAAAATTTCTTTACTTCCAATTTACAGCTGACTAACCAGATGTAGACTTTGTCAAGCAAATGTTTGATACCCCTAAACTGTGGATCAAACTTTGTATAATGAGGGTAAAGATAGGCATGTTCTCAATTGATTTTAGAGGGTATCGCTTCATCTTAAATCTCAGCAAAGATACTGGTCTAGTGCCTTTTTGGTGCCAAACTTTCCTGAGGAATAACTATCTTCTCGTCTTCTTTACTTTTAACACGTATTACACAGACGAGGACGAACTTCTTTAAGAAATGGCGGGGCAGATAGCATTTATTTTTTTTTAAAATTCAATAGAAAACGCGATGTAAAGAGTACAAGCACAGTTCCAGTTGGAGTAAAACGGATAAAAAAAAATTTCCGCATTTTGTTTTTTACACATTTTTCCAAAAAAAAATTTTTCCCTTTCTTTCCAAATGTAAGGATATTCTAATACAAATTAATATAGATTAGATAACTACATATCACAATCTGTACCGCTGTTTATCTCTTAGGTATATAAATTCAACTATGAGGTTTACTTAATTTCACAGGACAATATTTTGTGATTTTGGCAGTGTTTACTTTTTTTTGGTTTCAGACTTTATTTGTTAAACAGTTCTATTGTGGTCTTTCTAATGCGATTAATATTGATACCCGAAAAAAAATGTTAGTGCTAAACTATGTGTCTGCACAATTTAAATACAGGGAGGAAACCATATATATATATATATATATATATATATATATATATATATATTTAAAATTTATATATATATATAAAGCACAAGGAAATTCACTTTTTATTGGAGCTCCACCTCCGCCCCGACCGAGGCTTGAACTCACGACCTCTGGAACTCATTCTCCTAGCAGTGAGCGGCCATCGCGCTAACCACTCGGCCATCTAGGCAAGACAAAAATCTTGCTTTCGATGAGGAATGGAACCTAGCGCGCTGGCCGCACACTACACATTCGTTTGAGATACAGGTGGAATACAGTTAAACGACAATTTGAGAGGATCGGAACGATACACATTGCATAGATATATACATATATAATAAGCACAAACATATATATATATATATATATATATATATATATATATATATATATATATATATATATATATATATATATATATATAAGAAAAAAAAGCAACACTAATTGTAAAACGTTAGCGCTTTCATTTCGTATCTTCAGACGTTTTACAGTCGTTTTTCGAAAACGACTGTAAAACGTCTGAAGATACGAAATGAAAGCACTAACGTTTTACAATTAATGTTGCTTTTTTTTCTTTTTTCATATTTATTACCGGACACTGTGAAAATAGTTTTGTGTTTTGGATATATATATATATATATATATATATATATATATATATAGTTGAAAAAAAAGGTAGTATAAAGCATTTTTCATAAAGGTGACAAAAATCATGCGCGTTTCTTCCTTTAACAATATAGATTTCTTATGGCATCATCACGCTGATTCACTTCTTAATGTGTATTTTTTCGATATCTAAGTAAAACAACCTCATAGTTTTCTGAATCATCAGAAGTCAGGGTACCAAGAAATTACTAAGTATAAGAGGTAACGGTTGAGACAATCATTTACAAAACTTAAACAAAATATATACCGTAGCCAATATATGTCATGAACAAGATGTTGATACTGTTTATGCTATATACTCCTCCCAGATCCACATTCCACCAAACTGTCTTTTGAGGAGAGCTGCGCCCTATCTCTAGCGTCCTCATACACGTAGCAATGTTTCCATCAACTGCGTTACTAGCGCCGTATGTCGGGCCTGTAAAGGTGCTTGATTGGTTGGCGATTTTGTTGTGTGATATATCATCTTGAGATAAAAATATATAGAAAGTTAATAAATTTCTGTTTTAATGATTTTCATATGAAATTTAGAAGGTAAAAACGCTACTGTTAATAGTGGAAGCTTGTACACGTATAGCAAAGCAATACCCCGTGGTGTAAAATGTGTTATCCACCCCACTAAATTTTCACTCTAACGTTTGTTTTTGTTGTTTTTTTTATTTGAGTGGTTGACTTTTTCTATAGATAAAAAGTTCCCAGCAATGACGTCAGCAATTGAAAGCAGTTCTGTGTAATAAGTTTCTGTGCAAACCAATGAAATTTTTTAATCCTAATACTGAAAAAAATATTTTTTTCCCGTTAGTAACAATTCAAACATCTTAGCAAAAATAAATCAAATACCTGATAGGAATAATTCAAACAAAAAAGTGTTAAATTTTTAACAGGAAAATCTATAGAATTAGCGCAATCCAAATAAGCTTTTATTTTGATAATAAAATTACTTTGCAAAATGAAAATAACGAAAAACGTCTGTGGTGGTGCGTGTTTAGTAAAAAATAGTACGATCTACACATAAGAACAATGAAAACGCAATTGTCTGTTTTCTTTGCTTATGGTTATACACAGTAGTAACACGGTTTTTTGTGACAAGCCAACAGCATTAAGGTAATTATCCATACGTCACAAAAATTCACGCGTTATTACGTCTTGTCCGTGCCCGATCTAATTAAGACCTAACGTTAAGAGGTGTATAAAAAAGCAAGCTGACCTAGAAATTGATTTAAAACAAATCTATCAAAAATTCTGACAACTGCAATCAATTATTAATCATCGGAATGAAAACATAACTTGATTGTGTCAATTGCGTACTCGTTTTGAAAATGTAGACCGCTTACTTTTTTCCTGTATAAACATTATTGCGTTGTAAGGTTGAATTTAATCCGAATCTTTGAACATTATTTTCTGAAAGTCCATAAGCATCCAAGATGAAATCCTTACCGAGATCGATTCCAGTGCATAAGGGAGATAAATACACAAAGGGAAATAATTTGACCTACTTGTTAAGCTATATCATCTTTATACTATTCGCTTAGCAACGAGCATAAATATATTTTCCCCTAAAAATTGTTTTTAGAATTAAAATTATACGCTGAAGAAAAAATATTTCATTTTTAGAACAGTCTTTAAAACCAGTAAAAATAGTTGAATAGAGATTTTGTCTTGAAAGCATATCAGGTAATTAGCGTTATCCAAGTATGTGACTGCAATTTCCAAATACCGATCTCGAACCATAATACTTAGCCAATATCCAAAGAAACCATCTTTTGCGATTTAAATACAACAGATTAATCAACGGTTTGTTCAAATCATGTTTTCTATTAAACAATGAGCTAAACATATTTTTTAGAGCGATGAAATAATAAACCTGTGCACAATTTTATTTTTACGGATCTTTTTTCAAAATATATATTTTAATGATTTTAACCAAAAAATACGCCCATTGTGATCCTGGAAAGGCCGGTCCTTTAGGTAATTTTATTTCCAATTGATTAAGAGCCTTAAGGGGTAAACAATATCAATATTTCAGAGAATTCTGTACGTAAAGAAAATTACAAGAGCTTAAATTTTCTTTGAAAATTTGTTTCATTTTATCTTATTTGTAAGCAGATTTATCTATTTTTTAATAAATAAGCAAGTGTAACATGAAATTATTTGTTTTAAAAAAAAAATTCGTTCATTTTACATAGGATATCAGTCAAAGAATGATTTTCTAAAAGTCAAATTTCAGGCTTAGGCTAATATTCTTTATGTATCTTTAAAAGCACCATTTTCCGCAATCAGTTCTATTTTTAGCAGCGGTCCTAGCTTTTATAATACCGATGGACCAGCCAACTGGGTAAAATATCATAAGAACATATCATCATATACATGTTTATGAAATATGAAAAAATTCTGTAGGTTTTTAATTTATGTAGTGGGGTATGGATCATTACCTTAAATCGTTAATGTCCTGAGTGTGACTGTTCATGTATCTTGTGTGTTCGTGTATGTTTCAGAAATATACGTTTATCTGTTTTCTAAATAAAACGAACTAATATAATGTACAGATTGCAACATACCTTTATAAATAACAGAGAATAACCCACATGAGAAGATTTATAATGAATTACAATATTCTATTTGAAGTTAAACTAAAGTGCTAATAACTGTTGATTTTCTATTCATATATATTTTTTGTATTACATTGTAAGAAAACACTTCATTGCATTGCAAGACTCATGTCCACGATATATATATATATATATATATATATATATATATATATATATATATATATGAACTCACGACCTATGGAACCCACTCTCCTAGCAGAGAGCGGCCACCGCTCTAACCATTCGGCAATCTAGGCAAGACAAAAATCTTGCCTTCGATGACGAATGGACCCTAGAGCGCTGGCAGCGCACTACCCGGTCGTTTGAGATACAGGTGGAATACAGTTAAACGACAGTTTGAGAGGATCGGAACGATACACATTGCATAGATATATACATATATAATATACATATACATATATAATCAGCACAAACATTGCAATAACTCATATATATATAAACATATATATATATATATATATATATATATATATATATATATATATATATATATATATGTGTGTGTGTGTGTGTGTGTGTGTGTGTGTGTGTGTGTGTGTGTGTGTGTGTGTGTGTGTGTGTGTGTGTGTGTGTGTGTTTACCTAAATAAATACATCTTATTCTAGAATTTTAATCAGTCGATTTGGGTTTAAAAAATAAAGGGTTTTTTGTAACCAATCTATCATTTGTATATATCGTAATTTGACCTATGATTATCTCATCAACGTGTATCAAGAGGGTCATATAAACAGAAAACGATCATGCTAATCCATTTTCTTACATGTTTTTAAATATAACAATATCCTCTTAGTTTTTCTTTTCTTTTTCTTTCAACAAGATATATGTACAATAAACAATTACATATTTCAATTTTTTTTATTTATGTTAGTAATAAGCATTTAAGTTTGATTTCTCATAATCTATTATACCGCTTTTAAGGCTAAAATTATAATTTTATAATTTTATTTTCGTCAATACACGATCATTACAATTTTGATCACATTAAAACAATACATTATGAAGATCACCGACAAAATTGTGTCTGTTTTTATTTCTCTAATTTTTCTCTTGCAAATCGTGACAGTTAATTTAATCGTAATCGTTTGTTTATCGTAAAACTTTAGCAAGTTAATGATCATCCGTATATCCTGCGTAATCAGTTGTGTATCCTGTGCGATTGTTCGTGCATCAGGATCATGGGGATGAATTGTCAACAATAACACTTTAACTTCTGTACTAGTTTTTAGCTGTAATATTTATAAAATAATGTTTATATTACAGACCTACTAAAATGTGCACCAATATTATATATAGAACATGTGATTTTTATAACAAATGTACATACCATATGCAATAACTACAAGTAATCCAGCCACATAGAGAAGACAATGATAACAGTTCATGTTTTGGTACTGTACTGTTCAAACTGGCAGTCTAAAACCTAAACAACCAGGAAGGTTCTGAATCAACCTGTACTTTTACTGTATGGAGTGTCATTTATGTAATAAAACTAATTTTATTGTAAATAAAAACATTTTTGGGAACAGATTTTGTAATTATTCACAGTATGTATGTGTCAATTTTATATCTCTTTGTAAAATCAAGTTGGCATTATAAATGTATAATAAGGTGGTACAACCATTAACATCCCATGTTCAAGATACCCAGGTTGTTTGACAGTCTGTAATTTGCATTTGCGCACAACAGGGTCACCGAGTGTTAGGTGCCAAGAATATTTTTCATCATAGATCAATTAACACGTCCAGTGTCGAATCTCATTAAGTAACTATTGTCGTAATATAACATTTCAGATGTGAATATTATCTTTTTTTCTCTGATGTTGCTGCTGGATGCAAACTTTTTCATGAACTTTGTTTAATCTTATCCTTTGTGATATCCGACATATCCAATCTACGAACGTGATATCTTGGATCGCGGGTGGAATTGCATTACGTAGTAGGTATAGGCCACCAATATTATCTCCCTATCTGCTTAAACTAACAATTTAATGTTAAAACAATACATTTTATACATTTTGACAATACATTTTATACATTTTAACAATACATTTTAAATAGGCATTATGCCTGCTGTTCAATCCATTTCAATGTATCTGTATACTTGAATACAATACTTTTTAAATTAAATTAAACTAACATTTGTAACAATGGTTTATCGAGTGCTAATTGTTTGCCACTCTTTCATTCATCGTTTAGAATAATTTCAATATCAAATCGTAGGTCTGGTTGGTACAATTTAGGTTTCGATGGTGCAGAAATTCAGGTTCAGTTTGCGGGTTTAGGTTGGGAAACACTACGCTCGGGTCCTAAATCCATTCGATCGATTCATGCAAGTTTTTCATTCATACCAACCAAATTCAGTTTTCCTTCAGATTAGTGGAAATGATTTGTGTCGAGAAGAAAATCCAAAAAAATTGGCGCGTGATATAAGATCGTTTGCAGAATTCTTGCTAGTTGCGCATAATGTACCTCATGTTATAGTTTGTCAGTTACTGCCGAGGTATTCCGATGGTTTAAATCCTCGTTACAATGTCAAGGTCATAAATGTAAACAAACAATTGACAGCGATGTTCAAGGAGCAATACAATATCTCCTCCTGGAAGCATCGAGGATTATGGAAAAACACTGAGTCTTTATTAACGGATAAAGTGCATTTTAATTATGTTGGTATGCGGATATATGCGAAAAGCATCCGTGCAGCAGTCGGTTCGTTCAAAAGAAGGTAGAACATATTCGGGTTAGAGTGTTGTGTCGTCATTATTCATGTTTCATCAAGATGTGCAGTTACTATATGTTTCGTATAGTAGTTCAATCTAGTTATTTAGTTGGCAAGGCTTATGTTTAATAATTCAGAGCAACAATGAATTTTAGTTTCAATCATGACACTGTCTGGATCCTATTGTTATAACTATACATGCATTCATGGTTTTACTTTTAACCTGGTCAGAGTGTGTTTATATATCTACATACATGATACATCATTGTACTTTGTTCGCATCATAATGCATGTGGTTTATTTATGCTTGACAATTTATGAGCCTATTATACACATTCAGTTGTGTATTTACATTTTATTCATTTATTAGGGGGCATATGTTGTCATATATACTTAATGTTCACACTCATTGGTGTGTTTTGTATCTACTTACATGGTACAACATGTACCTTGTTTGCATCATTATGCATATGTTTTATTTATAGTCGACAACATAGGAACCTATCATTCACATTCAGTTGTGTATTTACATTTTATTCATCTATTAGGGGCATATACTGTATGTTGTTATCTATACTTAATGTTCACACTCATTAGTGTGTTTTGTCCTATGAAGGTCTCTCCTAATATAATGGTATTAATCAACGTGTTACTGTTCAAGCATCATTATTGCAGAATTGTACAATGGTCTCTTGTAAGATAGAACAAAAACACTGATATTTTAAAACGATGTATCCTTGTATCTATTTATCAGTGCATAATTCAATAATCAGGTACGGCATTATAGTCTATTTTATCCCTATTTGTAGTTAATTGAAAGAAACATGCCAAAACAAAGGAAGAAAACTAGAGACTCCACTGCGACAACCAACACAAGACCTCTGTCAAAACCAAAGAGATCAAAATCAAACCCTAATCCATCCCTGCCTGTGCAGAATGATGTCCTATCTCAGACAGCACAAAATGACGCCCAACAAGTACCATCAGCAAATGAAATTGCGTCATCAATCATTTCGCAGCTAAGAGGAGCCGCTGGAGTAGGACAAATTCCAGCATCAACTTCTTTGCAAGAAGTCATTAACCTAGTACCGGGACCAACTACAAATGTTCCTTGCACATATAAGTCGCCGTGGCGCAGAGGGAGTGAGGTGATGCTAGTAAACGAAGGGTCCCGGGTTCAATTCTCGTCATGGGCGTTTTAAAATTTATTGTTCATTTTATTTTTTAGAGCAAAAACCGTTTTTAAAACCTTTTCTGTCTTGGAATCATGGAAACTTGCGACAGAATATACACTATTTACTTATCTATTGTACATGTTCATGTATAATCAAATTCACTTGTTAAAATCGCTGCTAGACATGCTTTTATTTCTTTGTGTATATCTAATTAAAATCTATTGTTTGATAAACCTCAGAAAAATTCTAGAACTAACACAGAATATACAGGATATACACAACAGGTGTGGGTTTTTTTTGTCCAGACGCACGGCTATGCTTTTTTAAATAAATACTTCGCATATAGGTTGAACATATATTTGTCCATTGATCACAGCTGATTAAATTTTCATAAAGTTAATACATTTTGTCGGTAAATTAAGCAAAATATTGAATGAAGATTTTTTAATGGCTTAAAGAAGTTTGGACATTAAGGACCTATAAGTTCTTCTTAAAGGTAGCTTAAAGACAGTCTTTAAGCCGCCTTTAAGGACCTAGCAACCATCTTTAAACCACCTTTAAGCCATCTTTAAGTCACATTGAAACTTAAAGATAGCTTAAAGGTGGCTAAAAGACCGTCTTTAAGCTACCTTTAAGCATCTTGGTGGCTTAAAGACCATCTTTAAGCTACCTTTAAGCATCTTTAAGCCACCTTTAAGGAGAACTTAGAGATGGTCATTTACCCTGTGTACTGCAGAACGGGGGCTTGTTCAAACCACTCAGATTGTAAACACAAAGACCAGTGTGTCAAATGCGGCAAAGGGAATGCTACTAACACATGCAGAGGATGGCGGCAAAACAAATATACCCACACCAATAAAAGTAGATAAGTTGCAATATTTCCTTCATGGTTATGACACTCATCTCAGACAAAAAACTTGTTCAAGGCTTTACATTTGGTTTTAAGATTAATTCAACTATTTGCAGGGAAAATCGAAAAGTCTCAAAAAACCATAGAAGTGCAAGGGGAAACACACAGGTTGTTACGGAAAAGATTCAGAAAGAAATTTTAAAGGGTGGAATTAGAGGTCCATTTTTAAGACCCCCTTTTGTTAATTTCATTTGCTTTCCCTTGGGACTCATTCATAAGAAAGAGAAGGGTTCTTTTCGGCTGATACATGACTTATCCTTTCCAAAAGGGGACTCTGTGAATTCCTGGACTCCTCCTTAATACACAATAGTCTCATATCAAAATATAGAAACAGTCATTGAATTAGTTCAAAGTTTCGGTTTCAATTGCCTAATGAGCAAAGCGGATATTGAAGATGCCTTTCGTCTCATACCCATACATGCGTCTGAATACCAACTCCTGGGGTTTATATGGAACGGGCAAGTCTATTATGATGCCGAATTACCAATGGGTGCATCAGCATCTTGTCAATTATATGAAACCTTTTCAACATCCTTACAGTGGATTCTGAATACAAAGTTTGGCATTAGAGGAATATCACACCTGCTTGATGATTTTTTTTTTGTTGGGAAGGCGGATACTAATGAGTGTTCAAAAGCTTTGAACACATTTTTAGAGCTGGCCAATTCTATGGGAGTTCCCATAAAATCAGAAAAAACATGTATTGTTATTTATGGGATAGAAATTTATTCTCGGAAAATGGTAGCTCGTTTACCAGAGGAAAAAATTGAAAAAAATTGTCAGGATGCTGCTGAGTTTAAAGTGAAGAAAAAGGTCACATTGCTTGAATTACAATCGCTGATTGGTTTACTTAATTTTGCTTGTAGTGTGATTGTCCCAGGTCGAGCTTTCTTGCGAAGACTTCATGATTTAACAAAAGGTTACAGTTGTCCAAATTTCAGAATCACTTTCAGTTCGGAAGCTATTAAATCTATTAAAAATTTCAAATTCATTTAAATCTTGTTAATATTAACTAAGACCGTTTTTAAAACATAATATCTAAGTTGCGCTTACAATTCTGCGTCGGAAGACATCATATTCGAATTGAATGAATGAAATTTAATTTTAAAAAAAAACTTAAATTCATTTAAATCGGGTTAAAATCACCTTAGACTGATTTTAAAATATTATATTTGAGTTGTGTCTACAATTGTGAATTTGATGACATTATTTCCATATTGATTGGATGAAATTTAAATTTTTTGAAAATTTTAAAATCATTTAAATCGTGTTAAAATGATGTCAGACCAATTTTAAAACATAATATCTAAGTTGCGCTTCCAGTGCTGCATCTAATGACATCTTACACGAATTGATTGGATGAAATTTAAATTTTTGATTTTTTAAAAATTTATTTAAATCATGTTAAAATGACCCCAGACCGATTTTTAAACATGATATCTAAGCTGCACTTGCAATGCTGCGTCTGATGACATCTTACACATATTGATTGGATGAAATTTAAATTTTTGAAATTTTTTAAAATTATTTAAATCGTGTTAAAATGATGACACACTGATTTTAAAACATGATATCTAAATTGCGCTTACAATTTTGTATTTGGTGACATCATACACGAATTGATTGGATGAAATTTTAATTTTTTGAAAATTATTAAATCATTTAAATCGTGTTAAAATGACCTCAGACCGATTTTAAAACATGATATCTAAGGTGTGCTTGCAATTCTGCGTCTGATGATATCTTACACGAATTGATTGGAAAACATTTAAATTTTTGAAAATTTTTAATTTTTTTTAAATTGGGCTTAAATGATGTCAGACCGATTTTAAAACATGATATCTAAGTTGTGCTTGCAATTCTGCGTCTGATGATATCTTACACGAATTGATTGGGTGAAATTTAAAGTTTTAAAATTTTTTTAAATTATTCAAATTGTGTTGAAATGATGTCAGACCGATTTTAAAACATAATATCTAAGTAGTGCTTGCAATTCTGCGTCTGGTGAAATCTTACACTAATTGATTAGGTGAAATTTAAATTTTTGAAAAATTTTAAAATTATTCAAATTGTGTTGAAATGACCCCAGACCGATTTTAAAACATGATATCTAAGTTGCACTTACAATTCTGCGTTTGATGATATCTTTCTCGAATTGATTGGCTGAAATTTAGATTTTTGAAAATTTTTAAAATTAATTAAATCGTGATAAAATGATGTCAGACCGATTTTAAAACATGATATCTAAGTTGCGCTTGCAATTCTGCGTCTGATGATATCTTACACGAATTGATTAGGTGAAATTTAAATTTTTGAAAAATTTTAAAATTATTTTAATTATGTTGCAATGATGTCATACCGATTTTAAAACATGATATCTAAGTTGCGCTTGCAATTCTGCGTCTGATGATATTTTACACGAATTGATTGGATGAAATTAAAATTTTTCAAAATTTTTTAAATTATTTAAATCACGTTAAAATGACCTCACACCGATTTTAAAACATGATATCTAAGTGGTGCTTGCAATTCTTCGTCTGATGACATCTTACACGAATTAATTGGATGAAATTTAAATTTTTGAATTTTTTAAAACTCATTTAAATCGTATTAAAATGATGTTAGACCGATTTAAAAACATGATATCTAAGTTGCACTTACAATTCTGCGTTTGATGATATCGTTCTCGAATTGATTGGCTGAAATTTAAATTTTTGAAAAATTTTAAAATTATTTAAATCGTGATAAAATGATGTCAGACCGATTTTAAAACATGATATCTAAGTTGCACTTACAATTCTGCGTTTGATGATATCTTACACGAATTGATTAGGTGAAATTTAAATTTTTGAAAAATTTTAAAATTATTTAAATTATGTTGCAATGATGTCATACCGATTTTAAAACATGATATCTAAGTTGCGCTTGCAATTCTGCGTCTGATATTTTACACGAATTGATTGGATGAAATTAAAATTTTTCGAAATTTTTTAAATTATTTAAATCACGTTAAAATGACCTCACACCGATTTTAAAACATAATATCTAAGTGGTGCTTGCAATTCTTCGTCTGATGACATCTTACACGAATTGATTGGATGAAATTTAAATTTTTGAATTTTTTTAAACTCATTTAAATCGTGTTAAAAATTTGAAATTTAAAAACATGATATCTAAGTTGCATTTACAATTCTGCGTTTGATGATATCTTTCTCGAATTGTAACATTTAATCGATATTTCATCGTATCGTTTCAAAAAATCGAACGGAAGACCTACTCGTTACTCGTAACGAGATCGTATCTAGTTATTAAGGTCTTATTGTTTTCGTACTGTTTATTATTATTTTTTTTTTCCAAATTTTGTGCACGCGATTTCTCGAAAACTATTCGACCGATCTCAACAATTTTTTCATAGATGATGGGACATTATCTGAATTTGATATGTTTTTGAACTTTTTATTGTCGTCACTTCCGGTCGGGATTTATGGCCGATTTTGTAATTTTTTACGACCTATTTTGTGCAGAGCTGATCTCAGAAACTATCAGAGATATGACTTTGAAATTTACAGGATAGGTAGTATATAGTCTAAAGTTGTGCACTATTATTTTGTTTGACGCCAGTGGCGCCATTTCTTGGAGCTCGCTAAGGCACTAAAATTGGGTACGAATTTTTATTCAAAATTTTCTTACGTTTTGATCTGTATCTTTTTATCAGTTGATATTTTGTTAAGACATATATAACAAAATTGGTAGAGAATCAAACGTTCTTTTCAACAAAATCTAGAAAAAGGGGCTGGTCCCTTAAATTAGGGGCCAAAAGACTTGCAAAGTCTATTAGATATAACTAAAAAACGATAAAGATTTTGTAATGCATTATAGAAGCAAAGTTGTTGATCGTAACAATATCTAACAGAAAAAATCATTGCCACGCCCATTTATTACGTAATTAGGGATTTTTGGGAGCCAAATTATTTAAACTTTGACGCAATATATCAAGAAAACGAAACATATTTTGTTAGGTATTGTAGAAGAGAAACTGCTTACAATGATGATTCTAATCGATTCCACTAATCAAACCACCAATGTATGTCCCCATTAAGGATCTAGAGGGCTGGCCCCTAAAATATTTAATCAATTGTATCTCAAAAATGAACAACAAATTTAGATAGGTGTAAGAACAAAAAATGTAAGTATTCATAAGACCTTTCGTATAAAATCAAGAAAAAGGGGCTGGTCCCTTAAATTAGGGGTCAAGAGACTCGTAAACTCTATTACAAATAACTTAAAAACGATAAAGATTTTGTAATGCATTATAGAAGCAAAGTTGTAGATTGTAACAATATCTAACAGGATAAATCATTGCCACGCCCATTTATTACGTAATTAGGAATTTTTAGGGGCCACAGTACTTAAACTTTGACACAATATAACTAGAGAAGGAACCATATTCTGTTAGGCATTGTAGAAGAGAAAATGCCTGCAGTTATGATTCTAATCGATTCCACTAATCAAAACACCAATGTATGTCCCCATTAAGGATCTAGAGGGCTGGCCCCTAAAATATTCAATCATTTGTATCTCAAAATCGAACAACAATTTTAGATATGCGTAAGAACAAAAAATGTAAGTATTTATAAGACCTTTCGTATAAAATCAAGAAAAAGGGGCTGGCCCCTTAAATTAGGGGTCAATAGACTCGTAAACTGTTTTACAAATAACTTAAAAACAATCAAGATTTTGTAATGCATTATAGAAGCAAAGTTGTTGATCGTAACGATATCTAACAGAAAAAATAATTGCTACGCCCATTTATTACGTAATTAGGGATTTTTAGGGGCCAAAGTACTTAAACTTTGACGCAATATATCTAGAGAAGGAAACATATTCTGTTAGGCATTGTAGAAGAGGAAATGCTTCCATTGATAATTTAAATCGATTCCACTAATCAAAAACCTAATATTTGTCCCCATGAAGGATCTAGAGGGCTGGCCCCTAAAATATTCAATCATTTGTATCTCAAAACTGAACAACAATTTAAAATAGTCGAAGAACAAAAATTGTTAGTATTCGTGAGACCTTTCGAATGAATTCAAGAAAAAGGGGCTGGCCCCTTTAATTAGGGGTCAAGACACTCGTAAACTCTATTACAGATAACTTAAAAACGATAAAGATTTTGTAATGCATTATAGAAGCAAAGTTGTTGATCGTAACAAAATCAGTTTGTAAAACTCATTGCCACACCCATTTATGACATAATTAGGGATTTGAAGGCACTAAAATCATAAATCTTTAATGTGCTGTATGTAAAAAAGCAAAACACTTTGTTAAGCATTGTACAGGATATTGACAATCGTATACATTACTTGAAAGGAAAGGGGTTGATTGGGAATTCCGAAATTTCATTAATATTTTATTGTATCGTTTAACATATTGACCGGAAGACCTACTCGTTACTCGTAACGAGAACGTATCTAGTTATTATTAAGGTCTTCCGTTTCCAACGGAAGACCTTATTGTTTTCGTACTGTTTATTATTATTTTTTTTTTCCAAATTTTGTGCACGCGATTTCTCGGAAACTACTCAACCGATCTCGACCATTTTTTCACAGATGATGAGGCATTATCTGAATTTTATATGTTTTTGAAATTTTTGTCGTCCTCACTTCCGGTCCTGATTTCCGGCCGATTTTGTATTTTTTTACGACCTATTTTGTGCAGAGCTGATCTCAGAAACTATTAGAGATATGACTTTGAAATTTTCAGGATAGGTAAACCATAGTTTGAGGTTGTGCACTATATAGTTGTTTTGCACCAGTGGCGCCATTCCGTGGAGCTCACTTAGGCACGAAAATGGGGTACAAATTTTGAATCAAAATTTTCATACGTTTTGATCTGTATCTTTTAAGCAGTTGATATTTTGTCAAGACATATAGAACAAAAGTGGTAGGGAATCAAAAGTTCTTTCCAATAAAATTAAGAAAAAGGGGTTGGCCCCTTAAATTAGGGGCCAAGACACTCGTAAAATCTCTTACACATAACTTAAAAACGATAAAGATTTTGTAATGCATTATAGAAGCAAAGTTGTTGATCTTAAAAATATCTATCAGAAAAAATTATTGCCACGCCCATTTATTACGTAATTAGGGATTTTTAGGGGCCAAAGTACTTAAACTTTGATGCAAAATATCTAGAAAAGGAGACATATTTTGTTAGGCATTGTAGAATAGAAAATGTTTGCATTAATGATTCTAATTGATTCCACCAATCAAAACACCAATGTCTGTCCCCATTAAGGATCTAGAGGGCTGGCCCCTAAAATATTTAATCATTTGTATCTCAAAAATGAAAAACAATTTTAGATAGGTGTAAGAACAAAAAATGTAAGTATTCATAAGACCTTTTGTATAAAATCAAGAAAAAGGGGCTGGCCCCTTAAATTAGGGGCCAATAGACTCATAAACTGTATTACAAATAACTTAAAAACGATAAAGATTTTGTAATGCATTAAAGAAGCAAAGTTGTTGATCGTAACAATATCTAACAGGAAAAATCATTGCCACGCCCATTTATTACGTAATTAGGGATTTTTAGGGGCCAAAGTACTTAAACTTTGACGCAATATATCAAGAGAAGGAAACATATTTTGTTAAGCATTGTACAAGAGAAAATGTTTACAATGATGATTCAAATCGATTCCACTAATCAAAACACCAATGTCTGTCCCCATTAAGGATCTAGAGGGCTGGCCCCTAAAATATTTAATCAATTGTATCTCAAAAATGAAAAACAATTTTAGATAAGTGTAACAAAAAATGTTAGTATTTTTGAGACCTTTTGAATGAACTCAAGAAAAAGGGGCTGACCCCTTAAATTAGGGGCCAAGACACTCGTAACGTCTTTTACACATAATTTTAAAACGATCAAGATTTGTAATCCATTAAAGATGCAAAGTTGTTGATTGTAACAATATCAGTTTGTAAAACTCATTACCACACCCATTGATGACATAATTTGGGATTTTAAGGAACTAAAATCTTAAATCTCTAATGTGCTGTATGTGAAAAAGCAACACACTTTGTTAAGCATTGTACAGGATATTTACAATCGTATACATTATCTGAAAGGAAGGGTTTGAAGGGAATTCTGAAATTTCATTAATATTTTAAATAGTATCTTTAAACAAACTAAACGGAAGACCTACTCGTTACTCGTAACGAGATCGTATCTAGTTAAGGTCTTCCGTTTCCAACGGAAGACCTTTTTGTTTTCGTACGATTTCTTATTATTATTATTTTTTTCCACAAATTTTGTGCACGCGATTTCTCGAAAACTATTCGACCGATTTCAACCATTTTTTCACAGAAGATGAGACTTGAGATAAACTTCATACATTTTTAATATTTTTCCTGTCGTCACTTCCGGTACCGATTTATCGGCCATTTTGCACATTTTTACGACCTTTTTTGTGCAGAGTTGATCTCAGAAACTATCAGAGATATGAATATGAAACTTTCAGGATAGGTAGTCCATAGTTTGAAGTTGTGCCTATTGTTTTCGTTTTACGCAAGTGGCGCCATTTCTTGGAGCTCGCTAGGGCTCGAAAATTGGGTACGAATTTCAAATCAAAATTTTCACACATTTTGATCTATATCTTTTTATCAGTTGATATTTTGTTAAGACATATATAACAAAAGTGATAGAGTACCAAAAGTTCTTTCCAACAAAATCAAGAAAAAGGGGCTGGCCCCTTTAATTAGGGGCCAATAGACTCGTAAACTCTATTACAAATAACTTAAAAACGATAAAGATTTTGTAATGCATTATAGAAGCAAAGTTGTTGATCGTAACAATATCTATCAGAAAAAATCATTGCCACGCCCATTTATGACGTAATTAGGGATTTTTAGGGGCCAAAGTTCTCAAACTTTGACACAATATATCTAGAGAACGAGACATATTTTGTTAAGCATTTTAGAAGAGAAAATGCTTGTATTGATAATTTAAATCGATTCCACTAATCAAAACACAAATGGGTGTCCCCATTAAGGATCTACAGGGCTGGCCCCTAAAATATTCAATCATTTGTATCTCAAAAATGAACAACAATTTGAGATGGGTGTAAGAACAAAAAATGTTAGTATTATTGAGACCTTTCATATGAAATTAACAAAAAGGGGCTGGCCCCTTAAATTAGGGGCCAAGACACTCTTAAAGTCTTTTACACATAACTTAAAAACGATCAAGATTTTGTAATGCATTATAGATGCAAAGTTGTTGATCGTTTGTATAAGTTTGTAAAACTCATTGCCACACCCATTGATGACATAATTAGGGATAATAAGGAACTAAAATCTTAAATCTTAAATGTGCTGAATGTGAAAAAGCAAAACACTTTGTTAAGCATTGTAAAGGATATTGACAATCGTATACATTATCTGAAAGGAAGGGGTTGAGGGGGAATTCTGAAATTTCATTAATTTTGTAAATGTGTCGTTTAAGAAATTGAACGGAAGACCTACTCGTTACTCGTAACGAGATCGTATCTAGTTATTATTATTTTTTTTTTCCACAAATTTTGTGCAAGCATTTTCTCGAGAACTATTTGACCGATCTCAACCATTTTTTCACAGATGATTACAAGTGGTCTGAATTTATTTTGTTTTTAAAATTTTTGCCGTCGTCACTTCCGGTACCGATTTATTGCTAATTTTGAAAACTTTTACGACCCATTTTGTGAGCAGTTGATCTCAGAAACTGTCAGAGATATGAATATGAAACTTTCAGGATAGGTAGTCCATAGTTTGAAGTTGTGCCTATTGTTTTCGTTTTACGCAAGTGGCGCCATTTCTTGGAGCTCGCTAGGGCTCGAAAATTGGGTACGAATTTCATATAAAAATTTTCACACATTTTGATCTATATCTTTTTATCAGTTGATATTTTGTTAAGACATATATAACAAAAGTGGTAGAGAATCAAAAGTTCTTTCCAACAAAATCAAGAAAAAGGGGCTGGCCCCTTTAATTAGGGGCCAATAGACCCGTAATGTCTATTACAAATAACTTAAAAACGATAAAGATTTTGTAATGCATTTTAGAAGCAAAGTTGTTGATCGTAACAATATCTATTTGAAAAACTCATTGCCACGCCCATTTATGACGTAGTAAGGGATTTTTAGGGGCCAAAGTTCTCAAACATTGACACAATATATCTAGAGAACAAGACATATTTTGTTAAGCATTGTAATAGAGAAAATGCTTGTATTGATAACTATAATCGATTCCAATATTTGAAACACCAATGTCTGTCCCCATTAAGGATCTACAGGGCTGGCCCCTAATATATTCAATCATTTGTATTTCAAAAATGAACAACAATTTGAGATAGGTGTAAGAACAAAAACTGTTAGTATTTGAGAGATCTTTCGTATGAAATCAAGAAAAAGGGGCTGGCCCCTTTAACTAGAGGCCAATAGACTCGTAAAGTCTATTACAGATAACTTAAAAACAATAAAGATTTTGTAATGCATTATAGAAGCAAAGTTGTTGATCGTAACAATATATATTTGAAAAGCTCATTGCCACGCCCATTTATGACGTAATTAGGGATTTTTAGGGCCCAAATTTCTCAAATTTAGACACAATATATCTAGAGAACGAGACATATTTTTGTTAAGCATTGTAGAAGAGAAAATGCTTGTATTGATAACTATAATCGATTCCATTATTTTCAACGCCAATGTCTGTTCCCATTAAGGATCTACAGCGCTGGCCCCTAAAATATTCAATCATTTGTATCTCAAAAATGAACAACAGTTCAAGAAAGGTGTAAGAACAAAAAATGTTAGTATTTGTAAGATCTTTCGTATGAAATGAACAAAAAGGGGCTGGCCCCTTTAATTAGGGGCCAAGACCCACGTAAAGTCTATTACAAATAACTTAAAAACGATAAAGATTTTGTGATGCATTATAGAAGCAAAGTTGTTGATCGTAACAATATCTGTTTGAAAAACTCATTGCCACGCCCATTTGTGCCGTTATTAGGGGCCAACGTCCTTAACTTTTGATGCAATATGTCTAAAGGAGACATATTTTTTTAAGCATTGTAGAAAAGAAATTGTTTGCATTTAACTAATTAAAACACCAATATATGTCCCCATTTAAATCTATAGGGGTGGTCCCTAAAATATTCAGTCATTTTTATAAGTTTTATCGATAAATCATCGTATCATTTTAAAAAATCGAACGGAAGACCTACTCGTTACTCGTAACGAGATCGTGTCTAGTTATTATTATTATTATTTTTTCCAAATTTTGTGCACGCGATTTCTCGAAAACTATTCAGCCGATTTCAACCATTTTTTCACAGACGATGAGTCATGATACGAATTTTATATGTTTTTGAAATTTTACTTGTCGTCACTTCCGGTACCGATTTATCGGCCATTTTGTAGTTTTTTACGACCTATTTTGTGCAGAGCTGATCTCAGAAACTATCAGAGATATGACTTTGAAATTTTCAGTATAGGTAGTCTATAGTCTGAAGTTGTGCACTATTATTTTGTTTTACGCCAGTGGCGCCATTTCTTGGAGCTCGCTTAGGCACGAAAATTGGGTACGAATTTTTATTCAAAATTTTCATACGTTTTGATCTGTATCTTTTTATCAGTTGATATTTTGTTAAGACATATATAACAACAGTGGTAGAGAATCAAAAGTTCTTTTCAACGAAATCTAAAAAAAGGGGCTGGCCCCTTAAATTAGGGGCCAAGAGACTCGTAAAGTCTGTTACATATAACTAAAAAACGATAAAGATTTTGTTATGCATTATAGAAGCAAAGTTGTTGATCGTAACAATATCTAACAGAAAAAATCATTGCCACGCCCATTTATTACGTAATAAGGGATTTTTAGGGGCCAAAGTACTTAAACTTTGACGCATTATATCTGGAAAACGAAACATATTTTGTTAGGCATTGTAGAAGAGAAAATGCTTGCAGTTATGATTCTAATCGATTCCACTAATCAAAACACCAATGTATGTCCCCATTAAGGATCTAGAGGGCTGGCCCCTAAAATATTCAATCATTTTTATCTCAAAAATGAACAACAATTTTAGATAGGTGTAAGAACAAAAAATGTAAGTATTCATAAGACCTTTCGTATAAAATCAAGAAAAAGGGGCTGGCCCCTTAAATTAGGGGCCAAGAGACTCCTAAACTGTATTACAAATAACTTAAAAACGATAAAGATTTTGAAATGCATTATAGAAGCAAAGTTGTTGATCGTAACAATATCTAACAGGAAAAATCATTACCACGCCCATTTATTACGTAATTAGGGATTTTTAGGGGCCAAAGTACTTAAACTTTGACGCAATATATCAAGAAAACGAAACATATTTTGTTAGGTATTGTAGAAGAGAAAATGCTTACAATGATGATTCTAATCGATTCCACTAATCAAAACACCAATGTATGTCCCCATTAGGGATCTAGAGGGCTGGCCCCTAAAATATTTAATCAATTGTATCTCGAAAATAAACAACAATTTTAGATAGGTGTAAGACCAAAAATGAAAGTATTCATAAGACCTTTCGTATAAAATCAAGAAAAAGGGGCTGGCCCTTTAAATTAGGGGCCAAGAGACTCGTAAACTGTATTACAAATAACTTAAAAACGATAAAGATTTTGTAATGCATTATAGAAGCAAAGTTGTTGATCGTAACAATATCTTACAGGAAAAATCATTGCCACGCCCATTTATTACGTAATTAGGGATTTTTAGGGGCCAAAGTACTGAAACATTGACGCAATATAACTAGAGAAGGAAACATATTTTGTTAGGCATTGTAGAAAAGAAAATGCTTGCAGTTATGATTCTAATCGATTCCACTAATCAAAACACCAATGTATGTCCCCATTAAGGATCTAGAGGACTGGCCCCTAAAATATTTAATCATTTGTATCTCAATAATGAACAACAATTTTAGATATGCGTAAGAACAGAAAATGTAAGTATTCATAAGACCTTTCGTATAAAATCAAGAAAAAGGGGCTGGCCCCTTAAATTAGAGGCCAAGACACTCTATTACAGATAACTTAAAAATGATCAAGATTTTGTAATGCATTAAATAAGCAAAGTTGTTGTATCAATTTGTAAGACTCATTGCCACACCCTTTGATGACATAACTAGGGATTTTAAGGCACTAAAATCTTAAATCTTTAATGTGCTGTATGTGAAAAAGCAAAACACTTTGTTAAGCATTGTTCAGGATATTGACAATCGTATACATTACTTGAAAGGAACGGGGTTGATAGGGAATTCTGAAATTTCATTAATATTTTTATCGTATCGTTTAACATATTGAACGGAAGACCTACTCGTTACTCGTAACGAGATCGTATCTAGTTATTATTATTATTTTTTTCCCCAAATTTTGTGCACGCGATTTCTCGAAAACTATTCGACCGATTTCGACCATTTTTTCACAGATGATTGCCAGTGGTCATAATTCTAGAAGTTTTTTGAAATTTTGAAATCGTCACTTCCGGTTCCGATTTACGGCCGATTTTGTAAGTTTTTACGACCAATTTTGTGCAGACATAAACTCAGAGACTATCAGAGATATGACTATGAAATTTTCAGGAAAGGTTGTCCATAGTTTGAAGTTGTGCACAATGTAGTTGATTTACGCCAGTGGCGCCATTTCTTGGAGCTCTCCTGGGCACGAAAATTGGGTACGAATTCTGAATCAAAATTTTCATGCGTTTTGATCTGTATCTTTTTATCAGTTGATATTTTGTTAAGATATATATTACAAAAGTGGTAGAGAATCAAATGTTCTTTCCAACAAAATCAAGAAAAAGGGGCTGGCCCCTTAAATTAAGGGCCAGTAGACTCGTAAAGTCTATTACGAATAACTAAAAAACGGTAAAGATTTTGTAATGCTTTATAGAAGCAAAGTTGTTGATCGTAACAATATCTAACAGGAAAAATCATTGCCACGCCCATTTATTACGTAATTAGGGATTTTTAGGGGCCAAAGTACTTAAACTTTGACGCAATATATCTAGAGAAGGTAACATATTTTGTTAGGCATTGTAGAAGAGAAAATGTTTGCATTGATGATTCTAATCGATTCCACTAATCAAAACACCAATGTATGTCCCCATTAAGGATCTAGAGGGCTGGCCCCTAAAATATTCAATCATTTGTATCTCAAAAATGATCAACAATTTTAGATAGGTGTAAGAACAAAAAATGTATGTATTCATAAGACCTTTCGTATAAAATCAAGAAAAAGGGGCTGGCCCCTTAAATTAGGGGCCAATAGACTCGTAAACTGTTTTACAAATAAGTTAAAAATGATAAAGATTTTGTAGTGATTATAGAAGCAAAGTTGTTGACCGTAACAATATCTAACAGAAAAATTCATTGCCACGCCCATTTATTACGTAATTAGGGATTTTTAGGGGCCAAAGTACTTAAACTTTGACGCAATATATCTAGAGAAGGAGACATATTTTATTAGGCACTGTAGAAGAGAAAATGCTTGCATTGATGATTCTAATCGATTCCACTAATCAAGACACCAATGTCTGTCCCCATTAAGGATCTAGAGGGCTGGCCCTTAAAATATTCAATCATTTGTATCTCAAAAATGAACAACAATTTTAGATAGGTGTAAGAACAAAAAATGTAAGTATTCATAAGACCTTTCGTATAAAATCAAGAAAAAGGGGCTGGCCCCTTAAATTAGGGGCCAATAGACTCGTAAACTGTTTTACAAATACCTTAAAAACGATAAAGATTTTGTAATGCATTATAGAAGCAAAGTTGTTGATCGTAACAATATCTAACAGAAAAAATCATTGCCACGCCCATTTATTACGTAATTAGGGATTTTTAGGGGCCAAAGTACTTAAACTTTGACGCAATATATCTAGAGAAGGTAACATATTTTGTTAGGCATTGTAGAAAAGAAAATGCTTGCATTGATGATTCTAATTGATTCCACTATATATAACACCAATGTATGTCCCCATGAAGGATCTAGAGGGCTGGCCCCTAAAATATTCAATCAGTTGTATCTCAAAAATGATCAACAATTTTAGATAGGTGTAAGAACAAAAAAATTTAGTATTCATAATACCTTTTGTATAAAATCAAGAAAAAGGGGCTGACCCCTTTAATTAGGGGCCAATAGACTCGTAAACTCTATTACAAATAACTTAAAAACGATAAAGATTTTGTAATGCATTATAGAAGCAAAGTTGTTGATCGTAACAATATCAGTTTGTAAAACTCATTGCCACACCCAGTGATGTCATAATTAGGGATTTTAAGGCACTCAAATCTTTAATCTTTAATGTGCTGTATGTTAAAAAGCAAAACACTTTGTTAAGCATTGTACAGGATATTGACAATCGTTATACATTAACTGAAAGGAAAGGGGTTGATTGAGAATTCTGAAATTTCATTAATATTTTAATCATATCGTTTAACGTATTGAACGGAAGACCTACTCGTTACTCGTAACGAGATCGTATCTAGTTATTATTATTATTTTTTCCAAATTTTGTGCACGCGATTTCTCAAAAACTATTCAGCCGATTTCAACCAATTTTTCACAGATGATAAGTCATGATATGAATTTTATACGTTTTTGAAATTTTTGTTGACGTCACTTCCGGTACCGATTTATCGGCCATTTTGTAGTTTTTTACGACCTATTTTGTGCAGAGCTGATCTCAGAAACTATCAGAGATATGGCTTTGAAATTTTCAGGATAGGTAATCTATAGTCTGAAGTTGTGCACTATTATTTTGTTTTACGCCAGTGGCGCCATTTCTTGGAGCTCGCTTAGGCACGAAAATTGGGTACGAATTTTTATTCAAAATTTTCATACCTTTTGATCTGTATCTTTTTATCAGTTGATATTTTGTTAAGACATATATAACAAAAGTGGTAGAGAATCAAATGTTCTTTCCAACAAAATCTAGAAAAAGGGGCTGGCCCCTTAAATTAGGGGCCAAAAGACTCGTAAAGTTTATTACATATAACTAAAAAACGATAAAGATTTTGTTATGCATTATAGAAGCAAAGTTGTTGATCGTAACAATATCTAACAGAAAAAAATCATTGCCACGCCCATTTATTAGGTAATTAGGGATTTTTAGGGGCCAAAGTACTTAAACTTTGACGCAATATATCTGGAAAAGGAAACATATTTTGTTAGGCATTGTAGAAGAGAAAATGCTTGCATTGATGATTCTAATCGATTCCACTAATCAAACCACCAATGTATGTCCCCATTAAGGATCTAGAGGGCTGGCCCCTAAAATATTTAATCATTTGTATCTCAAAAATGAACAACAATTTAAAATAGGTGTAAAAACAAAAAATGTAAGTATACATAAGACCTTTCGTATAAAATCAAGAAAAAGGGGCTGGCCCCTTAAATTAGGGGCCAAAAGACTCGTAAAGTTTATTACATATAACTAAAAAACGATAAAGATTTTGTTATGCATTATAGAAGCAAAGTTGTTGATCGTAACAATATCTAACAGAAAAATCTTTGCCACGCCCATTTATTACGTAATTAGGGATTTTTAGGGGCCAAAGTACTTAAACTTTGACGCAATATATCTGGAAAAGGAAACATATTTTGTTAGGCATTGTAGAAGAGAAAATGCTTGCATTGATGATTCTAATCGATTCCACTAATCAAACCACCAATGTATGTCCCCATTAAGGATCTAGAGGGCTGGCCCTTAAAATATTTAATCAATTGTATCTCAAAAATGAACAACAATTTTAGATAGGTGTAAAAACAAAAAATGTAAGTATTCATAAGACCTTTCGTATAAAATCAAGAAAAAGGGGCTGGCCCCTTAAATTAGGGGCCAAGAGACTCGTAAACTGTATTACAAATAACTTAAAAACGATAAAGATTTTGTTATGCATTATAGAAGCAAAGTTGTTGATCGTAACAATATCTAACAGTGAAAATCATTGCCACGCCCATTTATTACGTAATTAGGGATTTTTAGGGGCCAAAGTACTTAAACTTTGACGCAATATATCAAGAAAACGAAACATATTTTGTTAGGCATTGTAGAAGAGAAAATGCTTACAATGATGATTCTAATCGATTCCACTAATCAGAACACCAATATATGTCCCCATTAAGGATCTAGAGGGCTGGCCCCTAAAATATTTAATCAATTGTATCTCAAAAATGAACAACAATTTTAGATAGGTGTAAGAACAAAAAATGTAAGTATTCATAAGACCTTTCGTATAAAATCAAGAAAAATGGGCTGGCCCCTTAAATTAGGGGCCAAGAGACTCGTAAACTGTATTACAAATAACTTAAAAAAGATAAAGATTTTGTAATGCATTATAGAAGCAAAGTTGTTGATCGTAACAGTATCTAACAGAAAAAATCATTGCCACGCCCATTTATTACGTAATTAGGGATTTTCAGGGGCCAAAGTACTATAACTTTGACGCAATATTTCTAGAAAAGGAAACATATTTTGTTAGGCATTGTAGAATAGAAAATGCTTGCATTGATGATTCTAATCGATTCCACTAATCAGAAAACTAATGTATGTCCCCATTAAGGATCTAGAGGGCTGGCCCCTAAAATATTCAATCATTTGTATCTCAAAAATGAACAACAATTTTAGATAGGTGTAAGAACAAACAATGTAAGTATTCATAAGACCTTTCGTTTAAATTTAAGAAAAAGGGGCTGACCCTTTAAATTAGGGGCCAATTGACTCGTAAACTGTTTTACAAATAACGTAAAAACGATAAATATTTTGTAATGCATTTTAGAAGCAAAGTTGTTGATCGTAACAATATCCAACAGAAAAAATCATTGCCACACCCATTTATTACGTAATTAGGGATTTTTAGGGGCCAAAGTACTTATACTTTGACGCAATATATCTGGAAAAGGAAACATGTTTTGTTAGGCATTGTAGAAGAGAAAATGCTTGCATTGATGATTCTAATCGATTCCACTAATCAAACCACCAATGTATGTCCCCATTAAGGATCTAGAGGGCTGGCCCTTAAAATATTTAATCATTTGTATCTCAAAAATGAACAACAATTTAAGATAGGTGTTAGAACAAAAAATGTGAGTATTCGTGAGACGTTTCGAATGAATTCAAGAAAAAGGGGCTGGCTCCTTAAATTAGGGGGCCAAGACACTCGTAAACTCTATTACAGATAACTTAAAAATGATCAAGATTTTGTAATGCATTATAGAAGCAAAGTTGTTGATCGTAACAATATCAGTCTGTACAACTCATTGCCACACCCATTGATGACATAATTAGGGATTTTAAGGCCTAAAATCTTAAATCTTCAATGTGCGGTATGTGAAAAAGCAAAACACTTTGTTAAGCATTGTTCAGGATATTGACAATCGTATACATTGCCTGAAAGGAAAGGGGTTGATTGGAAATTCTGAAATTTCATTAATATCTTAATCGTATCGTTTAACATATTGAACGGAAGACCTACTCGTTACTCGTAACGAGATCGTATTTAGTCAATTTTATTATAGTTTATAATGTGTTTAATGTTTTTCCCCCAAGCATGCGTTGCTTTGTGGTTTTGTTCCTTCTCTTTCAGGTGTAGCTTCTGATATTTGGTATGTATTTGTTCAATATTATCTGGTATACACATTCAGTAAAATACAATATAATAACATGATATCGTAATATTGTCTCAAAACTGTGTATTGTTCCAGTTTCCTTACTTGCTAATTCAACAGCCAATGATATTTGTGTGATGTAAATGACAATCTATAAAAATGATTGTAACTTTTTGAATTTAGTTCAATTTTCTTATTTTATAGCATAAATAATGTATCCTAAAAATGTGCTTTATAACTTCACAGGTGATTGAAGTAGACCTAAGTATGTAGCTGTCCCCTCTGTATTTGATTTTAAGAGTGATACAACCCAGGAGTCAGAAAGATCAAAACGAATACGACTGCGAGTCTCCACTCAGGATACTGAGACGAAGGAAGACCTGTAGATAGATGAAATGACTATACATGAAGTCATTCTTGATCAGGCATCATCTGGAACATCCCATGAGCAATGCAATGTGGAAACCCAGTATGTAACAGGGGAAAAGAGGTTCAGTGTGACATTCCTACACTGGGAAAATTTTCAATTGAAGGTATGAAGCATAACAGTAAGATGATTTCTTACTACACAGGCTTCAATGGATATGGCCATTTTATGCTCATCTTTAATATTTTAGGGCCAGTGGCTTTTGATTAGAATTACAAATGTGCTTTGTTAAGCCCACAAGATCAATTGTTTTTAACTTTGATTAAACTTAGACAAGCAAAAGATGATGTGGATCTTGCCATGCTCTTTCATGTTTGTGAATCAACAGTTTCCAAAATTATCAAAACTTAGATTAATTTTTTTGTATTTACAATTAAAGAGACTAGAGGAACAATTCTGGCCCTCAAAGGAAGTCATAAATAAGCACATGCCAAAAGATTTAGAGATAAAGTTTCCAAATACACGGGTCATCTTAGATGCAACGGAGCAACCGATTCACATGCCCTCAAATATTGAAGCTCAGTCAAAAACGTGGTCTTTATATAAGCACAAAAATACACTCAAAACCATGGTCGGTATAACTCCTAATGGAGCAGTTTCTTATGTATCCTCAGCCTATGGGGGATCAACATCTGATCGCCAAATAATTGAAATGTCCTCATTACTGAATGAAGGCAAATTTGATGCTGGCGACAGCATTATGGCAGATCTTGAAATCTTAGTTCAAGATTTATTTGCTAATCAAAATGTGTCTGTTTACACCCCTACTCTTCTCAAGGGAAAAAGTCAGCTTGAACCTGAAAATATTGTTATAAATAGAAGAGTTGCCTCTAAACGTATTCATGTTGAGATGGTTATTGGTCTTCCGAAACGGTTCAAAATTTCAAAACAAGAGCTCTTATCCTCAAAAATTCCTCTAGCTTCCAGAATAGTGTACATTTGTTTTATGTTGTCCAATTTCAGAAATTGCATTGTTAATTAAAGTGCGTAAGTTTATGCCAATAGCGCATTAATGCAAATATTATAAATCCAATAAATGTATGTCTTTGTCATGTAAATACAGTGAAACTCTCAAGTATTTGTCTTCGTATTTAACTTTTCAGGTATTTCAGAGAGCTTTTGTCTTGAAAATTTACATACAGTGTCTAGTGATTTGGAAAGTTTGCTTAGTAAAGATAAAATGAGGTTCACATTGGTTTGCTATCATTTTTAATGCAAAGTCCAAATAAGGATACATGTACATGTATTTTAATCAGCATTTATGATGTTACAAGTAGTATCTGCAGGTGATGTCTGTCCATGCCTTGAACATACTAAAAATACACATCTTTCTACATTATGGTACAACATGGTAAACATTCATAAGACACAAATACTGTAAATGTTCTGATGTATTATGTAGAAAAAAATGTGTGAAAATGAACATACTGCATGCAAATATATGCACCTTAGCTTGTTCTATAACAAAGATGATAAGAAAGGGCAAAAGTGTTATACATAAAACAGGTCTAATTTTGGCAACAACGATCCTTCACAATACTGTTGGTCTAATTCGATTTTTTTCACAAACAGATCTTTGAATGTAAAAACTACGAAATAGCAGTACTTTTTCTTTGAAATGTACAGCTGACTTTGTATTTGAAAGTAATACTTTGAATTATGTTTCAAAACAATTTCCCCATCTGCATTGAATTCAAGAAAACTAAAATGCTTTCCAGGTACAATTTGTTGTCTACCAGTATATGGGCACTTGACTTCAATTACAGAGTCGTCGGATACTAAACCATCAGGTGAAGCACCTAAATAAGGCCTTTGTACACACACAAATAAACCACAAGGCTTCACCTTTAGGCCAGTTTATGTTTCAAAACTACTTATGGCTTTACTCTCATATTTTTTGCCATGTGAAATTGCCTCATTGCGAAAAGATGCTGCGGAAGTTTGAACAAGGGACTGACATAGTTTGGTCTTATTCCTCCTCTGAGTAGCGAGGCAAATGTCCCCAAATCTAGATGATGTTATCCGCCAATAACGTTCACTGAACCAGGACTTTGAGGATGACTGGTCTCTTGTCTTCTCTTCTCTTCAGCTGCATATCTCTCTGTAACCTATTTAAATATTATTAACATGTTTTAGGTTTATTGCAATTTTACACTGGATGAAAAAAACAGTTTCCGCACCCCAGAAACATTATGGAAACTGTGCGGAAACTCAAGAAAAATTATGGTTTATACAAGGTTTCCATTTGGAAACCTGAAGTTTACATGGGTTTACGCATTGCGTAAACTTAGGCTGTCCACCATTCCAGGTGGTTTACGCTGCGGAAACTTTGCAGAAACATGAGATTTACTAATGGTTTCCGCAGTGCGGAAACCATAAATAAACTCAATGTTTCTGCATGTTTTCACTGCGGAAACCAATCATAAACCAGAAGATTCCACTGCGTAAACCACCTGGAATGGTGGACAGCCTAAGTTTACGCAATGCGTAAACCATAAATAAATTTTTTTATCGATTTTTTTCAGAATTCATCTTATTTTGTATATATTCTTTTTTCTGACCAGTGAATTCATTGATATTCAAATATTCATATATTGATAAGAAAGAAATACATCATCAAAGCAATTTATTGCATAACAATATTATAAATGGTGATTTCTCAAAATATACAAGCACTATATACATATATATGACTTGTCAAATCAAAGTTATAAAATTGCAAATGTATGCAACAATTTTTTTTTCTATAAAAGTCACTTATCACATTATTGTCAGTATTTCCATTAATAATTTGAAATGAGCAAAACCTAATTACAATGAATTAATTAAAAACAAGCATAAAAATCTGCTATCTTCATTACATGTAATCTACAGACAAATGCACATTAAATTTTTGGACCTGTTCAAAATTACAGTTTGTGCAATACATGTACATTGTCATGAGAATAGCTATCTAATGCAAAAAGAAATTTGAATTTATATGTATATATATACTGTATATTTGAATATATACATTTGATTGAGGAGGGGGGGGGGCACCTGATGAAATGCATCATACTACCCCAACTTATGTATCATATGGTATTATAAAGGTTGGATCACAGTTGTTTTTAATGAAGGAAACATGCCTTACAACCCCATTCATATAAAAAAGTGTTGAGATCATAAACAAATATAATTTTTGAAAAATGAAATTTAAAATAACCAAAATCACAAACCCCCACTCCCCCGTTACTTAACAACATTACACATATGATAATGAATGACTGGTAATGCATTTAACACGCAAAATAATTTGATACAGGAGCATAGCTGGAAAAACAATCATCAGATCAAAACTTCCTGCAAATATGCACATCTTTAACATTAACAAAATTATAAAATTCAAAAGACCCAGAAATAATAATAGAACCAAAATGTCCTGGTAATAATACACACATCAACACATTGTGGCCTAAATACCTACATTTCTTTAGTAATTCTGTGTATTGGCTATAAAGAAGTTGTGCTTCTCTGGACCCCCCCCCCCCTTCCGTTTGCCTGACAAAAAAAATCCAGTCAATGCATACATGTATATCATAATTCCCCTCAAATATATACACTGAACTCCCATTTTCATATACTAATATATTATAAATATTTTTACTGGTCTTAAGATGTTCATGGTCAAGAAATGTGGGAGCAATAACAAGGAATCTTTTAGAAGGAAGGCATGATAAAGTAGCAACATATATAAATACAGGCTTTGAATGAAATAAATACTAAATTTTAAAAATACAATCTTTTTAAATACAAAATATGCAAAACACTAGCTCCATTTCAAAGCACTATAATAAATAAAAGCCTCATTTCATCAAAAAGATAATCTAGTTAACCTTTTTTCTAAAATGAATCATATCTAACTATAACAAACTATAATCTGCTAAGTGCAAAATATGCACTGCCTTAATTTTCACAGCATTATACAAATGAAAAGATGAAAATATTACAAAGCTTGTTCATTATTTTATCTCTAAAATTATAAGATTTTAATTTTTATGAAAATAAACAACAGAAAAACATGTACTTAACAATTCAAGGGCATTTTTTATCTCATTTATAAACACTTAAAAAAGAAGCTGGATTTCATGGCACAGAGGGATTGGTAGATGAAGAGATTGGTGACCACACTACGGTTCAGCCATCAAGGTGATAGGTTGTAGAGATTGCCCAGCCAGGAATGTCCCTTGGAGGCGGGGTCATGGTCATCTCAGTGGCACTCCTGGTCACTCTGGCTTTCTGTCTCCTTTGTTGAATCCTGAGAGAATCACTGTATCCTCTGTCCAGATCACACTTGATAGCCCGCAGAAGACTTGATTCCCACACAAACGGAATTGCAACACGCTGTGTTGGTTCATCATCGTCTGTCACCTCTGGTGATGTGGCCTCTCTCGTTAGGCATTTTCTTATCTTCTTACGATCTTTCTTCTTGTAGATGGCATCATTTTTCAGCTGAGTGCATCTACTCTTTAATTTCTGAAAAAATTAAATCTTTAGTTATCACATTCTATGACATTTTCAAATCAATATCTTCTCTACATTGATTCATTGAATATTTTGGCAAGTTAAGCTAGATATAATTGTAAGAGGCCTGTTTTGACTTAAGGAGGCTGGATGGCCAACAAATTAACATCAGATCTGCCTTAAATATTCACAAACTAACATTTATTAAAGAAAAAATCCAGCATTATAAAACTGCATGTACATCAGTACATAGAGTTTGTTATTTAAAATATGCAGGCGTGTGCGTGAGTTGGTGTGTTTGTGCATGGTTTTTGTGGGTGTAAATGTGTGTATGCCTGTATTTCATAAATAAATAAGTTATAAAAAAAAAATCAAAATAATTTAGCATTAAAATTTGAACATTTTTTTATATCATTATACAAAACTCTTCATCTGAAGGAGGTAATTGTAGCCTAATAATGGCCACAACCATCCAGCCCTCTTCATGGTCAACTACTATATACAACATGGACTACCGGTACTTCTTGATTCTATGTGTAACAATTTACATGCATGTAATTATTCCCACTTTTTTTTATACACTTAAATAAATGCATCAGTATGCAAATCATCCCAGGTTAAAGATTTTTTTTTAAATGTTGAAGTTCAGAAGATTTGATAATGATAACTAATAATTCTTAACAAGGCAGTGCACTATAAAAATTTAGTACTTGTATTCTTTGTCATTTGATATTAAATCAATAAAGAATTCTGATAGTCTAAAAGAAATATGTCAAAGTAAATCTTACATCTCTAATGCGCTTTGCCTGTTTACTCTGGCGTCTGTGGAGTTCTTTTTTCCCCTTCTCGCGTCTTCTTTCTTCATCACGCATGTTTCTCCATACTCGCCGTAATGCCTCTAAAAAATTAATACAAAATAAATATGCGCTAAAGACAGTGTTTATATTCTATCTGCAATCAAATATCATTTAAGAAATGAACTCAATGTCTACCCAAGTTATACGAGTATAACCTGGGTTGGGGCAGTTTACGCTTTATAATCCGCAAAGTGGATTATAAAAAAGCATAAATTGCTCCAACCCAGATTATACGAGTATAACTTGGGTAGATTCTTATAATTTAATTTTCTGTGATTTACTCTACAAATTGAGTGTGTTTTACTTTTAAAAATGATATTAATCTGTTCAAAATTCAAACGTAATGTCAAGCGGATTAGTATGTATTTGACGTCGGTGCATTGTGACGTGTCTTGTGACCTGCTAACCAGGTTATACAAATTTAACTAAATTTTTCTATCCAATCAAATACCGGGTTACAACCAGAATTAAATTATTTCAGTTTGACACACAGTAATTTGGTAAAATTTGCTCCAACTTCGGACGGTTGTTACGATAGAAATAATAATGACAAAATTATACCTTGTAGATTGCATCTATGAATATCGATTTATGGTATTTGTTTTAGCTCTATGAAAAACTATGAGAATACAGTCATATAAATAAAAAAAATATCAATTATTGTGATATTTGAAACATTAGTTTACTTTACCTTCAATGGTACCTGATCCCCAATCATAGTTGGTGTAGCTCCTTCTAACTTCTCGCACAATTGTCCTTATATCATTGTTTTCAAACCTTAAATAAAAAAAAACAAACCTTTCTTGAAGATAAAGTGTCATGGATGAGTATCAATTGTAACGGGATGGGAGAAATAATGACAGGCCAGATCGGAATCTGAGCCCGGGCCAAAGAATCTCTAGTCATGTGCTCTACCAACTGAGCTTTCAAGCGCCAGTATTCAAACTAGTCTGACCATCAAACAGTGATGAACAAATAATATCAAAATACAGAAACAAACTTTTAATTGGGACAATTTTACAATATCCCAGTTAAGATTGGACGCCACCTATCGTCCATTTTTTCCTACTTCAGCAATCAATGTGAAGATTTCCAATATGTAATTCCATTGATATATTTCATGTAATATGTCATATATTTCTTTCAATATATATTATCATTATAGTTTTAATGAAAAATATATACTATGGATTTATTTATGAGCATTCAATTGAATTCGACAGCTATTTTAATATGAAGAAAATTCAAAATACTCCAACTCCAAAAATTGTTTGGTAATGTAGTACCCTGAATTTTTGGGCACTTACAGGTTTAAATGCAAATAATAAAGGAATAATTTTTTTATGGGAAATTATCTAAAAATGAGTGGGATGTCTTGTAAGCATTGATAAATTGGTTCACAGCCTCTTATTATCGCCACTACCGGTAAGCCTTTTTCAGTAAACATAATTATACATGTACATACATGTCATGATGGCATTTAATATCTGGTTCAATGCAACCTGCACATTAATATATGTAGGGGTATGTAATATTATTAATATAGCAGTATATTGCAATATACAACTCAACAAAGGTAGGACTTAATTTGTCAAACTGGCGTAGGCCGAATGGGCCGGTTGACCTTTGGTAACACGGCTGGAAAAGGTTCGCTGATCTCGCCAGTCTGGATAAACCAGCATAAAATTTGCCAGTTTTTTTTTAAGTATGGTTAGATGATGTAATGAGATGAAAAAGTAGATATTCGATAATAGATTAGCATATCCATTGATTGTATGGCGTGATGAAACAAATGTTTATTACATGTTAATAACGTTATAACATAACGTTTAATAACGTTTAATTCATCTATATTTCACCACTGTGCTCGTATGCGAAGTAGACAGAGACTACAGAATGCATAATTAAGCTATCATTCTGGCAGATTAAATTTTTTTGTATTTGTGGAGAAACTACTCAAAAGTCTGTATTTCGTGGTACTTTTAATAAATATATTTACTACAAATCTCTAAATATGGTTTCGTATTTATTTAGCCAAAACAGCGACACTGGTTTAAGACTGGCCACCAATTATTTTTGCATCTCAAAAAACACAACTACCACAGTAAACAGTATTTCAATGTTTTTAACTTAAGTCATTATTTCCACCTCTTATGCTAAATACATTTTCTAATCTTAATATTGCCTATAGCTCTGGAGAAATTTGGGTTGACAAGCCATGATGCCTAAGGGCTACAGTTCCTTACTTATTAAAAAATTCTATAGACAGTTTAACAGTATTAGGCTCATTTCCAATTAATAGTAACTTGTATGAGGAATCTTTATAATTATAGGGAAGCCTATAATTAGCATAATTATCATAAACATGGGCCACATCGCTCACCTGAGAAACAATAGGTATGATAAAATCAGCTTAATAGAGCGATGATACAAACTATCTGGACAATGTACAATAATACATGTAGATCCTGTATAAATAAAATCCATTTTCCCCCTGGATATTCATATGTTTATAATCATTTATAAGTCCCTTTTCTAACAGGATGATTTTATAGTCATAACTCTGGATATTCATATGTTTATAATCATTTATAAGTCCCTTTTCTAACAGGATGATTTTATAGTCATAACTCATATCACATGTTGAGGATTGCAGTTCTCAAAAAGATCCTTAACAATTGTTTATACATGTATATGGGATTTAAACCTACATCAAACTCTGAACCTTCTTGTGAGGCCGAAGAATTGTCTTGGGCCAAAGTCTTAGCAATTATAAAGAATCATCTGGCTGATTAGTTTCTGAGAAGAAGATTTTTAATGATTTCCTCTACATATTCCTATGTAAAACTTTGACACCCCCCCCCCCCATTGTGGCCCAACCTACTCCCGGGGGTGTCATTATTTTCACAACTTTGAATCTACACTACCTGAGGATGCTTCCACACAAGTTTCAGCTTTCCTGGCTGATTAGTTTCTGAGATGAAGATTTTTAAAGATTTACTCTATATATTCCTATGTTAAACTTCAACCCCCCTTCCAACATCACCTCCAGCAAAACTAGTAAGACTTACTTTTCCAAGTAAAAAAAGATATAGAATGCATTTGGAAGTTTATCAAAAGTATTATTGATTAAGATCAAGCTGTAGAATTTCAGCAACATGCTTTATATCCAAATATTTCAAAATCAAATATTTAATTTCATAATAAAATTCATAAATATCTTTAAAAACTTTTCTTCGAGAAATAAAACTCCACCAATATGCAAAACATAATTCGAGAACAAATAGAACCTTAAAATTTAAATACTGGGTATCTGTTTGTAAAATGCATTCTAATTAATTTTGTTAAATCAGCCTCAATGACAAACTAAAAAAAATTAATTATTTTCCAAAATTCAAATTATTAAAAACTTCCCCCCTCTACCATGTCTACTAAAAAAATATACTCACTTCTAATGTGTCAGGTATTTTTTATTGGTAAGGGAACTTAAATTTCATTTGATTTAATAGGTATACTAGTGAAAAATTAGGTAACTTTTTACTTTTGCTAAGTATGATGTCAAAGTTTACTGGTACTAACGCAATAAAGGAAAAGCCTTTCAGATGTTGACTTCTGAAATTTGAATACCAGTAAACATTAATTTTACTGTATGTATCAGAGATGTTTTATTAAAGAGCATATAAAAACATAGCAGAATGAGGATATGAAAACCTTGTAAGGATTCCCCAAAGCCAAGTTAACCAATCTAGGAGTGTCTAATTTTGGTTCTAACATCACGGGCCATTTAAACTACCGGTAGAAGTCTAGAACCCTAAATCATTGAAAGCACTAAGAGAAGTTATACCCCAAGACCAAGCAAACTTTTTTTTTCAAAATTGAAACCTGTATTATCTATAACGTACTTAACACCGTAAATTGAATATTTAAATATTCATTCAGAATAAGTGTTTTTTTAAAATGCGCTACCATTTATTTGTTCAGACCTACAATTTTATTATAATTGCCAAAGGTATAAATATTGAGACCCCAACCAACATAAGATAATCCATTTGTCTAATCCCTCAAACCATTATTGACTTCTGGCGATATCATGGTATGGGACACTTTATCGAAATAAACAATAAAATCAAGTGTAATTCTTTAAATAGTTTCTTTCCCAAAATTGTCATCTAACAGTGTAGCCAGTGAGTTAGAGGATTCACTACGAATCTTTAAGTCATGAGTTCAAATCCTGCTGGGCCAGGGCAGGGGATTTTAATAAAATTCTACCTTTTCCAAAAATATTTAAAATGTATATCTTGGTTAAATGTTGTAAAATTTGAAGATTATAAACCGGTGAAAGTATTTTAGCTACTATGCACTTTAATCCCCATTAATATGTTCCATATGCCATCTTAAGATTTTCACATCACTGAATAATTAACAGATGCTGATTCCTTATTTTATCACTTATATAACACCATGCCAAAAGGTGCATCATTCTTTAACAGTCCTATCCTGTTTGTAATCATTACAGTTTAAAAAAAAAACATTCCCAATATCATAATAAAAACAACATTTTCTGTTTACACCCAATACATGTCAACAGAGGTCAAGTTTAATAGTTATCAAAGTTCTATTCAATTTGCACTTTTGAACTATCATACTTTAATTGTGTCATACAGTAGGCCTATACATATTTACTATAATCAAAGACAGTTATTACTAATAGTATGAAACAATCGCCTGTGAATTTTCAAACATTTTTCACACAAGAAAATTCCTAACAGCTCAACACTGCACTGGAAGCAGGCACATTAACAGAAGAAGAAAATCATCAAATCTTAGTTTTATATAACTTCTACAAACTTACTTGTCATAATCCACTACTAAGGGGTTTTCTACATCTTCCTTCAGCTTTCTGATGACTTGCCTAACAGCTCTCTATAAGTAAAAACAACTCGTTAATCGCCGTTAATCGCTGGGTTTGTCTGCAAGACTCAGTCTACACCGGATATAATGTGAACTATAAAGTGTAAAGTCGGATGCCGTTTATTTCCGAACAAAGATGATGATATATTTGATGGTGATCTGATAGACTGATACGAAGTCTTAAGAATCAAATTAAACAAGTATCAAACGATTATTATTGCCAATCGTCGCTAGTATACGCATTGTTTGAAACAAAATGCGACTGAAAAGCACATGAGAAAATGGCGCCAAGTCTAGATGTTTGAACGATCGGCAAAGTACCGAGAAAAATCAGTACATTTTATGCTTGTTCACAATTTTAACATTGCAAAATATCAATGTTGTTCTTATAATAGATTAATTTATCGATTCATGTTCCATTTTAGGAGTTTTAAGCCGTAACTTTTTAAAACTGAAATCAAACAAACCAATGGCGCCATTTTCCCCCCGACCGATCTAGCTACTTTAAACATGTTAAAACTTACTTGAATACCGTCGGGCATCTTTAGGGCCTTCTTGCTCTTGGAAGAAAACATCTCCCTCAGATGAGCCAGCTCAGACAAAACGCGATCAGCGGTTCTCTGGTCCATTTCTTTAGTCGTACAACTTTGAGTTCAACTCGACGAGTAACTGGGCTCTGTATCTGGACCCGCGGATGGACCCGCGAAATTTGTTAGCCAATCAGAGCTCAGAAAAGGAATTGTGGGATTGCATTATTATTATTATTATTTTTTTTTTTTGTTATGGTATATTTTTTATGTAGAATTTCTAACTTTATTTTCATAATCTTATATTTTTGATAATATGATATCTTTGTAACAGTTTCAATATTTTGAATAAAAAGTTTAGCATAGCAACAAGTAGCCAATATTACATGAATCATTAATAATATCAGATTGTACATACATGTACACGCATTATTTTACTCTAATGTGTACCAGCTGGCTTGAACTCTTCTATTTTACAATCATTTCGTGTCGTCTAAAAATAAGTGGTTACCGTAAATATTAATGCCTTACTAAACGTATACATTTACTTAACTCACGTTGATTCGTGAAAATATAAAACTATAATTTTGGGGACATCGAAGTTTACACAAACTGAATTTTTGGAAATAATCGAGAATTTGCACACAACAATCGATTTTAAATATGTTCAAATGAATGTGAACATAAAAAGAAATTTATTTTGCGCTATTTAGAATCTGGGACGTATATACGTCTCTGTTAGAATCTAATAACAAAAACAATCTTCATTTTGTACTAATCCAAACTAAATACAGACGTCGTATTGTTTTCTTCTTTTCTGCTTTAGAAAAGATGTAAATGAAATTAAGTTCGTTTTCCTGCATAAAAAATGAACACAATAAAGATCCCGTTTTAATCACGATAACAATAATGTACATTTCTTTACATAATTATTTTTTCAAGGCAAGCTGGGCATGATTGGTTTAGATCATTTCATCCTTTTTAATAATAATAAAAAAATGCGGTTTGTTTTTCAAATATTTATCTGTGAATGTGCATGTAGAGGTTTTATTTTATTTATTATAATTTTTTATAATTTTTTCCAGCTTGCATAAATCAGGGACGTATATACTAACGTCCCTGCATGTATTTCTGTATTGCCGCGAGGGGAGGTGGTGAATATATTGTTCTTTGATCGTATTGTTACCTGTTAGTTACCTGTGTATTCTATGTTGATTGCAGGGTTTTTTTCGATTTAAGAAACAATAGAGCTGATTAACCAGCAAATTCGGAAATTGCGCCCAGGGGCACACCTGTCCTTCTTGGAGTACAAGTGTTTCACACCTGCGTCTCTCTCTCTCTCTCTCTCTCTCTCTCTCTCTCTCTCTCTCTCTCTCTCTCTCACATCAACAGTCAACTGTAATACAAACTGATCTTGAGATTTATATGCTTTTTTTAATAATTCAAAAAATATATCTATATATAAGCAGACGGGAAAGGAACACATCGTTAAATAGATAAGTGCATAGTTTATTTGCCGCAATTAAATCTAACTTATTTATTGCGTTCACTTTTAACCATGAAAAATTGAACACAAACATAAGAAGAGTACTCATAATAACCACTATAACAATGGATGGTCTCTAATATTATATGTGCATATGCATGCACTGTACGTATAAATCAAACGCACCTGAAATGGCTACCTCCGGTTTTATATTTAGGTTAGATCTGCATCTTTTAATATAGTGTGGTTTCATGATAATTGTTACACTTACTGTACGACACTATGCATCATCACGAAAACCGTAGAATATTCCGGGCCATGATTGTTTCATTATGTGGTGTAAAAATATTCGTTAATTATAACGGGGAAGGAGGAGAAAGGGGGGGGGGGTGTATCACGACACCGAGATGAATGTATATTATATGTTTTAGTCTATTATTTCAAAATGATAAGTTACATGTACAGTAACATATATTAACTTAGAGTTTTCTTGAATTTACAAAAAATCTCCTTAATGACTCATCATGTCCGGATCCAGAAAATTTTTACAGGGGGGGGGGTCCGAAAGATACGTGTTTGCCGGGGGGGGGGGGGGTCCGAGGCATATTTTCGATAATTTTATTATGTAAATTTAATAAATTTTCATTTTCCAGGGGGGGGGTCGGGACCCCCACCCCACCCCCCTCTAGATCCGCGCATGCTCATCACTGTTTTTAAAAAAATCATAACAAAATAAATGTTCATAAAACAGCTGTAAAATATAGCCTAATTGGTAGTTAAAACAAACACATTTAAAACTTATAAATACTTGTACTAGTATTGTCAGTAAAAAATTGAAGCATGTAACTTAGAAGTTTTTCAGATTTTTGCAAACACAAAAACACAACACAGTTCAAGAATTGATATATTAATTGATTGAAGAAATAAAAATACACATACATGAAGGAAATATAGCATTTCAAACTTCATGTTCATTTTTATACATAATTTGCAGAAATGATATATGCTGATACCTCAGCTTAACCATAGTAAGTGAAATTAATGTTTCAAAATGTAAATGTTTCAAAGTATGAGCTACTCAATAAGCCTAGGAAATGTTATGGCAATGACAGATAAGTGGAATGGAATAAATGAATCATTCATATTTTTAAAAAGGAATATGGCTAAGTTAAACTGTCAAGATCTGCATGGTCCTTCAGACAAAAGTTAAAACTAGTAAACTTTGTATATGAGATCATATGAGCTACACATTACTAACATTATACTATTATGTAACTTTGTTTTGAAAAAAAAAGATTAATATTAATAATAACAGATTTATATGTAACTCAAATTAAGCATATATTTACACATTTCAGTAAATTTAAAACTTAAGAGCCAATAGGAAATTATATTGTTTCAGATATTTATTAACTTTATATGTTCATCTCTTGTTATGGGCTAAAAAAATGATATTAGATAATACAATATTAAGTTTGTATGCCAGTCATATTGAAATGTCTTCAAAACATATTGTTACCCCCTTTTCTGACAGTGCTGTAGACCTTTCTTGCAGATAATGAGGGATGTTTGTTTTATGATTTGTGGCAGCTGATCAAGTCTAAAATAGGATAAATTGACATACTTCATTTTTTTAACTTTTCACAGAATTCAGAATAATTGGGTTTTTGGGTTTTTTTGTTTTTTTTCATTCAAGCATTAGTTGAACTGAAGTTTGCTGTGTGTGTTTATATCTTAAAGCCTTTGTTAGAAGGATAGGGTTTAGATTTTACTCTAAGTGACCTTCTTTAAAACAATTTATGACCCTTGGTATTTGAAATTTTTGGGATTAAGTGTCAATCTTTTCTAATCTTTGTCATTCATCCTAGCTTTAATGCATGTTTTAGTGCAATAGATAAGATATTTTATATTGATACCATGTAAAATTTCTAAACTAGGAATGCTGTCATACTGACACAGATTAAATATGCATTTTGTGGGCCTTATTAGTTCCAGTAAGTTTACTCGTGCGTAAACTACTTGTAAACCATTACATGGTTTCCATGAATGGAAACTATTTGGAAACACTGTTAATTCATATATTGATAATATATTCACCTTTCCAACTAGTTTACGTAGTGCGTAAACCATTTATAAACCATATTAAGAGTTTCCGCAAATGGAAACCATTTGGAAACCATATAATAGTTTACGTAATGCGTAAACTATTTGGGAAACTTCAACTTCAGGTTTCCGCATAGTTTCCATATTGTTTCCATTTTGCGGAAACTGGACTTTTCATCCAGTGTTAGGAATTAATGAAAAAAGTACTGGTGTTCCTTAATGTAATATGTGTTAATAACTGACCTGTAAAGTATTTCTATCCAGTACTCAGTGATGGGCATAATAAGGTAATCATGGTCTAATATAGCTATGATATATAAGAGAAATTTACATTAGATATTTTAATATTTTGGGTTATAATGTGAAACAATGTACAATGGAGAAATAAATAAGAAAATTTAATGAAATTATTGAAAGAAAATAATGATGCAAGTACCTTCATATCTGCTTTAAAATGCAAGTATCCAAAAGTCAAATTGTCGGATGTTATGCCACAGTCGATAAACACCATATTCACAGCTCGCTCAGGAAATCCAGCGTTGTTTCTGTATTTAACTGGCCTGGGATCTGTCAGGTAATCATCGGTAAACCCTCTTTTCATTGGCAGGCTCTCAGCTTTTACTGGTGAGCCTTTAGTGTAAAATATAGATATTCACTTTATATATATATATATATATATATATATATATATATATATATATATATATATATATATATATTGGGAAAAGTCTGCTCATTTCATTCATTTTCCATTAGTGCTGGGCTTTATAAATTTAACATTCACTTTTACCTTTTACAAAATGAATATTATAAATGTATATATGGTAATTAAAAATGTTTGATCCATGGTACATGTAAGCTCAGATGCTAATAACACATACTTACCACTGTAATTGTAACGTGGTATATGCAAGACCTGTACATGAATTGTACACGTATATCTTATCTCCTGACACAAACTTTGAAAGCTGCCACATGTTTGCAGGTACTGTGAGGTTCACGACCAGCAGGGCACTCGCAGTGCGAGTAGAGGATATCACCAGTAACTTTGTCAAGCTTCAAATTAAAAGTGTAGGAAACCTGGTAATGCAATTACATATAACATGTGATTTACTTGGTTTAATTTAAGGATTTTAGAAATATTTTTTACAAATTGTATTATCTATCATGTTAATCAATATTTGGATTTTTTAAGTGCTTTACATAATATAATTAAATATTAGCAATATTTGGGTTTTTTTATGCAACTTGTTACCTTGTTTTTCATTGATGCCCCGATAATACCAGACAGGTACATATCATTGTCCTTAAACATGAATGAAACTGCCTGCATCCTCCTACTTTCCACCAGTTTTCAACCTTTTTCAATGGCTTTCACATCTCCAGAACACTGTTTATCACCTGATAAGAGAAAAGACAAAACTAATGTAACAAATTTTGCAGCCTTTTGTTATCTCAGAATTTCAGGTACATGCTATCAGATGCTGTTTTGCAGAGTTCTATATAATTTATTAACAAAAAATTAAATAATTTACCAGCTAATCGATGTACAAAATACAGATCGATATGTTCCGAACAGTTTTGGAATGAAGGCCATGAAACTTCGAGGGGGGTTAGTAGAAGGACTGGGTCACTCTCAAAGTTGTTGTTTCTTTCGTATGCTCTTAACCTATCGCCAGATATATAATGCATTTAAGTAACAAACATATAATATTGACAACCACAGCGCTTTGTCATTAACTTTGTATAATATTATGTATATTAGGTATGTATATTCTATACTGTGTACATATATCAATATATGCACAGACACAAACATCTGACCTTTAAAACGAAACTGAAAACTGTTTACCATTTCTGATAAAAAAATTCATTGAAATGTACTGTACCTCTCAACTAAGTCTGTCTTTCGTCGATGCTTCTCTAGTTATAAGCTCTGTTTTCAATCTTTAACAGTCCACGATTCAAAGGACGCCCTACTAGCGTCCATAGTTGCAAGCGTTTTTTTTTAGATAAAGCACATTGGCTGTACCCCATATAGTATATAACAGATAAAACCGAAAACGTCGATGGCGTAAACCTTTCGGATGTCGTTTATATAAAGGTGTTTAAATTGTACGTCGTCCGTATACACGTATACGTATACACGTATTCACAGATAAAGAAAATCTGTATTGTCATTGTTATACTAAGACCCGACTTGATAAATTAAAATCAAAAACCAATCCACAAAATTGTTTGTTATCATTACGCGGATAAGTTACATGTAGGGCAATTTTCAACAAATACAACAAAACCAAAAAATAAAATATGATTTAAAAAATTCATATTTAATTATTTAACTTAATTCAAACCGCGCTTACCAGGATTGTTCGGAATTCTTTTAGACAACCCTAACATTTTCCTTTCTAAGTGACGCTATTTGGTGAACATTGGTAAACACTAAACACAGCTCAACAAACAATTGAACCAAGTAATATTATACAAATGTTTACTGGGGTTGAAGGCAACATTGATTAAATTAAGGGGGGGGGGGGGGTACTAGTATTGCCCGATGCAAAACGGAGAACAATATAATCGTTCCAAGGGGACTAATATAATCAATGTTGCCCGAGAACACAGTCAACATTTGTTTTGTTATATGAAGAAACAACCCAAAAATCAAGAAAGGATTAGAAAATACCCAAAAGTAATTTTCTCAGCATAACATAAAATTCACGAGTTCAATAAGTTACATTCATCCAAATTTGCGCGCCAGGTGACGCTGGTGTTTTATCGGTGGTCGTGTAGACGCTTTAATTTCATCGCGGCGCTTGTAATGTAGTAAACATTATGGAGGCGCAATCCTACTGGAAGTGAACGGTGCCGAAACTAAAGGCAGAATTAGTGTACAGAGGTGCTGTTACCACTGGCCGTAAAGCCGATTTGATTGACAGGTAACTTACTTTCTACAGAAGGGCTGTCATTGACTCTAAATAATCCAATTACGCACTGGAGAAAACAATACAAAGCATGGGCATGGCTAATCCGAGATTCCTCTGACTCATATCTACTCTGACTATAACCCCTACTTTTATATTGTGTGACGTGCAAAAGTAAGAGGAATACCGGATTAGGGCATGGCAAATATACCTACATGTATTTTATAGTATAAGTATGGCGGCGATCACGTTTAGCCTAACATTAGGCACGATTGGTTTGTTTTTAAAACTAAAAATTGCCAACACGATCTCTACAAGTGCATTCAGTATAAAGTAAATTGCTCCCTATAATATTAAATGTTTTGTGTAGTATGGCTATGATCCATGTAGCTGCTTGCACTGATTTAATATGATGTGAAGTAAACTTGGTGAAAAACACTCCTATTGACTGGGGCAATATTGTTGTCCCTAATATACAATATGGTTAACTTATAGATACATTACTATTTTTTGCACAGGTTACTTGCCTATGATAGAAACAGGAATTTTCAACCCCCATCCATAGACATCCAAACCCCTGCTGCTGTGCAATGGCCAACCAGTGGATACAGGCAGCTGATTCCTAACCATCGCCATATCTTTGCTAAACTCACACGAGAGCAAATTGAAGGCTATTTCTTATACAGATTAGCAGGTGTTTAAACTTGCTTGTTTAATGTTTATATTACCACAATTTCTATTGATTTCTTCACCTATTTTTACTGATTTTTTCATTGAACTACATTGTGTAAAATATTATCATACAGTATTGAATGAATATAAATATAGAATATACCATGTTAACATGATCTATGAATGTACCGGTATTTAAAAATTTCCAAATATAATTGGTATAATGAAAAAATTGTCATATGAAGAGTTTAAATATATATATATTTTTTTAATTCCATAACATAACTTTATTTTTACTTTTTAAAGGAGATAAGCAGATAAATGGGGATATTAAGGCCTTACAGAAAGGCCAATCAATGTTGGAAGGGAAGAAGGTACTGGCTTGTTCCCTATTAACACAAGACGACATCTACCTCAGCGGCATTGTTGGTGCAGCCATGAAAAAACAGGTAATAAGTTTTGAAAGTTGATTTTAATTAACTAGCTTATCTTAAATATCTTTGAATTCCCTTTTAATATGAATGTTTCCTTTTCATTGAAATATTAATTATTTCTAGGTGAGCTACAATTTTCGACTGAAAATTGAGAAGCTGTCTGGCAGTCCACTGAATTCTGAGTGCGAGTGTCCAGCAGGGAAGAGACCTAATGCAACCTGCAAACACATAGCTGCAGTTATGCTTATGCTCGAGTGTTTTTCACAGACAGGGGAGATACAAGTCCAGAAAACTTGTACACAGGACCTCCACACTTTTCACAAACCCAGATCACATTAAAATGGTAAATATTCTATTCACAACTCATAAATGTACATTTACATTTCAAGTATTTTTTGTAAAGTGTCACAGTGTTGAAAATCGAGGTGTGTATGAGACAATAAGTTACAAAGCTGATCAAAGGTTATACCACTACATCACAATTGTTGAACGCCATAGAATGCGACCTAACAAAAATCAAAATTCACGAATGTTCAAATGGCTGTTACATTAATTTGAACTAACACTATGGATGAAACAGGAATTTTAAAATTTTACCGACATTTTTTGACAACATTGTTACATTGAAAGTTGAAAAAAATGTAAATATAAGCATTAAATCAGCATTTTTAAAAAAAAAATGTGGTCTCATAACTGCAACGAAGTCTGCAAACAAATTTTCCAAATGTGCTACCTTGCGTTATTTAATTTGTATGCGTGCGCCATTGCAGTTATGATACCACATCTTTTAAAAAAAGATCATAGAATTTTTAAGTAACTACACTTAGATGTATTACATCGCAAGATCTACGTTGTGATAATTAATTAGACATGCGTAAGTTTTTATCTTATTATCATCTTTTTATTTCATAAAATCAATGTTGTGGCCTAAATATTGATGGGATATTTATTTGTATATGTTCTGGCTGAAGCAATGCATCAAAGAATTTTCAGATTTAAGAGTATCTTATGTTCATCTTTTAAAAGGGGCACCCGTTAAAATTGAAAGTTTACCTAGGAAGAGAAGACAGGATAGCATTCTAGATGATCCCCGACCTGAGAAGTTTCGTAAAATGGAGGGATACACAGACTATGTCAGGAATGTAATCGTGAACTACTGTGCCCACACATCTCAAGACCTGGCTTTCACTCAGCTATGTTAAGGGCGTCCATAAAATAATAGCGATATTTATCACATAAAATGTTAGCCTTTGAATAATCTTGATATTCTATTTCTAAAATATTGTTACACAAAGTGATATTTTATCATTATACAAATTAGATAATTTGCTATCGCATAAGCAAATTTTTAGTCGCTAAGGAACACCCTGTCACGTGATACTGCTAAAAATAGATGAATCAGGAATAATACCAAAAAATGCATAGTGCAAGGGCTTAGCATAAACAAATATAATTATTTCCGTTTCTAACTTGTAAAATGAACATCTAAAATTTCGAAAAGTGCTGGGAGGTTGAAATATTCAAGTAAGAACAATTATTAAATTCAACATAAACAGTCTATGAACAGAAATTTGGAGGGAGTTCCCACATTTAACGCTTATTTATGTGAAATGTGCAGCAATTTGATACAGCTCCCAGCACTTTTTGATATAATGGGAATATAATGATTACACATGTAAAATTTCAATATATTTGATCAAGTGTATGCCCTTGCACTACTGCATTTTATCTGACCCATTTCACTTTCGGCGTCATTTGCGTGAAATTCAAACGCAACACTGACTAAGATCATGATTTTAATTTTTTTCATTCATAAAATAAATTAACGCTGTGAATTTCATTAGAATAATGTTAGAATGTTGTTTCTGTTTACACCAGTCATCATTACCAAATTGTTGAAATTGAAAATTGTCCTTACCAATAACTACTGATATAAGGGTGGTGGGGGGGGGGGGTAAGTGCAAGTTTGTAATTTACACATTTATGATTTATAATGGTTTATGTTACTTTGCTGGTAAATAAAAAAGAAATGCCTTTAATATATGACCAGGGTTACTTGTAATTATAATTAATATTTTTGTAATAATTAAAGAAAGCAAGAGAAATCAATATTTATCAAGAATTTATTAATATAATCAACTTGACAAATACAATGTACTGTACAAATTGCTTTTCTGTGTCAAACTGTTCAACAAGATTATATGGTGTCTATGAGTGTTTTCTGATTTTCAGTATTATTCAGTCATGATGTGCAATTAATGGAAATTGACCATTCCTCGTGCACACTACATGCATATGTACTTCTCCTCTGTCTTTTTGATGTATGGAGGCAGTGCAGTTGATAAAAAAACCAATGCCTGAAATGATCAATATTCATCAATTTCTAATTTAATTTCAATAGATATCAATAAAAATATTATGATAGGTTATATAATAGTAATATGATTTTTAAAAAACAGGCCAAATATAGTATTTACATGAGTAAAATAAATATTTATAAAGTACCTACTTTTCTATATACACCCCTAAAAAGTGTCTCCAATGAACCATGCATTTTCTGCATTTTCTGCTTTAATAACCCTGTAATTGAATAATGTGTTATAATTAGCAAACTGCAGCTGAAGATAACATGAAAATGGAAAATTACTTTATTATTGTACATACTTAAATGGCAGTTTTTATTTCATCAATATTATAACAGGCATAAACAAATGTTTATTCTTTAATATGACAGGAAATTCAGCTCAACACTTTAGTTTTTTCCTTTCATACAATCATATACATGTAATCTTCCTAAAAGAAGGCTAAATAAAATAACACATTTCGATTTACATAAACAACAATATAATCGTGTCTATATTCAATCCAGATCATCACAGTGATCTTTACAGTGCTTGAACAGTGTTAGACTTCCATTGTTTACATTTTCTTTGAACACGGAGGAAATGCGAGCTAATATTATTGCGATATAAGAGACCAGTAAAAAGCTACAGTTAGCCTCAATACTCTTTATGATCAAAATTAGAGAATCGCAGAACATTTGCTTTGCCTGATCGAGTCACCAAACTGATGTTTAAACACAATATTACACGAAAAAACAAATGTAAACAAGTAAACAAAATCGAAGCCGAGGAATTTCCCTTCGTTTCTGTTTCATTCTACAGTATTATATAATATAAAACAATATCTAGGGTAAGTACAGATAAATCTTACCTTGTTCAGTTGAATCCTCTACCGATTTCCGTCCAAGCTGGTTGTAAATAAGTTAAATTCCAAATATATCACTGAAGTTCACATGTTTATTCTGATCACAGCTGCAAGCGCCGATGTGACGTAGTCAACCTCGACACGTCATCAGACGACTTAGGAATTTCATAATTTCGCGAGATGTAAAGAAAAGTTGAAGAAGTACACCTTTCTTGATACAATCAAACCCAATAAATAATCATATTCATCTTGGTAGAGGTTTGTTAATTACCGAAATACAATATCTTGTAAAATCTCATGAATAAGGGGCGGGGCATATGCAAATTTCCCTAAATCACACGTGCTAAAATGCTGATACCTTCCTTAACATAGCTGAGCAGATACATCTTCCCTCGAGCAAACTTTCAGGTAGTAAAATGCTTATTATAAACGATCTTGTATACTGTACTGCATTTTTCCAACTCAGTTTATAGGAGTAGTTATAACATGCCAGAATGTTTATAGACTTGTAGATCTGTAAGTTATACCATTTACAAAAAGATACACTTGTCACACATCCTATGTATTTTATGCTTTTTACTTAAACTATTAATATCGATTCCTGCTTTTCAGGCTGCACAACATGACCATGAGTATTTGGCCTTGCCATTTGCAGAATATCAGATTGACTACGCTTTGGCTGTAAGCACCAAAACATTTTATTTTAAATTATTTCTATCCGAAAAATTGCATACCGGTACTTCATAAAAAATGCACGTTTAAAACTTTATTGTTAAACTCTTTGTTGCAACTTTTAATTATGTTTTCAATGGATTTTACAATGTCTATTACAACATTATACATTTTAAAAACAATTCAAACCATCATTAATTTCATTTAAATTATTAAAACATGTAAAAATAAAGTATAATGCATATTTTAAAGGTATCAGTGGAGAGAGCGAAATATGTCGAAAAGCTGAAGAGGGGTCAAGCAGACAACAAGCGGTGGTTTCTGGAGCGGCAGTGGAGGATCACAGCTTCGAGGTTTGGGGAGATATCTAGAATCACTCCAAGGAGGCAGATCAGGAAGCTATGCGAATCCATTGCCTGCCCAAAAGTGTTAAACAGCCCAGCTGTTTACCATGGAAAAATGTATGAACAGAAGGCCATTAAGCAGTTCGAGGAAAAGTTTCACATCAAGACCCAGAAATGTGGATTGTTTGTGCCAGTTGACAGACCGTATCTTTGAGCCTCTCCTGATGTCATAGTTGGAGATGATAGAATAGTCGAGGTCAATTGCTCGTATGCAGGCAGAAATATGCCAATTTTGCCTGGACCAAAATTTAGACATTTACAATTAGACAGAAATAACCAGATGTGTTTAAAAAAATCAAGCTTGTATTATGACCAAATTCAAGGACAATTATTTCTGTCTAACAGAAAATTCTGCTTCTTTGTAGTATACACTTTTCAAGACTTGTTTGTACAAAAAATTGACATTGACAGGGAGTACTGTATTGGCTGTCTGATTCCAAAGCTTGAACATTTCTATGTTAAACACTTTCGACCATTTGTTGCTTCAATGCTGTAATTAAATAAAAAATGAAAGAATCAAAGTTGAACAATATTTTATTCATCTCTTTGCTTGCACAAGATTTTATTTATCTCTTTGTTATACTAATGTAATCAGGCAAACTTATTTACAATAACATTCTTGAAATTGGTTAAGGAGAAGCATACAAAGACAATTCTATTAGCAAGTGGCAATTTGCTATTAGGGAGTTCATGCCTTGAATTTTGAATGTTTTACTCAACCCAATCACTCTCTCGACATGTATTCGTTTTGATGCCACTCGTCTGTCTCTTACTATTTCCTCAGGTTCTAATTGAGATCTACCATTGAGCATTGTGGGCGTGTTTACAAAAACATTTTGATTTGCCAAAAGGTCCTGGACCATGATTCCACGGTCAGCCATGATACTGTCCCCCGAATCAAACAAAGTATTATCTAAAAGAGTCGAGTCCTCAATAATTTGCCTGTCACTAACAGAGCCCCCATAACAATCTGATACATAGGAAACAACCCCTCTTGGAGTACAACCAACCATGGTTTTAACAGTATTTTTATGTTTATAAGATGACCAAGTAAGACTCTGAACATTGACATCAGAAGGTTTCTGAATAGGCATTTCGGTTGCATCTAAGATAATTCTGGTAGTGGGGAACTTTTGTTTAAAATCTTGAGGCATGAAATCATTTACTACTTCTCTAGATGGCCACATTTCAAGTTCTTTCGACTGAAAATAAAGAAAATTCACCCAGGTGTTAAAAATTCTTGAAACTGTGGACTCTGAAATTTCAAACATTAGTGACAGTTCTACGTCTCCTTTAGCACATCTCAATTTAATCAATGTCAGAAAAAGTTGATCAGATGGATGAAGACTTGAACATTTGTAATTAAGTTCATATGCAGCTGGACCTAGAATTTGAAACAACAACATAAAGTGTTCATAGGAGTTGAAGCCTGTGTAAATCAAAACAGACTTTGGCTTGTTTATGTAATCTTCTATTGAATGACGGCCTAGAAGCTCACACTGGATTTCCACTTCCTTGGATGATGGCTCTCCTTCAGAAGCATCAATATTATCCTCTGTCTTGGGCAGAGACTCAGACTCTATCTCGACGTCCTGCTGTATACCTTGGTCCAATGCACTTGAGAAAGCGCTCTCAGCTGGTGCCTTTTGCCTGGACTGCATTCTCTGAGCTCTTGGGCTGACAATGTCGGAGTCAAGACGAAAAGTAAATACTGATGGTACAGCATCTTTCTTCAACCTACTTTTGTCTCCTATAAAAAAGAAGAAGGAAAATAATAAGGCATTCTGAGATTGGACTCGGTTTCTCTACATTTCAATATCAAGTAGTCTGAAGTAGAATGTAATAAATTTATTTAATTCTAATTTCTTAATAATCGAACTTCACATGGTTTGTTTTATAATTAATTTTCATAGTTTGCAACTATTTAATTGATGATTAATAAAAAATAAACATAGACTTTGTACACTAATTCACATTATAGACTGTTTTAATAAGGCATAAAATGCAATACTTACTGCCTCTTAAAGTATTTTCTCTGAAATTGTAAATCAAAACCAAAAAGCAACAAGAACTCAAAATAAAATGTTTCAACATAAAACTTGTCAATACTATAGATAAACAAAATTTGTAACAAAATCCCCTCAAACGCTTTTGTCTTTTGCTACTGTTGCATTATGTGATATTACATGCATATATATTTATTCATATTCGTAGACGTGGTACAGACAATGATCAAGTACCATGTATTTGTAAATGGATTATATTCAGCACTGCCGATTGTCGCTTCTTAAGTTGCAACCGCTGACAAAGTGTTTAAAGTTCAATTCTTGTTATTAAAATCAACATAAAAAGTTAATATGAATCGTTCATAAACTTTAATGTCTTTAATATAATGCATTGCGTTACCTAATAGTGTCTCTTTATAACCACTAGCTTTGAAATGCTGGTGGCAAACGACGTCATGTTTACCCGGCTTCCATATTCTTTTCTTGCTTGAAGACCGCTTTATTGCCACTCTCCATCTCAAACAAAGGTCTGGGTCAGTGGGAAATTTGTGGCCCCCATACTCAGAACACCCTGGCACACAACAGCGAGTAGGCATTTTCACATTTTTGCAATATTTTGAGCATACATAAGTACTAAACGGTAAGTAAACAGTAGTAAATACGTTTTCTCCAGGCGCTTGCCAAATTAAAGCGTCTACGCGATCTACCGATAGTACACCAGCGCCACTCGGCGGTTAGTGTCATGAATATTGCTATTGCTTTCTCTCAGTCCATTTCCTAAATATCTTCGGTATAAAAATGTTTCCGGCGATATTCCGCTGCCCGTAAAAAATATGCCCATATGCTCTACCTATTTTTACTTTACTTTTCTCAGTAATTTTCAAATCCTTGAACTTGTCACGATAACAAATCGCCGCATTGTGCGTCCACTGTTTTTCTTGGCTTGACTGAAAGCTAATCATGACAACACCTTGTTTTGGAGTAGCCACAGTTTATTTACGTCATGGTCAACGAATCTACAAATCAGAAGCAAATTATTAAATTTGGTTGGAATTCTCTTACTTTTAATGTAATTTCTAATATATATTGAGTAAACTCAGGTGACCTATTGCTATCTGTTTTCGTCCGTCGTCGTGCGTCGTGCGTTAACAATTTACATTTTTAACTTCTTCTTAAAAACTACAAGGCCAATTGTTCCCATTTTTGGGGTGAAGCATCTCTATAGTAAGAGGAATGTAAATTGTGAAATTGGTGGCTCTACCACCCCCCCCCCCAGGGTGCCACAGGTGGGGCCAAATATGCAAAAAACAGCCAAGTTTTCAAAAATCTTCTTCTCTACTCCCACACATGTGAGGAAAAAACTGATTGCATGGTTATGATGTCCATGAAGCCCTCTTCCAAAATTGTGAAATTCATGGCCCCTGGGTCAGGGGTTCAGGCTCTAGGGTGGGGCCAATATGGTCATATAGTAAAAATGTATTAAATCTTAGAAAATCTTCTTCTCTACTCCCATAGATATTTGTTAAAAACTAAATGCATGGTTATGATGTCCATGAAGCCCTCTACCAAAATTGTGAAATTTATGGCCCCTGGGACAGGTGTTTAGGCACTAGGGTGGGGCCAATATGTCCACATAGTAAAAATGTATTAAATCTTAGAAAATCTTCTTCTCTACTCCTGTATATATTTGTGAAAAACTAAAGGCATGGATATGATGTCCGTGTGTTAAGTGGCATCAAATAGTATGTAGGTCATGAGCCCCGGGGATAGTCCTGTCCCACCTCAAACAGGAAGTGCCAAAATATCTTGAAAACGGTTAATATCCCCACCCCTAAACCATATATATTCTTGTTCCCTGTGTTAAGGGCCATCAAATGGTATGTAGGTCATGGGCCTCAAGGGTGGTCCTGACCCCCTCTCAAACAGGAAGTGCACAAATATCTTGAAAACGGTTAATATCCCCACCCCTAAACCATATATATTCTTGTTCCTTGTGTTAAGGGCCATCAAATGGTATGTAGGTCATGGGCCTCAAGGGTGGTCCTGACCCCCCTCAAAACGAAAGGGCCCAAATATCTTGAAAACGATTAAGAACCCCACCCCTAAACCATATATATTCTTGTTCCTTGTGTCAAGGGGCATCAAGTGGTATGTAGGTCATGGGCCCCGGGGATGGTCCTGACCCCCCTCAAACAGGAAGTGCACAAGTAACTTGAAAACGGTTGAGATCCCCACCCCTAAACCATATATATTCTTGTTCCTTGTGTCAAGGTGCATCATATGGTATGTAGGTCATGGGCCCTGGGGGTGGTCCTGACCCCCCTCAAACAGGTAGTGCCCGAATATCTTGAAAACGGTTAATATCCCCACCCCTAAACCACATATATTCTTGTTCCTTGGGTCATGTTAGTTCACCTGATATATAGTTAAAGACCCCTGGGAACATCATGAAACTTTGTGGGTCATCCCTACTCTATATGATAGCCTCGTTCGTTTGGGAGACTTTATAATCGCCCCGATTATAATTACATCTTGTTTTCCCTTGCTTCTTCCTAATGGAGTTATCTTCTTTTGCTTGTTCATATTTAGTAATTAATCATTGAATATAATGTAAATATAAAGAAGTTGTATGATCAAAAGAGTTATGCAAGGCTTTTTATCATTTGAAACAAAAACATTTTTTGAACTTTCAAAATAAACAAATAGACTTGTTAATAGTAAAGTAATAATTGGCTAACTAAAATCACTGATATAAAGGTAAAATGATTTTGGTATATATGCCAGATGGTGATTCTCAACGAATGTTGAATATTCAAAAACTGGAACAGGAGAAGTGAGTAACTCATGATGGCTTTTATCGATAAAGCTGGGTTTTTTTCCGTTTGTTTAAATGCCCACAGGGAGAGTTTCTGTCTGCCCCGGGGGGATGGGGATGGGAGGTTGTTTTAGATTAAAAATGAATAATAGCCACCTTGTTATTATTATTAAATTATTTTTTTCTATCAGAGTCTTGCACCTTTTCAATATCAGGTCATGCACTCTTTTATGATCTTTTAAGATTTTCGCTAAAATTATAGGTTTAATAGTCCTTTTTGAAAGATTTCAGGCAGGGAGGTAGTCGTCATTACAAATTAAAAAATTTTCTATTCCAGAATAAAACTTAATTAAATGCATATATAAGACTCCTTGACAAGTTTGTGTATTGGGTTATGCTACTCGGGTGATCGTCAAGGCCTATTGGCCTCTTGTTATTATTATTCAATGTTTTTTTTTTTTGACGAGCTAATATCTAAATTATTGCGAGCTTATATCTAAATTATTGAGTATTCGCCTATATTTAAAGAATAAAATACTGAATATCAGAATACAGCATTGTTTATGACGATAAATAAACAAGGCCTTAGTTGTTGTACTCAGCGCAGGCATTAACTTTTCCTGGTACTTTCAAAGTGTCGGTATATCTAATTGATACTCAGTTAATGATGACAGAAATCATTTACTCTTATTTAGCCTTGTATTGTGACTAACCTTTGTGTAAGTGTGTCCTGTGTTCGAGTTGAAATACGGATATAGGACAAGTACATGTATATTTACAAGCCATAGACATCTGATTACGAAGGCATATCCAATGTTGACGCCAAGGTGGCGGAACGAATATATATCAAATTGGTGCGAATTTCGGAAGAAGACCTTTCAGGCAAAGCAACTGCTTAAAGACAACTTTAAACGATGTAACGGGGCCAAGAGCTCAAATTTATATGTGTTTATTTTTTTTTAATTATTGTTTTTTTTGTTTTGTTTTTTTTGAATAAGATGTTCAAAATTAGTCCCGTTGAAGACGCTAGTTATATCCACATAGCTTCGAAGCGTTGATTAGACAAAGCGTCTATATAACGATACTTGTTTATTAAGCTCCAATGAAACGCACAGCTACCTTAACCTTCATACTATATAACCAACCACCTTCAGGTGACCGGTAATAACGCATTTTACAATTCAGTATACTAGGGCAATTGATATACTACTTGCTTCCATGAAAACAGAACACATTTTATTGTCCTTTTTTTATTATTGAAATGTTTCCAATCCTTTAATGTGAGAATGCTATTGTCAGAACTAAACAAAAAAAAAATGAAAAACGCTTAAAGTTCTAGGGCAATAATGTATCTGTTTACATGCATATGAGTCGAATACGCTTTGTTAACCAATATTTTCAACGGTCACATACAAGTTGTACATTAAATACTAATAGACTAATTGTTCTCGAACAATTAGAGGTATTTCCACCTTAATATATATTAATAAATTGTTAGATTCCTCAATAAAGTATACAAAAATTATTATACCTGTGATATATGTTGTACTAAATAATGAGAAAACGACAAAACTATAAATGATGGTTGTTTTTGTATTTCAAGCCATTGTTTTAAGAGTACTCTGATGTTTATCGTAAATATCTTTTGAATTACTTTTTATGATTTTTTTTACACTTATTCTGAACAAAACTGATGTGCTCGCCAAATGAAGATTCTTTACACAAGCATATAAACAGAAAACCTAACAATAGAAGAGCGTGTTCTAGAGGCTAGCTATCTTTGTACAATATGGATGGGTTGACTGTAAAATCAATTTACACTTGAGTAACCACAGGACTTGATGCGATACCTGGCTGACCAAATTGAATTTCTTATTGCGCAATCTAGCAAGCTATTGAAACCCTTACTATAATTATGTATTTCAAAAGATATGAAAATTCATTAATTTACAGATTTCTAATGACCTTGACCTTTTACCTTTATGTCAATTTGTTTGGCCAATGTAGACGCTTCCATCCCAAGTTGTCCGAAGTCTCTATCATAAATAATAAAAAAATTGGAAGTGATTTTATGGAAATTTAAATACTTTCAGGGGCAATGACTGCTAGAAGGGGGCCTCGGATCCTTTCGGTATGAATATATTGAAGAACCCTCTAAGTGTACTGAAGACATTAGTAAAAGTTTCAAGTCTCTATCTCTTATTGTTTCAGAGTAGTAGCGATAACAAACATTTCGTACAATAGGGGCAATGACTCTGTAATTATTCAAAGGTGTGAGCCAAGGTGCTATATTTTAAATTCAGACCATGCATATCTTTTACAATTTTATGTTATGATATGGTATGAGATTTGTATGAGAAATTTAAAAGAGATAAATATGGTATGGTATGGTATGCTATGGTATGCTATGGTATGCTACGAGATTTGAAGAAACGCGCCTCTTTTGTATGAAGAGTTCCAAAAGTTTTGTTTAATTAAAAAGGCAAACAAAATTAAGAAAAGAGATAGTTCTTATTTTAAACTTATATATTTTTGTTTAGAATAGCAAAAGGAATATACATATTCATCAAATTTATATTGCTGATGCATAAACACGTGAAAAATTACAACAAAAAAAAATTTTCGTTTCGTTGAAATCATTCCTAAATTTTACAAAAAGTTGAAAATGGCGGAACAGAGAGGTGCACGATTGTCAGCGGAAACAAAAAGGAGAATTTTAGCAATTAGGAAAGAAGAACGAAGTCCGGGGAAGATCCGAAATGTCCTTTGTTCGAGATACGGTGTGAAAGTCAGTAGGCAGGGGATTTACATGTTTCTGAAGAAGTGGGATCGGGATCAGACACTGGTGAGGAAAACAAGAGTGCCCGGGATCGGCCAGACAAAACTGAAGGAAATCCACAAAGACCTTATTCAAATGTGGCAAATGGAGAATGATAAACTGACTTGTGGTGAGATTCGAGAGAAACTGAAGGACAGTGTTGGGTTAGATGTGTCACCTGCGCTTATCTCGAAAGTGAGGAAAGACCTAGGATGGTAAGCCAAAACTGGAAATAGGACATGTCAGCTCATCAGTAGGAAAAACGTGAGGGTATGTAAATGATCGCCAGTATTTCATATAATGTTACATGTATACAAGTATTCCTGTAACGTGTGCGGGTGCGAATTCATTAATTTGTTAAATGTACACGTGTGTTTGCAGTACATGTATCTTTAATGTAAAATTTCCTGTGTTTTTGTTTTGTTTTGTTTTTTTTTTTCGTTTTAGTTTAAATTTGTAAACTATAGTTGTTCACAAGTCAAAACAGATTAGAATTTTTATCAACAACTGCTTTTTTTCAGGTCCAGTACAATCACTAGATTTAGCAACAATTTAATTTTGGACATCCAATGAAAAAAGGTATGAGCGGGCGAGCGATTTTAAAAATAATAAAATTATAATGTTATTTGTACAGTTTTATTATGATATGAACGCACAGGGTCTGACGAAGAAGAACATATTGGTGTGGCCTTAACAGCAATTTCGTGAAATAGCATTATTTTCAAAACTGATCTTTTCATGACTGGTTTTCAGATCAGTCCAAAGTTGAAAGTTACTGCTGCATCTAAGTGTTACTTTTTTGTACGAATGCCCATTTAAGAAAAAAAGTATGATTGAGGAGCTAAATAAACCAACTTTAGGTAGGTAAATAAAGATATGTAGGTAATTCAAGATACGTAGCTAAATATAGTGATTATACAGGACCTGTTAATTATGTTGTTTTTACATATTCAAATATTAGTTTGATTTAGATTTCTAATCCTGCATTTTATCAACAGGAGAGATTGCAGTAGTATTTTAAAGCTGTTGAAGACAGAGAAGACTTTAAGAATGTGATATTCACCGACGAAACAACAGTAGAGATGTGCTCAGCCAGGAGACTCCACTTTTTTCAAAAATCCTCGGAGATACAGAAGAAAACATCTAGAAGGAGTCGTCCTAAACATGCTTACAAGGTAAAGAAAATTTCAGTGTTGCAATTATGCTTGTCAAAAAAAGTTTGGGTCATTTGGAGAAAAAACAGTTTTGTAGTAATCAAGTCACATTGAAGAGATTTATGAAACGTCATGTATGCATATTTAATTGTTATATACATGTATATATTTGTAAAATAATTAATCTACTTTAACACTGTAACAAATATAAATATTTATTATTATAATTAAACTGCATTTATTAAACAGAATGATTAATACTGTAAATTATATCTATTAAGGTACACGTTTGGGGAGGTATTTCCTACGAAGGAAGAACAGACATATGCATGTTTACAGGGACAATGGATTCTGCCATGTACCAAGGGATCATAGAGAAGAACCTAATCCCTTTTGCAGAGAAAAAATTTCCAAATGGATTCAGAATCTATCAGGTAATTGAATTTTATAACACAAATGCAAAGGATGACTGCACTTAGCGCCGGGTTTTGGGCCCTTTTCGGTCGCTTCTGTTGCGTTTATTTCTTAACCTAATATCACTTTTGTTAATTTTTTAAAGAGTCTAGTCTATTTCCAACATGAATTAAGATTTTAGACTGTGATACAATAAGCTCATTCTATGTTTTTCTCCTTACAACTTTCGAAAAAAGGAGAATTTTTGCTTGTCTGCCCTTGACCAAACATTTGATCGATATTAATATGCATGAGAGGTGGAGCTGACATTATCAGAATGGTACTAAAATTAGACTAGCATGAATAACAATGCTATGTATAAAAGTTTATGTGATCACTCTTTCATCATAACCCTATCTATTTTTTATGGTACAAGTATATTATTTACTATGGTTTCAACCATTTGACCACGCCCAGGAAAGTACAGAAGTCTTTAAATCAATGCTTGACAATTTAACGTGTTCGAAAACATTGTCCTAGTTAGCACATAACACGCTACCTTACACGCCACGTGATAGAATTTTGTATTCACAAAGTTACCTGAGATGAGAAATCACGTGGTGAATTATAATATTCAACATGCATCAACCCTTGGTTACAACAGGGAAAGCGAAAGTAAGAAGAAGCAGTTTTTTCTCATTTTAACCATGAACGCATGTTTGTCTATTAATCTCCTATTGACATAACTTTGATAATGCAAATATACAACTACTGTTAAACGGAGAACAATAGACAAACATGCGCTGACTATGTACGAAGTCAGTATAAAAGTGGGCATCCTCATTATCGTATGGAGATTCAAGAAATCGTGATGACCCCCGCCTATGAAAACAAATTCGTACTTGGTAACATACTTTTATTTAACGCAATTACGTAAAGTTGCAGTTTAGATGTGGACCATTTCTGCAATTGAAAGAAAAATTCTTCTTTTAAAAGTTTATTTTCTCGCAAATATCGCAAAGCCTTAAGTGCAATCATCCTTTCTTTAATGTAAAACCATTTAGTATTATGTATTATACCTATAGTCTGACGTAATCCTAATCTTTACTATAATTATTGTGTTTTCAAAGGTTATTTCTTCAAAAATGTTTTAAAACATTCTATCACTGAGTTTCTCGACTATTTTTATAATTACAAGAGGCCCATGGGCCACATCGCTCACCTGAGGAACAATAGGTATGATAAAATCAGCTTAATGGAGTCATAATAAAAACTATCTGGACAATGTAGTATAATACATGTAGATCCTGTATAAATAAAAATCAATTTTTTCCACTGGTTTTTGAGAAGAAGATTTTTAAAGATTAACTCAATATATTCCTAAGTAAAAGGTCGACCCCCCCCATTTTGGCCCCACCCTACCCCAGGGGGTCATGATTTTCACAACTTTGAATCTACACTACCTGAGGATGCTTCCACATAAGTTTCAACTTTTCTGGCCAAATGGTTTTTTAGAAGAAGATTTTTAAAGATTTACTCTATGTATTTCTATGTAAAAAGTCGACCCCCCCATTTTGGCCCCAACCTACCCCAGGGGGTCATGATTTTCACAACTTTGAATCTACACTACCTGAGGATGCTTCCACATAAGTTTCAGCTTTCCTGGCCAAATGATTCTTGAGAAGAAGATTTTTAAAGATTTACTCTATATATTCCTATGTATAAAGTCGACCCCCCCATTGTGGCCCCACCCTACCCCCGGGGGTCATGATTTTCACAACTTTGAATCTACACTACCTGAGGATGCTTCCACACAAGTTTCAGCTTTTCTGGCCACATGGTTTTTTAGAAGAAGATTTTTAAAGATTTACTCTATATTTCCTATGTAAAAAGACGACCCCTCATTGTGGCCCCACCCTACCCCCGGGGGTCATGATTTTCACAACTTTGAATCTACACTAAATGAGTATGCTTCCACATAAGTTTAAGCTTTCCTGGCCTAACGCTTTTTGAGAAGAAGATTTTTAAAGATTAACTCAATATATTCCTATGTAAAAAGTCGACCCCCCATTGTGGCCCCATCCTACCCCCGGGGGTCATGATTTTCACAACTTTGAATCTACACTACCTGAGGATGTTTCCACATAAGTTTCAGCTTTCCTGGCCAAATGGTTTTTTAGAAGAAGATTTTTAAAGATTAACTCTATATATTCCTATGTAAAAAGTCGATCCCCCATTGTGGCCCCACCCTACCCCAAAGGGGTCATGATTTTCACAACTTTGAATCTACACTACCTGAGGATGCTTCCACATAAGTTTCAGCTTTTCTGGCCAAATGGTTTTTGAGAAGAAGGTTTTTAAAGATTTACTCTATATTTCCTATGTAAAAAGACGATCCCCCCATTGTGGCCCCACCCTACCCCCGGGGGTCATGATTTTCACAACTTTGAATCTACACTAAATGAGTATGCTTCCACATAAGTTTCAGCTTTCCTGGCATAACGCTTTTTGAGAAGAAGATTTTTAAAGATTAACTCTATATATTCCTATGTAAAAAGTCGACCCCCCATTGTGGCCCCATTCTACCCCCAGGGGTCATGATTTTCACAACTTTGAATCTACACTACCTGAGGATGCTTCCACATAAGTTTCAGCTTTCCTGGCCAAATGATTCTTGAGAAGAAGATTTTTAAAGATTTACTCTATATATTCCTATGTAAATAGTTGACCCCCCCATTTTGGCCCCATCCTACCCCAGGGGGTCATGATTTTCACAACTTTGAATCTACACTACCTGAGTATGCTTCCACATAAGTTTCAGCTTTCCTGGTCTAACGCTTTTTGAGAAGAAGATTTTTAAAGATTAACTCTATATATTCCTATGTAAAAAGTCGACCCCCCCCCCCCTTATTGTGGCCCCATCCTACCCCCGGGGGTCATGAGTTTCACAACTTTGAATCTACACTACCTGAGGATGCTTCCACATAAGTTTCAGCTTTCCTGGCTAAATGGTTCTTGAGAAGAAGATTTTTGAAAATTTCTTGAAAATTTTCATTAATTCCTAATTATCTCCCCTTGTAAGAGGGCTTGGTCCTTAATTTTCACAACTTTGAATCCCATTGGGCTAAGGATGCTATGTGCCAAGTTTGGTTGAGGTTGAAATTGGCCCAGTTGTTCTTGAGAAGATGTTGAAAATGTGAAAAGTTTACAGACAGACGGACAGACGGACAGACAGACAGACGGACAGACGGACGACAGACAAAATGTGATCAGAATAGCTCACTTGAGCTTACAGCTCAGGTGAGCTAAAAATTACTAAAAATATATATACATACAATTTATTTATCTAAGGAGGAGTTAAGTTGGGTGGTCTGTTAATGAATGTATGTAGTCTATAAAATTCGCCCTTTAGGTTCTTTAGTAGATTTTAACAATATAAACAACTTACATTATGACCTTATCCTCGTGACATTTTGTAGGCACATAATACATTATAAAATTGAAGTCAACATTGTGACGTCAAAAGTTTTTAGTATATCATTGGATCATAATTTTTTGAAAGACACAGTCTCAGAACTGCAGCGGTGTGTGCATACAAATTGAGTAACACGCTTCAGCGCGTTATAAAATTTTGTATGCACACATCGCTGCAGTCATGAGACTGTATTTTTCAAAAATTCATGATTTAATGCTTATATTTATTTTTTTTAACTTCTTGCCTTGTCTACAATTGTGATTTATACCCAAAAAATTCCTATCTTATCGTAAGGGTATGTTCATATTAATGGAAAAGCCATTGTAACAGCCACAAGCGTGAACTTTGATTTTCGCTGGTGTAAGCGAGATACAGAACTTACAATTCTGTGTTATGTAAACAACGTTTTTTTACATTTTGAATTTTAAGTCAAAATTCCAGTTTTTTACCGAAAATGAATATGTTAAACGTTAGGTGTTGTTTGTTTATGCTTAAAATTAATAAGAACATATACAAATCAGGTTGAAAAAGATTTTTTACATGTATAATGAACCGATGTAAACACAAACAGGGCACGAACATTGTTTACATGGCAAAGGATTGTGAGCCCTGTATCTTGCTTAAAACTCTACGACTGACTCTCAAATTTTATTTCACCATTATAAATACATTCCTGAAGCATTGTAAATAATAAAAACAGAAAAATAGAATTTGACCAAATGCGTGACCATGTCCCTTTAAAGTAGAAATAAAACAAATCCTATGCTCAAACGTTCATTTACAGCGATTTTGCCCTGCGGGTTCTTCAGTGATTTAAAGTAAAATGATGACGTCATCCTCGTGACGTTATGCTGGCAACGTTATACATTATAAAATTTAAGTTATCATTTTGACGTAAAAGTATATTATACAATGTTGTAAGGCGCTTAAGGTCTGTTATGGGTCAGAATAACCCTGAATTCCAGCAAAGATCAATCACAAAGATTAAACTTTAAACTTAATAATTTATTTACAGTAATATATATATATATATATATATATATATATATATATATATATATATATATATATATATATATATATATATATACAACTTACACTATAAGAATCCTAACTAAAGAGTGTCCGTTACAATCTGCTGAATGGTTCAAATCACAATGTCCCAGTAATTGGATAACTGTTCTTAGTTTAATGTCTTCGAACAAGAGTTCAAATGAGAGTCTATCTTATGAGCACTGTTTACAGGTTATTTATACTAAAATATAAATCTAGCAAATTCTAGAAAGTATACGTACAAGAAGTTACATGAATTACCTGGACACTCAAGAATGTTCTAGAAATAATAACTGACTACTTTAGAATAGTCCAGAATATTCTATTATAAAAACCTACTATATAACAGGTCATTATCTAGTAAATGTTTTTAGAGTGTCTTTTTGATGCTATAACCATTATGACGTCATAATTTATTTGATGAATCTTTTTTCCGTACTGAACGGCTTTAAAGATTTTATGTAGGAAATGAAACAATATATTAACATTCTATAATAAATCACGGGAAAAGTAATACAGTTACCTATGCTAAATTAAATGTCCTTTTAAAGAGGAGGCAAAAAGCTTGTTTAATTCCGTCTCTGGAGAGATTATAGGCATTCTAGATACATTTCATTAGTCAAAAAATAGACAAAAGTCAGATATTTGTTACTTATTTCCATCGCAATTCATTGAAAGTGACAGTTTAAAACATGATTTTTCATACCTATTTACCAAAAATTTAAGCCCAATCCATCAAACAAAGCTAGAAGAACTCGTAAGTTGTTCGAACTTGTTTCTTATCCTTTTTATACAATAAAATATGTTCAATTGAAACAAAGCTTTTGTCATGAAGCATCATTGAAAGAATTTATATCTTAAATTTTATAAACCTGTTAGTCCAGTCAATAAACGCCAGAACCCGTAACACATCGCAAAAGAAAAAAAAACAATGCATAAAAATGTTTATTAGCAACTAGTTAATGATTCATTAAAAGTCGCAATGAATAACTTGCTGCATTATTAAATTATACGAACAATATGATTTGTGTCTCTACGAAATTAAGTATGACATATTTAGCCTTCCATATTGAGATTGTAATATGACGACATGCCACTACATAGCAGAACTAAGTGTCTTTTAGGATGGATCCATAACGTATATCTTTAAGGTGGTATGGGACACCTCAATATTGTGACATATTGTTTATCGAAAAAACAATAAAAACAAGTATAATGTTATAGATATTTTCTTACCAAACATTGTCACCTAACAGCCTAGCGCAATGGGTTAGAGCGTGCACTACGAACCTGTAGGTCACGAGTTCGAATCCCGACAGGGATTTTAAATTTTTTACCTTTCCCAAAATTTTTAAAGCTTATTTTCTGGTAAAATATTGTCAAATTTTAAAATTCTAAACCGGTAAAAGTATTTTGATTATTATGTTCTTTTATTTACATTTATATCGATAGATGTCCCATACCACCTTAAACGATTTTCTATTCTTGTTATCATTTATGGGGGGAAATAACGGTATATATTTGGAAACATTTTAACAGACACCAATTTCCCACAATGCAGTATGTGATACTTTTTCTCTGCTAAAAAATATTTATTTAATCTTTGAATTGGTATTGTTGCAAAATAACTTATTTACAACCTAAGAAATAAAGATTCACTAAGTGTGGGTATTTTTATGCATAAACATATTAATTCGACACTGTTTAAAATTAAAAAAAATATATATAGGGTAGCCCAGTGGTGTCTTATTTTTATACATTTACATTTATATCGATAGATGTCCCATACCACCTTAAACGATTTTCTATTCTTGTTATCATTTATGGGGGGAAATAACGGTATATATTTGGAAACATTTTAACAGACACCAATTTCCCACAATGCAGTATGTGATACTTTTTCTCTGCTAAAAAATATTTATTTAATCTTTGAATTGGTATTGTTGCAAAATAACTTATTTACAACCTAAGAAATAAAGATTCACTAAGTGTGGGTATTTTTATGCATAAACAGATTAATTCGACACTGTTTAAAATTAAAAAAAATATATATAGGGTAGCCCAGTGGTGTCTTATTTTCGAAAAAGCACAGGATCGAAGTGGTCTTGACGGTTATGGACATTTTGAAACAGTTTTGGTCTCCTTTAAAGGTTAGAACTTGTTGACGTTGTTTACTAACTAAATAGCCGGTTATTTATGAAAATGTGAATGTGTTTGGTTATCGTGGTCTAATATATTAAGATCAAGATCTATAGTGAATGAATCCATAGTGCTGAAACAATAAGGATGTCATAATTTATTTGATGGGTTTTTTTTTCGTACGGCTTTGAATTAATTATGTAGAAATGAAGATTTTATACTAAATCTTGGAAAAAGTAGTCCCGATACCTATATTTAAGGTCAAGATCTAGTAAATGTTCCAGAGTGCATATTTGGTACTATAACCATTATGTCGTGATATTTAATTTTCTAATTCTTTTCCCCGTACTTTTCGACAATAAGATAATTGTATAGAAAATGGAACATTTTCTTGAAATTCCATTGAGAATCCTATTAAAATTAATCCCAATACCTATATTCATTTTAAAATTTAAGCCCCAGTACACATTATAAAACCAATCATCATCGACGAATTTATATCTCCAATTTTCAGAAATCTAGTCAGTTTTAAAGAGGAGGTAAAGAACTTGACTAATGTAAAAAACATGTCGATTTTTTTCCTTGGAATAATCACTTTTATGATAAATGAATAAAGTGAATAAAAAATGCAATTTCTTTTGGGTTTTGCATATTTGGCGTTTATTGACTGGACTATGTAGGCACCTTTCATTCACTAGATCTTGACCTTAAATATGTCAACAGTTCTTGGTACAGTCTTCAGCGCGTCATTTTCAAATGTACATTTAATATGACATTGTTTAAAAAAATGGACATAATATTTGATAAAATTACAGTTGAGTTTTGGATTCAAAAAAGTTTTACAAAAAGTTTTCCTTCGTGTTTCGTAATTGTTCATTTTCTTCCTTCTTTTCATAAAACGGAAAAAAATATTGCTATTGCCACACTAGTCAAAATGTCCCGTACATGGAATATTTCTTATTGTGGGATCTTTGATTTGTGTACGCAAACACGGTCGGCATGTTTTGTTCGTTTGCTTTATGTAAGCGTAAGTAAAAAGTATGCGTAAATGTAAGTGAGTGTGTTGGACGTCCACCTATAACAAAATGCATTACCACCATATATGTAATGCCTATCATTATGAACTTGTTTCTTTACTAACAAGTCACATTATCCATGTTTTCATACACTCTGCATACTGACTGGAGTATCCTACTCCTTAAAAATCGTATCCTAGTACATGTAACCCACTTTAAAATATTCTCGGAAAATCATTGATCTTAATAGTGGCATTTATTTCTTTTTTCGGATCCTCGTCGAAACATCATAGTGGAAAACAATGAATTTGTAAACTGACATCTCAGCCTCCCAAAGACATATTTTCTTGTGCTATTTTTATATCAAGTCGAATTGCTTTTAAAGTCATGATATGCCTTTTTATTGTGTTATCAAACATTTTTATTAATACATTTTAGAGACTGTTCTTTCAACAATGTGTTTTTATTCTTTTTTAATAAATGAGCATTAAGAGGTTACATGCTTGTCATCGTATCGTAGTATTCTGATAGGTGCTATCAGATAGATTGAGTTCTTGATAAGTTGAACCCTCGTCATTTTTCACAAATGTATTTTGGTAAACAGACTTCTCCCAGCAAGACAGTAGGCTACAGGACACTGTAACTCCTTTTGAGTTAATTTTCCTAAAAAATAATATAATGTCGTTCACAAAAAGACTCATTACGTACAAATTAAAGATAAAACCTTTTAGTCCAATTAAAATCCCTAATTACGTCATAAATGGATGTTATTGTTTCAAACATATATTGTTATGATCAACAACTTTGATAATACTAGTAGACTAATTGTTCTTGAACAATTAGAGGTCTTTCCACCCTTCTATTTTTTTAAGAAATTGCTAGATTGCTCAGTAAGGTATACAAAAATAGTATACCTGTGTTATATGTTGTACTAGAAAATTAGAATACTGCAAAGCCATAAATGAGTTTTAAGAGATTATTTTGTATTTCAAGCCATGATTGCTTTAAGAATTCCGTTGTTTATCGTAGATATCTTTTGAATTACTTTTTCTGAATTTTTTCCCATTTACTCTGAACAAAATTGATGTGCTCGCCAAGTGAATATTCTTTACACAAGCATATAAACAGAAAACCTAACAATAGAAGAGCGTGTTCTAGAGGCTAGCTGTCTTTGTACAATATGAATGGGTTGACTGTAAAACAATTTCCACTTGAGTAACCACAGGACTTGATGCGATACCTGGCTGACCTAATTGAATACCTTATTGCGCAATCCAGCAAGCTATTGAAACCCTTACTAAAATTCTGTATCAAATGATATGATAATTCATTAATTAACAGATTTCCAAATGACCTTGACCTTTGACCTTTATGTCATTTTGTTCGGCCAAGGTAGACGCTTCCATTCCAAGTGGTCCGACGTCTTTATGATAAATAATAAAAAAGTTGAAAATGATTTAATGGAAATGTAAATACTTTCAGGGGCAATAACTGTTAGAAGGGGGCCTCAGATCCTTTTGGTATGAATAGATTGAACAACCCTCTAAGTGTACTGAAGACATTGGTAAAAGTTCCAAGTCTCTATCTCTTATTGTTTCAGAGGAGTAGCGATAACAAGCATTTTGTACAATAGGGGCAATAACTCTGTAATTATTCAAAGGTATGAGCCAAGGGGCTGTATTTTAAAATGTCTTAAGATGTCCTACTACATCCATGAAAAAAATTTTCTCTACCACCCTAAACAAAAGAGATCTGAAAAATCATTAATTAACAGATTTCCAAATGACCTTGACCTTTGACCTTTATGTCATTTTGTTCGGCCAAGGTAGACGCTTCTATCCCAAGTGGTCCGACGTCTTTATGATAAATAATAAAAAAGTTGGAAGTGATTTTATGGAAATTTAAATACTTTCAGGGGCAATAACTGCTAGAAGAGGGCCCCAGATCCTTTCGGTATGCATAGATTGAACAACCCTCTAAGTGTACTAAAGACATTGGTAAAAGTTCCAAGTCTCAATCTCTTATGGTTTTAGAGGAGTAGTGATAACAGGCATTTCCTTCTCAAAGGGCAATAACTCTGTAAGTTCTGGGAGTTTTTTGACACAGGGTCAATTGGTACCATAACTTTTAAGGAACAATTACATAAAGTTTAATTTGTTTGGATAACCCTAATAACAAAAAAGTCACTCCGAGCTAAATAGAAAAAAAGAAGAAGAAGAATAACTAGTAGACTAATTGTTCTCGAACAATTAGAGGTCTTTCCACCTCATTATTCTTTTATGTTTTGTTTCAATATAATTAATAAAACATTTTCTCTGCGTTACTTTCTAAAAAAAAAGTCAAAAACTGAAATATGCAATTTTTTTTGTTTGACCTTGACCTTTGACCTTTATGTCATTTTGTTCGGACAAGGCAGACGCTTCCATCCCAAGTGGTCCGAAGTCTTTGCGATAAATAATAAAAAAGTTGGAAGTGATTTTATAGAATATTAAATACTTTCAGGGGCAATAACTGCTAGAAGGGGGCCTCGGATCTTTTCGGAATATATAGATTAAAGAACCCTCTAAGTGTAATGAAGACATTGGTAAAAGTTCCAAGTCACTATCTCTTATGGTTTTAGTGGAGTAGCGATAACAAGCATTTCGTACAAGAGGGGCAATAACATTGTAATTATTCAAAGGTATGAGCCAAGGGGCTATATTTTAAAATGTCTTAAGATGTCCTTCTACATCCATGAAAAAGTTCTTTTCTACCACCCTAAACAAAAGAGATCTAAAAACTCATTAATTAAGAGATTTCCAAATGACCTTGACCTTTGACCTTTATGTCATTTTGTTCGGCCAAGGTAGACACTTCCATCCCAAGTAGTCCGAAGTCTCTACGATAAATAATAAAAAAGTTGGAAGTGATTTTATGGAAATTCAAATACTTTCAGGGGCAATAACTATTATAAGGGGGTCTCAGAGCCTTTCGGTTTTAGTAGATTGAAGAACCCTCTAAGTGTACTGAAGACATTGGTAAAAGTTCCAAGTCTCTATCTCTTATGGTTTCAGAGGAGTAGCGATAACAAGCATTTCGTACACAAGGGCAATAACTTTGTACGTTCTGGGGGTTTCTAAGCAAAGGGTCATTTGGTGCCATAACTTTTTATGGTCAATAACATAAAGAAAAAATTATTTCAATATCTCTTGAAATAAAAAAGCTGTCCCTGGAAAAAAAGAGAAGAAAAAAAATAATAATAATAATAAAAAACATAAGAAATACAAAAGGTCTTTCACCTGAAAGGTGGAAAGACCTAAAAAACATAAAGAAAACAAGAGGTCTTTCACCTGAAAGGTGGAAAGACCTAATAATGCATTACAATAGTTTGATCGTTTTAAAGTTATTTTTAATAGACTTTTGGAGTCTCTTGGTCCCAAATTAAACACTTTTGTTATATATGTTTTAACAAAATATCAATTGATAAAAAGATACAAATCAAAACGTATGAAAATTATGATAAAAAATTCTAAACCAATTTGTGTGCCTAGGCGAGCGCCAAGAAATAGCGCCACTGGCATCAAATAACTACTTGGTGCACAACTTCAAACTATAGTCTACCTATCCTGAAAATATTCATATCTCTGATAGTTTCACAGTTTATCCCTGCATAAAATGGGTCGTATAAATTTACAAAGTCAGCAAAAAATCGGTACCGGAAGTGATGACAACACAAACGTCAAAAATATAATCATTTGTGAGAAAATGGTTGAGATCGGTCTAATAGTTTTTGAAAAATCGCGTGCACAGTAATAATAAACAGTACAAAAATAATAAGGTCTTCCGTTGGAAACGGAAGACCTTAATAATAAACAATATAGTCTTCTGTTGTAACGGAAGACCTTAATAACTAGATACAATCATGTTACGTGTAACATATAGGATTTCCGTCCATTTTTACGAGTTGATGTATATCAACTCAGTATAGTCACTGCAAAGGGGTTTCCCATCACTGGGTTAAATCACATTTTCATATTGATAGTCAAACTAATATATATTAATTATCAAAATGCAATGATATGAATCATGAAAGAATGAACTTGTTTATCAGAGGTAAAATTTGTTTTCATTGTATTTTAATCAAGAGAAATTATCTTGGTTCTGTTTTTGTTAATTGGTATCAATCCACACAAGAATATAGATTCAAGAAAAATATTCTGACATATTTCATATACTGAGGATACATTATTGTTGCCATCAATAAATTGTATAAAACATATCAAGTATGTTTCTTCATAACCAAGAACATTTTTATTGACTCACAAAAATTTCGCAATATTTAAATTTGACGTATATGCATGTATATGAAACTTCAGTGATGCCCGCGCTGTAATCGCTTTTATGCAAATGAGCTCAGCTCAGTGGTGGACGATTAACATTTTCCCACACAATAGTTGAAATTCAAAAACATGTGCGTTTCATTAATTTTTATTACTTACACTTCATCAAACCAGAAATAATTTTAGTGTGGCAAAACAAAGAGTTGAAGCACAAGAGTTAAAAATAATCAGGAGCTGGGGGGATCTATATGATTTGATCTTTCGTCGAGTTAAAGGTCAGTGTGGCCTGCAACATGCACATCGGGAAAACTGTCGCAGGGCGAAAAACAATCTTTAAGCAAGTCCTTAAAGGCGACTTAAAGGTGGCGTAAAGGTGGCTTAAGGGATATACAATCTTTAAGCCACCTTTAAGTCACCTTTAAGCTGAGCTTATAGGTCCTTAATGTCCAAACTTCTTTAAGTCACCTTTAAGCCATCTTTAAGCCACCTTTAAGCATCTTTAAGTGGCATTTACGCTCCCTTTAAGTTGTCTTTACACCATCTTTAAGTTCCCTTTAAGTCAGGTTTGATCAAGTTGAACAGATTCATCTTGAAAACATATATTAAATGCAAAAGCTCTTTTATAGGGATGGGAGGGGGTGATCCGAGTGATGATATAATTTCCAAGGAAGGGGGGGGGGTGTTCCAGGCGGTTTAATTGTCGCTCCATTAAACACAGATCGCTATCATCAACACCGCTCCAATGGACACAGATTGCCGTTATAAAATTCTTTATAATTTATTTTTTTGTTTCAAAATTATTGTAGGGGTGAGCGCAGTCTCTGTATCTAAATCTGCGCATGAAATTATTAATATTAAAGTATGTTTGTTTCCTATTATAAATTAATCGGTGAAATCTCTCTCTCTCTCTCTCTCATTAGTTCATCCGGTTATTAAACAAAATTAAAAAAAATGAACCAATAATGCATGATTTAATTTAATCGGTTTAAGATATGTTTTGTTTTTTCAATTTTAATTATTTCTAGGTCTAATTCTAGATATGCTAGATACATGTTAAAGATGAAAAAACTCTCAACTGCCTTGGTTATATCGGGCGGGATATTACCGCTTTGTTTGTCTAGACATAGTTTTGTTCGTTTGTGTATATCTAATTAGAGTCTATTGTTTGTCCAAGTTAAGAAAACCCCTGGAACTAACACAGAATATACAAGATATACACAACAGGTGTGTCGTGTGCCCAGGTGCACGTCAGGGTTTCTAAAGGCGTTGAAATCTTAGTATGTATGTGTACATACAATAAGTCTAGTGAATGGAAGTTTATTTACAATTGTAATTCATTTTTAAAGTATTATTTCCTAGCTGTGGGTTTTAAAAATGTTACGTCTACAAATTAAAGATACATGTAGTCATGTATGTAAGAGTAAAATCTAGAGGCTAATTAATTACTGTACCGGTGTTTAATGGGGGTTAATTATTTAATTATATGTATAAGGGTAAATATGTCACATACCCGGCCTGGTACATCATACAATTGTATGTACAAGTATATGCATACATCATTTGCAATTGCCACATGCAGTAAATACCTCACCGGTAATTGGTAATATTGTTTGTTATAGAATTGATAGTTTAAAAATCATGTATACAATTAAACATTTAGTTATTCTAGATCTGTTGTAAATGTATAATAATCAATATTATTAAAATTATACATGCTGGAACGGCGCCGTGATCATGAAAACCGGGAAATTGCGGAGAACTAATACCCTAGCTAATAGTTTCAATGCATTTAATAAAAGAAATAGTTTCATCTTCTTCCTTGCATTAAATTTGAATCATCTAGCTATGAATTAGATGAACATAGCCTATATCTACTTGGTTTAAATTTATTAACTAAGTACTAGTAAGCCTAACGGTTTCCATTTAGGTATAATATATTTTTTTCACTGAAGACCAAGTTTCGTTTTCATTCTAAATACATGCATGCATTTAATTTATAAATTAGATATAACTGATTGTTACAAACTGAATGGAAGTCAAAATCTTTTTAAGTAAAAAATACACACTCGATACATTGATTCAATAGCCACTAATTTATAGGATATAAAAAACTATTAAAAAATATAAGTTGCCGTGGCGGAGAGGGAGTGAGGTGATGCTGGTAAACGAAGGGTCCCGGGTTCAATCCTCGTCTTGGGCGTTTTGAATTTTTTTTTTTTATTTTATTTTCTAGAACAAAAACTGTTTTTAATACCTTTTCTATCATAAAGTTTATACATTTTGTTGGTAAATTAAGCACAATATTGAATTAAAAGAGTTTTTAATGGCTTAAAGGTGGCTTAAAGGTGGCTTAAAGGTAGCTTAAAGGTGGCTTAAAGAAGTTTGGACATTAAGGACCTATAAGTTGTCCTTAAAGGTAACTTAAAGGTGGCTTAAAGATAATCTTTAAGCTGCCTTTAAGCCATCTTTACGCTTTCTTTAAGCCACCTTTAAGCAACACATATAGCTTAAAGGTGGCTTAAAGATTGTCTTTAAGCTACCTTTAAGCACCTTTAAGTTATCTTTAAGGAGAACTTAAAGATGGTCATTCATCCTGTGTGTGTCCCTGTTTATATACGTCATTGTTTAAAAATATATTAGCGTGGTAGTTACTGTGGGGCGATTTACAGTTTTGAGCAGCGTTAAGAAATAATTATCATAAACATGATGTTTTTGACAAATTGGTTTGATAAACAGAGGCAAGCTATTTTACTTAGTCTATAGAATGGCACCTTGTAGTTAATGGTGTGCATTTTGGACATGAGTAGAATCGTGCCATTTTGTTTTTGCTTTCTGATGTAATGATTTGAATATTATCTTTAGTATTATATATACATATATCAATGTAGAATAACTTTAAATACTATATATTTAATATACCGAGTATGATTCCCTCTATTTCTTACGGAAACTAAATAGTTAATTCATAGCTCTATAGAAACAGCCAGACTGAAATCTACAAGCCCCGTTTATCGATTGGTCGAAACCTACAGCGACCTAAGAAAAAATCAGGGACTGCACGGAATAATCATGATGATGTCAGACTCAAATTCCCATAGAAAACGATTTGGCTGGGGTTTTTTTAGCTAACGTTCTGATGTACATTAACAGTAATTTAGTTAATTTTACTTAATACTTTCCACAATTAATTTAATAATTGGTTAAAAGAAAGATGCAAATATAAACGATAAAATGCTTTTTTATGACTCATGCGGGATATGAAGGTAGCGATCATTGCAGAAAAAATACATAACTCACTAATGCGGGTTATGTATTTTTTCTGCAATGTCACCACCTTCATATCCCGCATGAATCACCAAAGAAAGCATTTAATTTTTTAAAATATTAACAAATGCACCTGACTTTTTTAAAAACTTTTCTCTCAATGAAAACAAAATCATTGTACTATAATATATATTACAAGAATTTTAAAGAGAACAAACTTCAGAAATGGTAGTGAACAAAATGTACGCAGGTTTATTTTTTATTTGCCATAACATTACTCATATTTAGACTCGATGTCAAAGTCGTAATACAAGCATTCTCGCCTCGACTGCAGGGGTGAATTTTAATATAATTAAAATATTTATTGCCTTTTTATGTTCTGACAACTGTTTTAGTCAGTTTTGGGTAGAAATAAACCAGTTCAATATATGTTTACATTTTGATCTTCAAATGTACAAGATGGCCGAAGACCCCCCTATATAATAATAATAATAATAATAATAATAATAATAATAATAATATTATGTCTCCCCTTTCAAAGGGGAGACATATTGTTTTTGTCGATTTTCTTATTCTTCTTATTCTTCTTATTCTTCTTCTTCTTCATCCAAATTTTGTCCAGGCCGTAACTTTAATACCCTTTGACATTAAGATTTCAAACTTGGAATATAGATAGATGGCATTGAGAAGGTGTGCACGCCACCAAAATTTTTGACCTTGACCTATTTTGACCTTCAAGGTCAAGCGTTTTATGAAAAACAGTATCCAGACCATAACACAAGACTCCTTCAACATAGAGACTTTTAACTTGTATTAAAGATAGATGGTATATAACGTAGCTTTACCCCACCAAAATTTTTTACCTTGACCTAATATTTTTTTTTTTTAAGGTCAATTTAGAAAAAAGTCATTGTTCATCTCTTGAATATACTTTGACAGAAGGACTTCAAACTTTAAACAAAGAACAATAATAATACACTAAGGTGTACTATTGTTTTATATTTGACCTTGACCTTGTCTTTACTCAATGTCAAATTAAGAAAAAAATAATAAAATTGTGTCTGGGTCGTAACTTAAATACCCATTGACATTAAGACTTCAAACTTAAAACATATATAGATGGTATTGAGTAAGAGTGCATACCACCATAATTTTTGACCTTAACCAATCTTGTGGTTCAAGGTCATTCATTTTCTAAAAAATATTGTACAAATCATAACATGAGATTCCTTCAACATAAAAACTTTAAACTTTTATCACAGATAGATAGTAAGTAACCTATCTAGAACCTACCAGAATTTTTGACCTTGACGTATTTTTTTGAAGGTCAATTTAGAAAAAAAGTCATTGTTCATCTCTTGAATATACTTTGATAGAAGGACTTCAAACTTTAAACAAAGAACAATAATAATACACTGAGGTGTACTATTGTTTTATATTTGACCTTGACCATGTCTTTACTCAATGTCAAATTAAGAAAAAAATAATAAAATTGTGTCTGGGTTGTAACTTAAATACCCTTTGACATTAAGACTTCAAACTTAAAACATAGATAAATGGTATTGAGTAAGAGTGCATACCACCATAATTTGTGACCTTAACCAATCTTGTGGTTCAAGGTCATTCATTTTCTAAAAAATATTGTACAAATCATAACATGAGATTCCTTTAACATAAAAACTTTAAACTTTTATCACAGATAGATAGTAAGTAACCTATCTAGAACCTACCAAAATTTTTGACCTTGGCCTAATGTTTTTTTCAAGGTCAAATTAGAAAAAAAAATATTCTCGTCTTTATTTAAATATACTTTGACAGAAGGATTTCAAACTGTAAACAAAAAACTAAAATACCATGAGACATACTACTGTAAATTTTTTACCATGACCCTTTTACTAACTCAAGGTCAAATTAAGAAAAAAAAAATCAATTTTTTTTCCAGACCATAACTTCTAAATTCTTTGACAGAGATTTTAAACTTAAAACATAGTTTGATGATCTATCGAAAAATTGAACCATACCAAACTTTTTGACCTTGACTTATTTGGATCTCAGGGTCAATCATCAGGAAAAAAATCCTTACAATAATGACTTGTATCATATATGGATGATATATAACATATACCTGACATCATTCTTTTTCACTTATTAAATTTGCCCCATATTACAAACCTGGGGGAGAAGGGGAGACGTGTTTTTTTGTAAAAAAAAACAATACCCACTAGTTTTTATTATTATTACTATTATTATCAACAAAAAACAGCAGCATTTGATGGAAATTAATACCAACAAAACACATGTAAACAATAACAAGACTCGAGTTTTGTTTACAAAACAAAGAAATCAAAACTCTGTATCGTGCTTCCAACTCAATATATGACTTTTAATTTTGACAAGACATTAAAAATATACGCAAATTAACCATTCTGAACATAACGAAAAAGGAAAAATAAAATTTAAAATGTTCAGTCTAAGTCCCTTTAACAATATTTAGATATCCTCCTCTATATATTTATTTATTAAAAAATGATCTTTCACAATTCACGATTTTCTATCTTTGATATGTTGTGGCCTAGGATAATAAGATTCCAGATAGTTGATGCATCTTTGATCTTAAAATAGGCTGTCCAAAAATAGACTTCTTTTTATAGTCGTCATATTTTCGATACTGCGCGCATTTTTTTAAATAATATTTTAAAAAGAGATATGTGACATATTCTTACGTGAACAATGTGGCCTATGTGCCTCTTATTTTATATTGCCACGAGCTTAAGATCGGTTGGGGCTATATATTTTCAAACATTTCTTGTAAGCATCAGTATATAAAAATATAATAATACTTATATACTTTATTAATGATTTATTTCAAATTCTGCTTGTTGAAAGCAGAAAAGTGTCAATACATGTCTGATTCCTGAACCATCAACTCGTGTCAGTACTTTCAATACTTTGATTTGAAAAGATACGATGAAATGTCGATAAAATTTCAGAATCACCCCTCCTTTCAGATAAAGTATAGTATTGCCATTATTTTTTACAATGCTAAACAAAGTTATTTTTTTTTCTTTTTAACATACGGCACATTAAGTATTAAAACGTTTAGTCCCATTAAATCCCTAATCACGTAACAAATATGTGTGGCGATGATTTTTTTCAAACAGATATTGTTACGATCAACAACTTTGCTTCAACAATGCAATAGAAAATATTGATCGTTTTTAAGTTATTTGTAATAGACTTTTCGAGTCTGTTGGCCTCTTAATTTTTTGGTTATGACGAAAGATCTTTTATTTCTGTCTGTCACTTTTATTATTTACAACTTAACAAAATATCAATTGATAAAGAGGTGCAGATTAAATCGTATGAAATTTTGATTCAAATTTTGTACGCAATTGTCGTGCCTGTGCGAGCTCAAAGAAATGGCGCCACTGGCAAAAAACACCTAAATAGTGCAAAACTTTAAACTATAGTCTTCCTACCCTGAAAATTTCATAGTCATATTTCTGATAGTTTCTGAGATCACAAAAAACCTACGTAAAAAAAATTCAAAATTAGCAATAAATTGGAATCGGAAGTGATGTCATCATAAATTTCAGAAATTTATCTGTGAAAAAAAAATTAAGATAGGCCCTATATAATGTCTTAGAAATTGTGTGCACAAAATTTGGAGAAGAAAATAACTAGACGCGATCTCGTTGCGCGAAACGAGCGGGACTTCCGTCCATTTCTCAATAACAAATAGTCGATAAATGTCCCAATTAAGGACCGCTATTTGCGAGGTGTACCCTTTTAAAAATGAAATTTTTAATATCTAGAAAACAAATTATTTCGTCATTTTGAAACAGTTCTAACACGTCAGGACAATTTTGATTAAAAAATGTTTACAAAATTTTTCCATTGTTTTATAGGTATTCAAAAAATGACTTTGACCCCTTTACATCCATAAGAGGTTGGCCACTTGCTCTTGATATCTTTTAAAAGTTATCGGCACTTGTATCATTTTTTTTTCTTCAAGTCATAACAGATTGTTCCTTAGTCTCGAGATAAATTGGACAACCAGTTTTAGGGACCAGCCAAAACACTCCCTAATTGGAGTTACTATCGCAGTTTTGAAGATGGCATGTTGTTGAGAATTAAGTTCTGATCAACTTTTACTCTATAATGGTTCACAAAAGATTTTTAGTTTAAAAGATGTGTAACATCGATTGTTCAACATTCTGGCCTCTTAATATCCCTAAGTACGTAACATATCGACATTTTAAAGAGACATACGGTTGTAGAAGGTCACGATGAACAATTTTAATTCAATAATGCTTGACAAAATCTTAATCGTGTTTGAGATATCTAGAGAACAGTTTTAGACCTTATATATTTCTTATTTAAGGGGCTAGTTCCTAATTCTTAATTCTCTAGAAGGATTTCAATAGATATATATTTATAGTGGACAAAATGTTATCTTATTGTAATTTTTGATGAAATTAAAACAAAATTATTAAAATCAATCATTTCAAATATAAAATTGTAAATCGAAGCACAATTAAAGAAGAAAAAACATTCGGCACAAGTTTGAACCCGATTCGCCTGCGCACAAGTCAACCAACCAATACGCCACGAAAACTTTCGCTTCAGGGCTTTGAAGCCCTAAATCACGAGACAGCGTAGATCAATTTTACAAAAAATGTATTTTGCATTTATTAAAGCGTTTCTATCAAAAATTAACATTGAAATATTTTAGAAATAAAAAAATAACGCTTTTGTTTCCTTTCGGTGACGACCAGAAGTGACGGTGGACGATCATATATGCAAAGGCACTGCGGCAGAAGACTATCTACTATCACTGAAAATCTGAAAGTTCTATCTTTGATACCTTTTGAGAAAAATTGCAAAGAAGCAAAAACATTAAATATTTTATAGCTCGGGACCGGACCTTCTACAAAGATGTCGGACTGTGATTACATGGCTATCATGAAGAGCCAAGTTTCTGCAAACCAAGAAGCCGCTATACATGAGTTGGACATGTCTATTAATCTACCAGATCTTGACAGACCATCGGCAGCGATGAAATTTAAAATTGTGGAATCCACCCAAGCCATTCTATCTACCAGTTTACTTTACGCCAAACGTAAAGACAGCATCCCTAATTGGTTACGGTCGGTCCGTTTCCCATCTTGGTTCGGAACCAAACTTCATTGCGAGTTAAACCTCCCTAAAGAGGACAACGAAAACGTTTGCACTTTCCTTAAAGAATTACAAAAATAAACCACATTGGCCTTCGGAAAATAATTGAAAAGGAAAGTGAAAGTAACAAGCTGAGAGCGGAACATTTAGTAATCTTGCAAGTTGAAACTGACCGCTATACTTTCGCCTCTGAGAAACGGCAGTTAGACGAGGCTATCACATCCATAACAAAAAAGCACGCGGCTGAACTACAAGAACACCACAAGAAACTACTTTCGCTGCAAGCTGAACCTAGGAGACCGAGTCACTCGTCTTACAGGTTCACGTGCCACAAAGACCAATCGAAACAACAAAGAAAAGTGGTACACTACAGATACCGTGGCCATAATTATGTGTAGAGAAATAAGCCGTACTAACTTTCATGTATTTATGCTTTTTGTATAAAGCCTGCTTGCACTATTAGCATTGCATCTATTGTTGTCCCACTACGAGCTTCATATTAAACCATGTCATATAAGACCACGTCTCGGTGTTTCAGTATAGTTCATGACTTATGGTGCATTCTTATCTTTTTGTTTAGCATGCAAGCGCATATTTAATCCTCTTATTATAAACATTCAAAATTAAGACGGGCTCTCACATTTGCCGCTTATATTAGGTCACAGCGGATAGTAAACGGTCTGAACGTTATTGATAACCAATTACCATAAACCGTAATCTATTTGCCACCCCTTGGGTTTGTCTAAGGCAAACACATACATCAGCTCTCACGTGACCTTAATTAATCAATAAATTGGGCTATCAGTTCTCATTGCGTTACATTACCAGTATCATCTAATCTACCAACACACACTGGGGATTAAACGGAATCTTACTTTTTCAGCAAACTAATTGCTGTTATTTGGTGTATTTACTTTCACTATATTTCACACCTGCAGTTCCTCTGTTGTAAATGGCTCGACGATTTACTAGACGGAATAAACAATACAAAACCGTGAAACGCACGTGTAAATATCTACGAGCTTATCAAGCTCAACTTAAAAAAATGTACTGTTTTAGGAGACAAGCTCGTGTTAAACCTATCAAGACACACGCTATCCACTGACGAGCTCTCACTTTTGAGCAAAAGCTTAAAATTAATTCTTACGCCAAAAACAGCAATGCTAAGAATTTACTTATCAAAGATTTAGACTAATTTGCCAGGAAACTCACTTGCAAATTTCACTTTCATACCGGGGACAACTCGCCAAACAAATATGGTTTTATGCCGTCTTTGGCTTGCTGAGAACTTAAGGACTATCTAGATAAAAACAAAACTGGATCTTTCCTCAATGGAAACTGTCAACACGAGATTTAATACTCTAAATCTGAAAGAGAAGCTATTTTATTCCATACAAAATAACAACGACATCGTTTTTTTAAAAAAGCGGACAAAAGTCACACCATTGTCATTATGAGCAGAGATCAGCAAATCGAGAATTGTTATCCAAGCACTACAGTACCGATCAGACCCAACCTAACAGAAAGTAAACCCCAACTTAACCCTGGGTTTACTTTCTGGATTTACTCTGGGTTTACTTTGGGTTTACTAGAGTGGACCCAGAGTAAACCCAAAGTAAACCCAGAGTGCACACAGAGAGTAAACTCAGTCAGAAGTATACCCCTGAAAGCAGATGCTAACTGTGTATTCGGAATATACAAGGGGCAGGAATTACAGTCAGTAGGATAGTAAGATAAAATACGGGTCTGCTTCACACTTCAGTGCGTACAGTTGACCTCAAAAGCAATTTCCAAGTAAACCCAAAGTAAACCCCGAGTAAACCCAAAGTAAACCCCGAGTGGACCCAGATTTTCAAAAAGTAAACCCCAAGTAAACCCAAAAAGTAAACCCGGGGTTTAGTTGGGGTTTACTCTGGTGTTAGGTTGAGTCTGATCGGTACTGTATATGCAGGTACCTGAGCCTGCATGGAAATGCATATAAATGGGTCACTAGATAATGAAACTTACAATTTTCTGATTAACAATAAACCGTCACTAAAATGTGGTCATCTATATTTTCTACCAAAAACCCACAAAATTCCTGAACATATTTACAACGCTTTAATGAACGGTCAATGCAGCATTAGAAAATTACTACCTGGTAGACCAATTATCGCGCATTGCAATACGCCGACTAGGAAAATAGTACAGTACTGTGATCACTTTCTCGTCCTTATCGTACAAAAACGATCAACTTACATTAAAGACACTGCGGACTTTACCAACAAAATTGAAAGCCTCACGCCGCTACCAAACGCTTTATTAACTAGATCTCGTTACGAGTAACGAGTAGGTCTTCCGCCCGATTTGTTTTATATGATACAATGAAATATCGATACTCTCTGCCAAATCTGAGATCTTGTTGAAACTAAGTTGTTTTTTGTCTCGGGACCGGAAACGGACGAACAGAAGTGATTGATGGAAATAAAACCTAGTATTTCTTGTACATTTGCCTATTGTACGTCACTGTTTATCAAGTTTGATGAAACACCCAAGAAAGTCTGTTGAACTTGTTAAAAACATGAATTGTTTGAATAATTCTTTCCGTGAATATCGGAAGTGAGGTTAACAAAATAAAACCCGTTAAACGCATGTTCAATCAATTGTCTATTATTAATAAAAGTTTTGTAAACAAACAGTTAAAAATTTTAAACAACTTGATTTGTTTTAACCCTTCTAGTGAGGACCGGAAGTGACGATTGACAAAATGAAAGCGGTTAAAGGCATTTTCTATGAAATGTCTATCACCAACATAAGTTTCGTGTCTTAATAACTTGCACTTTCTGAGATATCGCGGGTAAAACATTGGTTTAAAAAAAGGCTATCTGAGATGTTTGAGATATCTCACCGGAAGTAGAATTTTTTTGATTCTTTAACATCGAATAGATGACATATGTAAGGCTTTATTCTTATATTTGATGACGAACAAAACAAAATAGTTTGAAGACATCTACAACTATAGGTCTATTATCCTACAAAGTCTGAATGCTCAAGTCCTTATCATTTTTTAGATCTCAATGTCACAAGCTTTTTGTCGAGGGACAGGAAACGGACAAGAGGAAATGAATTTTTTAAAAATGAAATAAGCAAATGCAGATATTATTATTTTCTATCATACCGAAAAATTTCAACAACAAAAAAAACTTGTCATCCGTTTCTGAGAAATCTTCTGAACAAAAAAAAGGGGGGTGAATGTCAAAATTGGTACCAAATTTTCGAGCCATGGCGAGCTCCATAAAATGGCGCCACTGGCGAAAAACAAAGACATTCGGAACAACTTTAAACTATGATCTACCTATCCTGAAAATTTCATATCCATATCTCTGATAGTTTTTTAGTTTTTGTGTGCACAAAGTGGGTCGAAAAACTTACAAAATCAGCGATAAATCGGTACCGGAAGTGATGACGGCAAAAATAATAAAAACAAAATAAATTCAGATCACTTCCAATCATCTGTGAAAAAAATGGTTGAAATCGGTTGGATAGTTTTCGAGAAATCGCGTGCACAAAATTTGTGGAAAAAAAATGACTAGATATGATCTCGTTACGAGTAACGAGTAAGTCTTCCGTTGAATATGTTAAACGATACGATAAAAATATTAATGAAATTTCAGAATTCCCAATCAACCCCTTTCCTTTCAAGTAATGTATACGATTGTCAATATCCTGTACAATGCTTAACAAAATGTTTTGCTTTTTCACATAGAGCACATTAATGATTTATGATTTTAGTGCCTTAAAATCCCTAATTATGTCATAAATGGGTGTGGCAATGAGTTTTACAAACTGATTTTTTTACGATCAACAACTTTGCTTCTATAATGCATTACAAAATCTTTATCGTTTTTAAGTTATCTGTTATAGAGTTTACGAGTGTCTTGGCCCCTAATTAAAGGGGCCAGCCCCTTTTTCTTGTATTCATTCGAAAGGTCTCACGAATACTAACAATTTTTGTTCTTACACTAATCTTAATTTTTTTTTGAGATACAAATGATTGAATATTTTAGGGGCCAGCCCTCTAGATCCTTCATGGGGACAAATATTAGTTTTTTGATTAGTGGAATCGATTTAAATTATCAATGGAAGCATTTCCTCTTCTACAATGCCTAACAAAATATGTTTCCTTCTCTAGATATATTGCGTCAATGTTAAAGTACTTTGGCCCCTAAAAATCCCTAATTACGTAATAAATGGGCATAGCAATGATTTTTTCTGTTAGATATTGTTACGATCAACAACTTTGCTTCTATAATGCATTACAAAATCTTAATTGTTTTTAATTTTTTTGTAAAACAGTTTTCGAGTCTATTGACCCCTAATTTAAGGGGTCAGCCCCTTTTTTTGATTTTATACGAAAGGTCTTATGAATACTTACATTTTCTGTTCTTACGCATATCTAAAATTGTTGTTCATTATTGAGATACAAATGGTTGAATATTTTAGGGGCCAGCCCTCTAGATCCTTAATGGGGACATACGTTGGTGTTTTGATTAGTGGAATCGATTAGAATCATAACTGCAGGCATTTTCTCTTCTACAATGCCAAACAAAATATGTTTCCTTCTCTAGTTATATTGCGTCAATGTTTAAGTACTTTGGCCCCTAAAAATCCCCAATTACGTAATAAATGGGCATGGCAATGTTTTTCCTGTTAGATATTGTTACGATCAACAACTTTGCTTCTATAATGCATTACAAAATCTTTATCGTTTTCAAGTTATTTGTAATACAGTTTACGAGTCTCTTGGCCCCTAATTTAAGGGGCCAGCCCCTTTTACTTGATTTTATACGAAAGGTCTTATGAATACTTACATTTTTTTGTTCTTACACCTATCTAAAATTGTTGTTCATTTTTGAAATACAATTAATTAAATATTTTAGGGGCCAGCCCTCTAGATCCTTAATGGGGACATACATTGGTGTTTTGATTAGTGGAATCGATTAGAATCATCATTGTAAGCATTTTCTCTTCTACAATGCCTAACAAAATATGTTTCGTTTTCTTGATATATTGCGTCAAAGTTTAAGTACTTTGGCCCCTAAAAATCCCTAATTACGTAATAATTGGGCGTGGCAATGATTTTTTCTGTTAGATATTGTTACGATCAACAACTTTGCTTGTATAATGCATTATAAAATCTTTATCGTTTTTAAGTTATTTGTAATACAGTTTACGAGTCTCTTGGCCCCTAATTTAAGGGTCCAGCCCTTTTTTCTTGATTTTATACGAAAGGTCTTATGAATACTTACATTTTTTGTTCTAACACCTATCTAAAATTGTTGTTCATTTTTGAGATACAAATGATTGAATATTTTAGGGGCCAGCCCTCTAGATCCTAATGGGGACATACATTGGTGTTTTGATTAGTGGAATCGATTAGAATCATCATTGTAAGCATTTTCTCTTCTACAATGCCTAACAAAATATGTTTCCTTTTCCAGATATATTGCGTCAAAGTTTAAGTACTTTGGCCCCTAAAAATCCCTAATTACTTAATAAATGGGCGTGGCAATGATTTTTTCTGTTAGATATTGTTACGGTCAACAACTTTGCTTCTATAATGCATCGTTTTTTATCGTTTTTAAGTTATTTGTAAAAGACTTTACGAGTCTCTTGGCCCCTAATTTAAGGGGCCAGCCCCTTTTTGTAGATTTCGTTGAAAAGAACTTTTGATTCTCTACCACTTTTGTTATATATGTCTTAACAAAATATCAACTGATAAAAAGATACAGATCAAAACGTATGAACATTTTGAATAAAAATTCGTACCCAATTTTCGTGCCTAAGCGAGCTCCAAGAAATGGCGCCACTGGCGTGAAACAAAATAATAGTGCACAACTTCAGACTATAGACTACCTATCCTAAAAGTTTCAAAGTCATATCTCTGATAGTTTCTAAGATCAGCTCTGCACAAAATAGGTCGTAAAAAACTACAAAATGGCCGATAAATCGGTACCGGAAGTGACGACGACAAAAATTTCAAAAACATATAAAATTCAGATAATGTCCCATCATCTGTGAAAAATTTGTCGAGATCGGTTGAGTAGTTTTCGAGAAATCGCGTGCACAAAATTTGGGAAAAAAAATAATAATAAACAGTACGAAAACAATAAGGTCTTCCGTTGGAAACGGAAGACCTTAATAATAAGAAGAAACAGTACGAAAACAATAGGTCTTCCGTTGGAAACGGAAGACCTTAATAATAAGAAACAGTACGAAAACAATAAGGTCTTCCGTTGGAAACGGAAGACCTTAATAATAATAAGAAACAGTACGAAAACTATAAGGTCTTCCGTTGGAAACGGAAGACCTTAATTACCTTTAACGTGACAAGCATTTATGCTAAATGGAATTCAGCGAACTTCTTTCATAGGTGCACGAGGCTTACACGCAGGCTAATGGAATTTAATCAAACATTCATTATCCCATACACAAGGAGCTAACTTTTTTATTGAAATAAGTTTTAGGAAACAATTACTTTGAATTTTACGGACAATTCCACAAGCAAATCATTGGAGAAAGCATGGGTTATAATTCCAAGTCCAGAAATTTGTGACATAAGAAAGTATCAAATCACACAACATATTGTTATAAAATTTCGTCTCGCAAGCACAATTCTTTTCCATTGGAGATACCGGCATGGTGGCTTTCTTATATTTAATGGCGCCATACAGGAAATAGAGGAAAACCTTTAAGACCTATATATCAATAATTCAAACTCTATATTTTGTTACGTCGAATCTCAAAAAGCAATAAAACTGGTAAAGTTTAATAAGGTGATTAAAAGTATACCACAAAAAATCACAATATACAATTCAATACATTTGCATAGACAAGAGGTCATGCTTATTTATATGTTGACAATACCAAAAAAAGGAACAGTTAATAGGTTAAAAGACAACAAGTGAAGGCCCCGATACGCTTCCGTCAAACATACCTGCATAGTAATATTCCACAGCCGATAAGGATAAGGTTAATCAATAAAGAGATTGACAATGCAATGGCAAATATAACGCAACTCGGCATATCTTGTTTCATCAATGGATTTTCTGTTATGCCTGCAAAAGCAAGATTGTAACAAAACCCAAAAGAAACCAAGTTTTATTAAAAGAAATTCTTTGACAAAGCTACATTTTTTAGTATTATCGAGGAATATCTCCAATGAATGTCTTTTTTCAAAGTTTCAGATTGAAGAATGCATGGTGAGTGAAAGACATATGTTAGAGTAGATGTTCGAAATAAGAAATGAATAAAAAACAATGTGATATATTTTAAATCTTATCAACAAATCACAACCACCACAATGCATTTTTTTTTTACTTTTTCCTTTACCCGTCTTACAAATACAACTATCGCAATTCTTATTATTTAATATTTGATATGAAAAAATCATGTGATGCAATGATTCATATTTTCATAATTATTCTAAATTAGGACGTAGATGCAGAATAAAATGCGTATTGTAGTTGTTAAAATGTGAATCGAGGTGAGAACCAAAATATCATTGGTGTAATTAATTAGTTATGAACATGGTTTATTTGTAATGATCACAAGTAAACAATCCGGGAAAATCATCTTTTTGACGACTATTTATCATCTTCGAAAATATTATCAATTACAGTGTATGTGTTCATCTTACCGAACCTTTCCTTCATCATGTATCGAAAATACCAGTTTTTTAGTCGACAAATGTCAACCAAGAACGAGTATACTACTATATTACTCAAATCATCATAGCATTAAATGCTACATGTGCTCTACGTGAATGTTTGTGTAAAAAGATTTTAAAGAAATGAACAACTGAAAGAAAAACGGATAACTAAAATGTTTATCATTCTTCTGGTAAGGTTTAATAAAAGGCGCTTTTTCAACGTGTTTGAAATTATTTGTTCGCAATAATGAAGAACATGGAATGGATTCGGAAATGATATTTTTGCAATGAAACACATGTTAAACGACAGAGTAAACATTTGTTTAAAAGTGAACCGTATTATTAAAAACAATTTAGAAAATTTAACACTTTATTTCATTTAAACCATATTAAGAAATTCAATTTGGTGGGAAAAAAAATATTTAATGCGGTAAAACGTGCACATAGGACGTCAGACTTATATATATTAGGCTTTTTTAACGAATGTAAACAATGTAATACATTACAAATAGTGTAATCAGACACTGTTTAAAAAATGGGAAGTATTACAGTATCAGAATTTATACATTTAATACAGGAAAAAACATTACCTCTCTCACACATTTCACCATAATATCCATCTTTACAACCGATGTGACATCGTCCGTTAAATACGTCACATGTCTGATTGTAACAGTTTGGACTGCATGCATTTCGACAATTTTCTCCATACGATTGGACACATGCTAAATTTATAAAGAACGGGATAAGTATGTAAACAACAACGGTAACTCGAAAAACATTTACTTTAAATTATCTCTTGCTTTGAAAAAACACCAGTAAGGGTAAGCAGAAGAAAATGCAACAAATCTACAGTATGGTGTATTAATGATGCTTAAAAACGCATGATTTTGGACACTTAATGTGGAATTATTTAAATCTTTGGAGGCAAATTTTCGTGGATTGTTGGTTTTTATACCCCCGCTCCGAAGGAGAAGGGGGTATACTATTTTACCCTTGTGTGTCTGTCTGTCCGTCTGTCCGTCCGTAACAAAATTTTCTGTCGCATTTATCTCAGCAACTATTTATCGCAGATGTTTGAAATTTTTACATAGTGTTTGTTGAGGCATGCCATATCGTGGGATATATTTTTGAACCAATCAGACGTTAACTTCCTGTTAAATGACCACTTTGTTTGTTTTTTAGCCAAAATTTTCAAACAAATTTTCAAAAGTGATTGATATTACTTTAATAGTGCACTGTACAGTTCTGTATAAACAGTCAGTAAATATTTTTTTTTTTTTTTTTCATAAAAAAATCGTCAAAGATTTCTCAGCAACTATTTATCGCAGATGCTTAACATTTTAACACACTATTTGTTTAGGCATGCCATATTGTGGGATTTATTTTTGCACCAATCGGACGTCAACTTCCTGTTAAATGACGACTTTGTTTATTTTTAGCCAACATTTTCAAACACATTTTCGTCAGATTTCTCAGCAACTATTTATCGCAGATGCTTGAAATTTAAACACAGTATTTGTTGAGGCATCTCATATTGTGGAATATATTTTTGTACCAATCGGACTTTAACTTCCTGTTGAAGAATGACTTTGTTTATTTTAAGCCAAAATTTTCAAACAAATTTTCGTCAAAGATTTCTCAGAAACTATTTATCGCAGATGCTTGAAATTTTAACACACAATTTTTTTAGGCATGCCGTACGTTGGGATATATTTGTGTACCAATCAGATGCCAACTTTCTGTTAAATGTCGACTTTGCTTAATTTGCATATTCACATCAGAGCGGGGGTATCACTAGTGAGCATTCGCTCACAGATATTTTGTTTGCTATGGATGTAATTTCATGGATGCGTCGGTTTATTTTAGTTTCAGTAAGAAACCTCTTCAGTTAGAAATCTCTTTCAAAATTTGTTTTCGTCGAGAATGTAGATTCGTTGGGGGTGGGGGATGAAGGTAGCGGTGCTATACACGAATACCACGAAATTTGAGCAAACACGAATTCAATGATTCCACAGTATGCGTTTTTATATTTACTGACTGTTTATACAGAACTGTACAGTGCACTATTAAAGTTATATCAATCACTCTAATTCAAATGAATAAATTATTAATTGTTTAACCGGTTAAAGATTTTGGCCGTTTACTGGTCCCGTGATTCGTCAAACAACTTCGAATCAAGAATGTTCTTAAAGGCAACTTTATATATATATTTTTTAAATTTATAACTGAAATTAAAGAAGGGTATGTGTTACTTTTGATTTTTTGTTCAGAATTAAACATGCTAATGCTTTTTTGTTCGTTTGAGGTGTTATCTTTCTACTAGTTACGTTAAAGACGCTATCCGTAAAATAGTAAATAGTCAATGTTAGAATTACCTGTGGTACAATTATAACCCATCCAACCTGCAGCACAGGAATTGCACCATCCGTCCGTGTGTCTACATGTGTCAGAATTACAGTTTGGTGAACATACCCGTAAACAGTTTGTGCCAAAATATCCTTTCATACAAGCTATAAAAATAAATGGGTACAAACAGATCATAAGTGACACACACGTACATATGACTAAACCTACAAGGAAAGTAAACCCAACTTTACAAAACTTTAATGTACTACTAGGAATAATTATGATCCGAAAATCCTAGTGATGAAAAATGAAAAAGAAAATACACTACTTCATAATTATTGTTATAGCACAGATTATCAAATAAATCATTGGAGGGGCAACATTTAACCTACTTTTTAACAGCCTTTTCTGTCAAAATTATGTAAAACAAGTTTATATTCAATACCGCAAACCTCCTATCTACCATTATAATTTTACAAAGGTTATATTTTAAAATCGCATTGTCCAGTCGTTGGTATCAAATGTCAGTAATAAAGAATTTCAAATTATCAACATAGGAGTTTGCAATTTATTTGCGTTGGCGTAAATGTTTAACAATTAAATCGTAATACAACCTAATCTGTCAAAAATAGTTGTCTTTAATTTATTAATTTCATTTCGGACTTCGTTAAGGTTTTTGAATATTCCACAGGTAAATGTACATAAAAAATACGATGTGTGTTTTTCTCGTAATTACATGTATTTTATATTTAATATGCTTCTTTAACACATTTGCGAAGCAAAAAAAAGTAAAAACTAGTAATCAAATTACTGTAGAAGCAGAAATATTCGTTGAGGATTTAATTTCGTTAATTTCGTTGGCAGTATAAATCAACGAAATTAAATCCATGACGAATTTTTAACCCAACTATTAATTATTACAAAGAGGTTACGATATGACGAAATTACAGTACCGTCAACGCGGATCCCGTATTTTCCGCGCACCCCCGCGGTCCAAATTGCAACGCGGTTTAAAACAGGTGTCTCAGGTAAAACCGCGTACCCCCGCGGTAGAGTTGTCCAGCAAATCAACACCGCCGCGGTCTTGACGATAAATTACAGGTGAACAAAAGTATCGAACTGAAACGCGAGTTATCTCCCTCGACTAAAAAATAATTGACAGCATGTATATATCATTTTATTTAATGGAACTATCTAGAATAAGAAACGATATATATTTTTAAAATGTTAAATTTATAGAGTGTGTTTAAAATCATTCATCAATGCTTCTTCATTTAAATACTCGACTTGTATTGTTACAATCCATTGAAATTGACATAGCCTATTCAAAAATTGATAAGTATGCTTGGCAGTCGGATTATTATTTCTTTTTTTTTTATTGAGTCTTATTAAATTGTGAAGAAGTATTGAAACTTTTCTATTTAATCTACGTAAACTGCATACCGGGTAAATTGAATTAATGAAATGCTTTTGCCGATCTATATATGTCCGTGCGATCGAGTTTCAACAAACTTTCAACCAGTTTGCAATCGTATTATAGAAAACAATAAGTACACATTTACATGTATTGATTATATTTGTATTTTGTGTGTATTTTATGTTCTAAATCAACTTGTTCATGGGCAAGGTTTTCTGTACAAGTGATATAATACACGATCTGGAAAACAGTTACTTTTTATATAAGAATATTCGCAAAGCAGTTTATGGCAATTTAAGGTCGCGAGGATATTTTTTAAGGTTAACATCAGAGTTAGATTAATAATATTAAATTAATTAGTGTTGTTCAGTAACCTGATATGCTTGTTATTTCACTGTTGTCTTTAACTCGATTATTTAGGTGTTATTCTTTACAAGAAATGGAATGAGGTAGTTACATCACAAAACAACATGGGAAATTGTACATGTTATTAAATGCATACATCTCGAATTACTTTTAAAAAATTCAAATGCAAACTATTTTTGTACACATTTCCTCTATTGTGTATATTAATTATAAGTCGCGATCATTTCCTGTGTATAGTGATTAACAAACCCAGGTTAAAAAACGACATGCCCTAGGGGTTTTCACACCTATTCAAGACAAAAGAAAATCTCCAAATTGCGTACGGCTTCGTCTAACCGTACAACACCACCCATTACCTATCGTACAGAGGAGGCTTTTTGATTATTATGAGTGTCACCGATCTTGATTTTATCTACGATCTTTATGTAAGAGAGAGAGAGAGAGAGAGAGAGAGAGAGAGAGAGAGGTAACGGCTTTACACCCCCCTACCACCACACACACTTTCCATTTGCTTCCGACGCCACTGCATTCATTTGAAATATACTAATATTAAATATTCCTAAGTTTAGTATTCATAAAAGAATATGGACAGTATACATTGTGATTGAATCCAACACTGAGTCCACGTGCTTCACCTGTCAATTAAATCAGCCCGCGAGCTGCACCATGTGCTCCTTCCTTGATAAAGGAAAACAGTTTCGTTCTATTAGTTTTCAGGTAAAAAAAAAAGAAGTATAACAATAAAGTATTTATGTTTATGATGTTTAATCTAATGTTTGTGAAGTTTAGTTCGTATACAACGTTATTTAAAGTGAAAACTCTCTCTCTCTCTCTCTCTCTCTCTCTCTCTCTCTCTCTCTCTCTCTCTCTTTGCGGGTGAAGAACATGTTTAAAAAGTTTTACAGTTCAAGAAGGCAGTGAAATACACAATTATTTATTGTTACTGTTAGTTAAATTGTTTGATATTCGGGTAGAATTCCTGGTGGTCACTTGTTGCAAGGATTATCCACCTGCCTCATACCCGTGTATTCTGTGCGTTCAAGCGTAGAGTGCTTTCCTGTCAGTGCGATGGTTTTACACCTTTGTATAAAACAATTGGGACTAAAGTCAAATACAGTTAACTTTGACAGTCATTAAAACGTTGGAAATGGGGGAGGGGGGGGTACGGAAAACGTTATAATTCGCAACTGATACGACATATGTGTAGTAGCTTCATATTCAACACACATGAAATGATATCAAAATTTTTTTATATTTTAAAGTAAAATTTTCATATTTTGCCGTTGATCGTATGGTATACCTACACCATGTAGCGTGTGCTTGTCACGGACTAGGGTAATTGTCTTGAGTATCGACAGTCTCTCTCTCTCTCTCTCTCTCTCTCTCGTTTAGTTTGGAAGGGGTGCATTTTAAACACGTTTAACAGTTTAACAGATAGCAGTAAAATGAATAACTATTTATTGCTATTACTGTTAGTAAAATTGTTTGAAAAACAGGTGGAATTCCTGATGGTCACTCGTTACACGGATTATCCACCTGTCTCATTATATACCGGTGTATTCTGTGCGTTCAAGCGTAGAGTGATTTCCCGTCAATGCGATGGTTTCACACCTTTGTGTAAAACAATTGGGACTAAAGTCAAATACAATTTACATGTACCTTGACAGTCATTAAAACGTTGAAGAGGTGGAGGGGGCGGTTACGGAAAACGGTATTCGCAGCTGATACTACATGTACATTTGTGTTGTAGCTTCATATTGAACACACATAAAATTAAATCAATATAATTTAGTATTTTAGAGTTGAGTAAAATTTTCATATCATGCCGTTGACCGTAGGTAAACGTTCTCCGTGTAGCATGTGCCTGTCACGGACTAGGTTAATTGTCATGAGCATCTATAGACTGTGCCGTAAAACGAGCTACAAACTGATATGGATTAAAAACATTTTTGTAATCGGAAATGTTTAAAATCATTAATCAAAATTTAATATTTCATAGTTCTTACCCTCTCCTTCATGTAGATTATATTATAAAAACGATTAAAGATTTTTGAAATAATAGCTATATCCACAGTTACATGAAAATTATTACGGATGCAGATGATTCTTTAATAAAAATTTCTCTAAAATAATTGATAAGAAGGTTTGAAAACGTGCATTAAAAATACGTTATCATTTTATGTGAAATGAAAACAATACATCAGACATGGCCAGTATAGAATGACTCTCAGTGTTAGGTGGCCGTCTTATTGTCTAATAGCGTACAGGTGAAAATCTCCGATCACCTTGTTCAACGGTAGGTCACACCGCCGCGGTTTAAACATGGCTGCAACGAGGACCGCGATGAATTAACCGCGATGGTGTAACGCGGAAAGGATTAAATAACCGCGGGGGGAGCGCGGTTAAAGAGGTTCGATCCTCTGATTTTGGGTAGCCATTTTGGGTCACCTCTAGTCTGGAAATTCTGTTTCATATATTAATTCTACTTTTAAATTCTTATTTTACAATGCCAAATAAACTATTTTGAATAAAAGAGTTAAGGGAAAATTACATATTTACAGAGTTAAGTAAGGGACTATATTTTGTGGCGGAAGGTTTTTTAGAAGAAAATGAACATTTTTCATAACTCAGTTGTTTTAGAGTACTGTAATTTTAGCTTCCTTATTTTCAGTGCAGACCAAATTTCCAGCTAGTTTATGCATTGGATTATCTTCGTGTTGTTCCAAAAAACACATTTTAACAATATTTCAATATTTCTATCGACATATATTGGCACATTTAACTAATATTTCATAAAAGTCAAGAAAAAATGAACTCCAATTTTTGCCAAAAATTAGCTTATTTCATGCTATATCTCAAAATTTACATCATAGACCCATACTTTTGGTTTTATTTTCTGAATTTGTAAGATATTTTTGACAAGTCTATTAAAATTTGAGAAAAAGTTTGAGACTTTTAAATAATTTTATTGCATGTTGAATCTTTAATGGATACAAACAGCGTTTTATGAGTGCAAAAAGGTCAAAATATCAATTAGGTGAAGAAATTGCAAACTTTTTCTTTATGATTATTTTAATTTTATTAATTTTAAATAATATAAATTTGTATTTGATGCCATGGTTTATTCCGATTAAAAATTATTGAGGAAAAAGCGATTTATGTGCAATTTGCACTTTCAGTGCAGAAAGGTCATATTAAATACACTGTAGCACCGAAAGGAGCATATAGACCCCAAAATTTTGTTTTGAATTTTGGTTTAGCTATGTATGTAGATTTTTAAAAAATACTTCAGAAAAAAACTTAGAGACTTATGATCGCAGGATCCAACCTCCTTAAATACGGGATCCGCGTTGACGGTACTGTAAATGCCAACGAAATCTTATTTCGTTTAAAAACAACGAAGTTTTGACCCAACGAAAATATGTTTCTACAGTAAATCAAATACATGTATGGTACGAAACACATATCTTTGCTTGATTCATTTTATATTGTAAATCTAAAATTTCAGAAGTTAGTACTTTATTCTATTTTCCTAAATGAAATAATAACATCATTAAACAATCAAATAGTCGGACTGTGTTAATTTTATCGTAAATAAATGTAATTGATTAATTACCATGGGTTTATATTTTGCAATTAAAATTATTTCTTTTTATTTATTGTTTGTCTTGTTCAATTAAATCGTTTTAAATGATAAATAAACACAAGTTTGTTTACAGCCACAAATTAATTTTGAATGATCTGTTATATTTAACTTTTAAAGATGTTTTTTTTCTGAATATAAATTATTGTTTACCTTTACGAATATTTAAGAATATGTATCATTATCTCGCCATATGAATGATTGTTAAATGTTTAAGCTTGATTGTGGAATAGTATGTTTTACATATATTCCAGTTTCTACTAAAAAGCGATGATATGAGGTAATATTTTTTAAGAACCTCTATTCGCTTCTGAAAGACATTATTTTTATTTTGTCTAAAAATCACAACTGATGCGTGTAAGTAGGTATTCAACATTGATCTCAAGCAGGTTTAATGAGTAGGTTAATCAGGTTAAATTATTGCCTATTATTCTCCAAGCTGTCCAACCTACTAAGAGTAAAAAAATCTCGTAAATAGAGGTATACAGTTTGTTTAATTACAAAAAATTCAGTTTAAGTAAAAGGAAATATTTTCATGTTTAGCCTCAATGACAAAATTAATCTGTGCTTTGAACTTGCCCTGTGAGAAAATAGACTAAAGCGTAGCAGATCTAGAATGAGGCATAGATTTATTTTCTACTCGAGCCTAATTCCATTAAGGAAATACCTATCTGTTATTAAACAACAAACTATTTGGAAAACAGGAAAAAATATCCATTAGTAAAATTTGTGTATAATTTTACACATGTCTTACACATTACAATTTATATGTTAAACACTTATATTACGCATATGTCACATATCATTTTTACATGAGTTTATGACATATGTAAAAATATACATGTTCAATACATATTTTAATATATAAACGTGTAAGTAATGTTTCATTTTATGATTCAATTTTATGACTTTCGTCTATAATTATGCAGTAATACTAGATACAGGTAAAGAAAACATATATCTAAAGAACTTTTGCTAGCTAACTTATTGAAAATTTATTCGTGATGAATTCCGGAGTTAAATCTTGATTAGCGTTGATTTTCTCGTATACAATCATACGTCATTATTTACGTCACATTAGCAGAAGATGTTGAATTTGCAGATTTGATTGCAGGCTAAAGGTAAGGATTGGACATCATTCTTATTTTATGTATTTTATTTGTATTGTAAAATTATAATATGTTTTACGATGTAACCGTTTGGATGGCGAATCAAATAAAGGGGCTAATTTAGTAGATGCCCTTTCATCATCTCCGGCCTGTCATCACTTGTATTGTTTGGTTGGACTCTAATTTTTTTTTCTGGCCCATTTCCCCAGGAGCTTTAAGGTAAAATTTATAAAGTTTGTTCAAGCCCTGATATAATAGACTATAGTCTGTCTCAAGTTACTGTTTTCATAACATTTTGACGGTTTTTATCGAAAAATATACAGCTAAAAGAAATACAATTGAAATCATTCATTAAAACGTCCTCTCTTATTTTACTCAGAGATTTTCACAGGAACGAAAACAAATTTCTTATGGAGATTTATATTTTTTTCCATTCGGAAGTGTCTTGGAACACCTCACACAATTTTCGAATGTTATCATCCAGACCTTATTTTATACTGATCATTGGCTAACGAAGGTGGAGGCATTTATAAATAAATAATAATGAAGCAAAAAGTCTTGGGACAGATTTTAGCAGCATTTTTTGTGACGTATATTTCCATTCTATCAATATACATGTATATTATTTTGATGTCATATTGTCTGTAGTCTGAAGTAATCTATACATATACTGGACAATACCTGCTACATGTAGTAACAATTAAGGTAAGGTTTGCGGTTACAGAGAGATAACTCGCAGATTTTCATTGTGACGTAACACCAACTACCCTTTATTTCAGGTATGACGTCAAAATTTATATGACATCATAATTGGTAACATTTCATCAACATTAAAATTTGAAATCATGAACTTTGACCTTTTGTAATTATAAAACGGGTCCGGCCAAATCATTTGAATTTCATGAGAAAAAAGTATTTAGTATAGTGAACAAAATGGTATATAACTTTGGTGCAATTCCTAAAAAATGCAAGCTGATATTGGGTACCGGCATTCGCTGGTAGTTAAGCTTCGATGAACTGATGTCCCATTCAGGGGAATCAATGACTCTCATCCGCTTAGCACCACGGAAACCGGGATAAGCACCGGCCTTATGCGCCTGTATGGCTCGAAGAAAGATTAAACTTTATACTAACATGTATTATCTACATCGCAGACTATTTACTCCCTTATTTTAAATTTTTTCATTGATTTTAAATAGAACATGAATTAAATAGGAGTTTATTTTTAAATAAAAAAAATCAATTTATCCAGAGAATATTTCACTTAAATGGACAGAAATTGAGATTATTTGTGTACCTTTCACTAAAATTTGTCATATAAGCACCTAATTATTAAACATTGATTTGTGCATTAAAACAAAAGAATTTTGATACCCCAATTCACATCATAATTATGTCCTCCTTGTATTTTGTACAATTTAATCTGAGTTTGTCTGACAAATGTCTCACATTCAGTGTATAATGCATATTCATAATTGTGAAATCATACTGCAAATAATCTCCTTATTTGCTTTTATTTTCATGGCAGATTGAGGGTGGTTTGAACATAATTTATTGTATAATCATATACCAATGGTTTACGAACGGTGGGGGATGAATTAAATAGGGGGAATGTTTTACAATGTGACTATCAAAGACTATGATGTTTACAAAATGAAGTTTTGAATATCTTTTGTTTTTATTGAATTAGTTATATTGGTCGTAACTTGGCTTATTTTTTGATTTTAGAGGAATAATTTGAATTCTGGATACGATTTGACCTGGGTAAAAGTAGGTCAGACTACAATTTGAGTTGAAACCTAAAAACAAAATTTCAAATTGAAAGTAGGAGAAAAAACGTCTTTGGTGTTTTCAAAAAGAAATCAGAAAGAAAATTCAATTAAAATGCATAATGTTTATTTAATAACGATGAAATAAAACTGCTTCAATATTGAAACAAATCTTTTTGTCCAATCAGATGTCTTTATATTCATTTGATCAGATCTAATGCAACTGGTGAAAGGTGTAGGAAACGAACATTTGTTTTCATATAATCAGGCATTAATTTCTCAAGAACACAGAAGGTATGTTTGAATGTATTTATTACTAACTAAACAATGTCTATATTTGTGCATATATACACGTGTTGTCTATAGGGGGAGCTTCGCCCTCTATAAATATTGTTAATAGCAACCTATTCACTTTACAACGTGTAAAGTAGCTCAGAGCTTGTGTTCTCTTGGACGATTTGTGTTGAAAAACGCATTGTAAACGATCGATGGTCAACTTTTTTTTTATAAACCACTTTACTTCAGTGAAATTTACGAAAAGATTTTAGATAAAAAGTACAGGCAAATACAGTGATTTAATGTATATATACATTAAACTACTCTACATAAACACGGTAGGTCTGTCGGTAAACATTTTCCACCGAGCTAAAAAAAAAGTATAAATATCAGCAGCTACAGCCGGTTAAAGTCAATTTAGAGACAAAACAATGCTTGAAAATACGCTAACCTAAAATATATGTTTACAAAATTCATCTTTTTTAGATTAGACACATTCTGAACTTGACAAATGAAAGTAGAATAAACAACTTGAGTAAAACTCGTTGCAAAGTGACGAATAGGTGTTCCAATAAGTATCATTATAAGGACGATTCAATTTTTCATCTTCAAAACAATTGCTTGACAGTTTTTAAAAGTTTTAAATAAATAAGGTTTAAGATAAGAAAAAAACATCTAGAGCAAAGCTCGTTGCTAAGTGACGAGAAGGTATTCCATAAAGTATCATTAAAAGGACATTTAAATTTTTCATCTTCAGATCTGTTGCTTGACATATTTAAAAGTCTTGTAAAATTACCTTTTTTTTTAAAAAGAAAGTCAATGCTTGCATTTACATTAAATAGCCATGTTTCAATTGGTTTTCTATTCTAATACATGTAATATTGTACCTGCAAAGTACTATTATGCAACTAATTGCATATATCCAACTACTGTGTGTATTTTTCTTTGGTAGCAAATCGTACAATTTGTACAAAGGCTACCAATATTTAGTTGGTCAGATAGTCCCAAACATACTGAAATGAATAGATTTTTCAATTTCCAAACATCCTACTTGAGTTTATTGATAGTCCTGCTTTGCGACTGGTATAAAAGTGAGTCATGCCCATGGCAAATAAATCTAAATATGGTTCTGACTGTATGGTTAATATTAGGAATTTCTTTATAATATTATTTTTAAGTGTTTTAGTGTTAAAAATGTAACTTTCCCAACTAACTAACGCTTAACTAAAACAACAAATATTCATATATGTTTTTCTCTTCAAATAAATATTAATTATATGCTAATTTCAAAACCTCTGATGATTGTATTAAGTTTGTTTAGAAAGTGTTAGAAAGTCGAACATGCCTTGCTAAGATCAATGGTTTGAAAAGAAGGAATTTGAAATTAGATTGATAGATAGATGGTTAATCACACGAAAGGTAACCTTTTGTCAAAATAACGGTGATATGTTTGTTTCTTTGTTGGTGCGCTACCCTTTCTCTCTCTCTCTCTCTCTCTCTCTCTCTCTCTCTCTCTCTCTCTCTCTCTCTCTCTCTCTCTCTCTCTCTCAGTGTAGGGATTCATATGTACAAGAAAATGATTCTGAAATAAATTCATTATATATATATGCAGAAAAAAATACACTGGATCTTGTTTCTTTTGACAAACTGTTGTGTATGAGAGCGGCTGAATTTTTTTCCAGGCCACTATTGGACACAGAAGAATAACAAATATTTCAATATGTGATCATTGCAGGAATAAAAATCATTTATATTTTAAACACTGTTTGGTATATTTTTGTAATCTTTAATTTTAAATTAACATGTGATTTGAAATGCAAATAAATAAAACATTTGCACATGTATGCAGTATTTTATTTTCTATTAGCTAAGAAATTTGAAGAGTTGTTTTTTTTAACTGACGATAGAAATAGTGATGATTAGTTGCCATGGTAATGAACACATGAGTTTTACAAATGCATAAAACACATGAAATATTGAACACATATTCGACACATATAAAAAATTGTGTTCATTGCATATGTGTTTTACTTATGCAAAACACTTGTTCAACATGTATGAAAATAAACACGCTGTACATGTGCGCTCTTTATATGTGTTTTTAACATGTAAAATATAGATGTAAAATATATGTTTAACACAAGTTTTACTCAGATGTACATTTTTTCTGTTAAGATATCATTCGAATTTAGTGGGCCTTATTCACAACATTTATTAATTAGTGTTTGAGTAATGTTAAATGTTGTATAACTAAGCTTATTTACTTTTAAAATTTTAGAAAAATCAACTTGCTAAAATTGCTAAAATTAACAGAAATTTACATAAGCGTATGTCAAATTAATTTTTAGCTAATTAAAAGCAAGCTGTGTCAAACGTGGAGGTATTGCCCTTGTCTTTACAGATTATGATCAACCGACACAAATTTGTGAAAATAGCAAATTGTGTGCAAAAAACGTACCTATAGTACAATTATAACCCACCCAACCTGCATCACAGCTAGTACACAATCCGTCTGTGTGTCTACATGTGTCAGGTTTACAGTTCGGAGAACAAATCCGGGAACAGTTTCTGCCGAAATATCCTTCTTTACAAGCTATTTGTTAAAAATATACAAACAAAACTCATATCAAAAGTGGCATATAAGATGAAACCTTCAAAACATCCTTCATTACAAACTCTGGGTTAAAAATACATGAACAGTTTACAAGCAACGAATCTAAGGGCAAGAGAATAAGATCTAATTATAAATTCCGAATGTGATTGAAAACGTGGTTAAACTAAAATGTACTTTTTAGAGCAGCGATTATCAAAAAAGCATTAAAACTTTTTTTTCTACTCGGTCAAATCTGTAAAAGTAATCATTACAATTTTTATAATTTGACTTTTTACTAATTATACCTTTTTCAAGATAACTTGTTAAACTAACACAGATTCAATAATGTGACCCAAGTAAATACAATATATTTGATTTACACTGAAAATGGACGCAATCAACTACTATTCACATATTCATTCAGTTGATTAGATATCTAAAAAAAAAAACCCATATCTCTGGATTAGAAAAAATCGACTGATTTGCAATAAGTTATTCGCAATACCAGCGAATCAGCAACCTTCTGATTATGTCAACTCGGTAATCGTAACTGAAATAATCGACACTTTACCTTTGACCTCAATCAGGTCAGTTCAGCGAATGAACAAAGTTTTGGTACATTCAGGACTTATAGTACAAAACAAATTGCTTCATCTTACTGTCATCACAGCGCCCCTCAATATACCCGTCCTGGCATCCACTAGAGCACACTCCATTAACATGGTCACAATGTTCATTGTTTATACAGTGTCCGCTACAACGTTCTCTGCAATTCATTCCAAAATATCCTGACGGGCAGTCTATATAAAGAAAGATGAATTCGGCACGTGACAAGTATAAAATGAAAAAAATAAATCAATAAGCATAGGCATTCATGAGTAAGATAGTGATACCTTTGAATTATCAACTTACAAAACAAATAAATTTATCAAAAGCATACAAACATTGATCAGTAATATTACCTTTGTTACAGTCACCATTAGTATATCCCGGTTTACATCCTTTGTCACAGTGTCCAGTCTGTTTGTTACATGTAGAGACATTCAGACAGTGACCACTACAGTTGTTTGTACAGTCATATCCATAGATCCCGTCTTCACATTCTGGTTGCATATAGAAGATAACATTAAGGGAAATGAATGATGAGGAATAAAATTTAACACATCATATAAAAAAGGGTTAATTTGATTATGACTAAAGCTTCATTCTGAGTTTTATTATCTTAGACCAACGCCACAATGACAAAAAAAAAATCATGATATCATATCACGATACAATAAGACGCATAACATCTAAATGACACACAAACGTTAAATTCCTTGATATTGACATATTACTGTGTTATCCTTTAAAAAAATGATTTGGTATAATTTGGTAATGATTCAGTTTCATGATAGGTTGTCTTTTTATGTTTATGTAATGGATATAGAATGATTTTGGTCAAATAGTCAAAACCTACAGCGCCCAAAACGCTGCATGATAGATTCGATCAGAAACAAAAAACCGTATCTATAAACCTTCTATATAATATTGTTTCACATATGAGATGATTTTACCCCTATGCCCTGAAAACTGCTTAACACGCCGGGCACAGTTTTATTGCCCTCCCGGTAACAGTTACATTTCACAAAAAATAGTTATATTGCCCTCTTGAAACTGTTATATCACCCTCGCGTGCAGTTATTCTGCATATTAGTTACGTCAGGTGCGAAATTCAGAGAGCCAGTTGCTTAGCAAACCTGAACAATTCCTCGAGAAATAAAGTCAGGACAACGTCTGCTATTTCTTCTTTTAAACTCATGGAAACTTTAATTGTTTAATTGATAAGTAAAATTCGGAAAATACAACAAGAGTAATCTACTTAAACTGGGCATTCTCAAAACAAAAAACTTCAATCGTAACCAGGGAAAAAATAACAAAGAAAACATCCTTCCCTTCCGAAATTTTAGCCGGATGGTTCATTAAAGCAACAGCAATGTTATTAAATATAATCATTATTATAATTAAAACTAAAACATACTGATTGAATTATTACAACATATTTTACACTGATCTGTAAGATATAAATATGTCTCAATAAACTACACTTTGAAATGAAATAAATACATTCATTAATCGATTTTGATTTTTTAATGTTATTCTTAATTCTTATGATTATTTAAATGTCTTCTCAGAAATAAAAAGTCAGGACAACGTCTGCGCTTTCTTCTTTTAAACTCATGGAAACTTTAGTTATTTAATTGATAAGTAAAATTCTGTAAATACAACAAGAGTAATCTACTTAAACTGGGCGTTCTGAAAACAAAAAACTTCAATCTTAACCAGGGAAAAAATAACAAAGAAAACATCCTTACCTTCCGAAATTTTAGCCGGAGGGTTCATTAAAGCAACAGCAATGTAATTAAATATAATCATTATTATTATAACTAAAACGCACTGGGCCCGGTTGTTCGAAAGGTGGTTAAGACTAACACCGTGTTAACTCTGTGTTAAACTTAGTGTTAAAGTTAACGAAATGGTTAAGTGTTTTTCAAAAGTGTGTTAGTGTTTAACCATGTGTTAACTTTGTGTTAACTTTAATCCACCCCCAGTACCTTGGTTAAGATTTAACACAGTGATTAAATATGGACGCCGGTGTTATTATTTTGCCCCTTCAACTCCAAAAATTGGTAAAAGAAGCATTTTCCAGATATTTTAAAGTTAAAATAATCTTTCATATGATATAAAATACGGAAAAGCAACCGGCTTGACATGAAACGTTGCAGTATCTGCGTGATATAATTATGGAGGAAGGATTTTGCACATGGTCCATACCCCCTATGTTGAAGGATCCCTTCTTTGGAGGAGGCTGCATTGTTGACAGCAGTAAAAGGTACTTTTTTTCCTTTTTCTTTTTTTGACCTTCACATTGATTATATTGTTGTTGTCACTTATGACATTCAACAACAATTTCCAAAATTATTAGGCCTAATGAAGTGGGTACTTATAAGTACAAAACATTGTACAATTTTTAAAACATCAATGGGAAAAGAATTATCAGCTTCTTGATAGAAAAATACTGACTGAACATGTTAGCATAATTTTATTTTTAATGTTGGTTACTGCATATTACGATTTATCTCCCTTTTGACAAAATGCAAGTGGTGGATCATGATTATTTTTAAAACGTCTAAAAAAATGGTATGCACAGTCAAGCAATGAAAAGATATTAAAACTATCTGTTTGGAGTTATTGATATGATTTTTATGTACATGTATTTCATATTATATCTTTCTTTTTTTTTAAATTAAATTTCTTATTAAGAATAACTGCATTAAATTTTTTTGAAGCATTTAATTTTTCAAACTCCATATAGTTATATTGTGATATTTAAATTTGACCTTATATATTTAATTTCACCGGGCAGATCCCTATCATGATGCACATATATTATTTTAAGAGTATAAACTTTAATTTTAAAGATACTTAAAACTTGTCAGAAATATATTTATTAATAATGTAAAATTACATATACACAAATCAGTACATGTTTTCTAATTATGTCCATTTTAAACAAAATCTGTAGTCAGAACTGTTAAATATTTGAAGTGAATATGAAGTTCAGTCCCAAATTATGACTATATTTGTCTCTATTTCACATTTGTTGTCTTTTTGTATATATTCCATTTTTTTTAATTTACAGATTTGCATGATACAGGAATTAATTGCCTGCATTGTTCATTTGTAAATGACTTGGAGAGACTGAGAAAGATGAGTATTTGATGACAACCAACCTCTAAGCCTCAAACACCATGCACCAAGAGAAGGAGAACAATCATTATGACTTTTAATCTAGTGTATACATCCTAATAAGCTTAAATTAAAATACACATTAAACAAAAAAATTGACATTTCTCTCTCTCTCTCTCTCTCTCTCTCTCTCTCTCTCTCTCTCTCTCTCTCTCTCTCTCTAATAACATGTTTTTATTATGAAATTGTTTAAAGTACCATATACTGCAAATGATAAAGTATGATAAACAATATGAATGTAAATCTTTGCATTCTCTCTCTCTCTCTCTCTCTCTCTCTCTCTCTCTCTCTCTCTGTAAAACAGTGTGTTGAAAACTTTATATTTATCCTTTCATATAATAAAAGTTGAGATTTGTTGTGTTTTTTAATGTCTTTAATTACCCATATTAGATAAAATATTTAATACATTTATTTTGTATGTCTTTGTCTATAATGTCCTTGTATAAAAATATGCATTAATACTAGTAAGCCTCTGATGTAACCATTCTTTTTTTAAAGGCATAATTTTCTTTCAAATTAAGTTTCCATGGAGACAAATGCAGTTATCGTTGAATACAAAATGTAAAAAAAATCCAAGCTTTCAGCCATACATGTTAACTCTACCGATTTACGCGGAAGTCTACCGCTTTTTAGTTCTGTCTCCCGCCTTCCGCTTTTATTTAAAAATCTACCGCTTTTCTTCAAAATACGTTCCTTGTTTTGATAGATAGCCATTTTGGAAGCCATTCTGGTCAAAAAATCTCGTCGGGTTTGAAATTAGCGCATGACCTTAAATCGAAGGCACACAAATGCTTTATTAAGGCGCTTGAATGACAAGTTTTCAAGCATGTGTTTTACATTGAACGATGAAAGTCGCTACTTCCTGTGATTACATTAGTTACAATGCATGTCGATATTATCCTCGCAAAGGAAAAAAGAAGCTTTGCAATTCGACACGTGGCTTTAACGATGACTGAATATATCTTTTAACTTGGCCATAACAGTAAACTTGACTTGCAGTTTATTGAATGCTGCGTGATTTGTATTAAGCATGTAAACATCGTTTTGATATTGAAAAAGAATATACGATTTCCTACTAGTTCTTACTTCTCTTATATGTTAAATTTTGGCAACATAACCTATTTTTATGAACAAAGTCAATTATTAAAGTCTCTGCACTCAAATATTTTTTCCTAAAAAAAAAGTAGCTTACTGGTAATCAATATAATTGTAAATGCATGCAATCATTTTTATTGCTTGTGTTGATATTATTAAATTTCAAAAGTCTTTTATATTTTAATTGATATCGTTAATTACTAATCTGAAACCCTTACTACATATGTAGTACATAAAAATCTGCGCTTTGAAAAATACGTGAAAAAGGCCACGGCGCGCGATGCTACCGCTTTCCGGTTCAAAATCTACCTATTTTTCATCACTGGAGGTTAACATGTATGTTTCAGCTCCTTTCTATCCAAAAGTGAAATTTTAGATGTATTTACATAGTTCAAAAATCACCCACTCCTTCCAGTTGTCTCAATTTACATTACATGTAGGATATGTAAATGTACATTTTACATTAAAATAACATCTGCTATAATAATTACTTTTGAAATGAACAAGAAACAACATATTTTTACGTTTGTTTTGTATTTATGCATCAAATAAGTAGAAAAACATGTAAAATTTGAACATTTGTCGTGGATTTCTAATTCGTCTACAGCTACCCGGGTGTATTTGATTTTTTTCTTAATTAAAGGCAGCCACCACACTGTAGTTCTTATTTTTCTTTATCATATGGTAAAAAAGGGGGCAGAAACCAGAATAAATAGGATATTTACTAAATATGATTAAGCTTAATTTTTCATTGAAAAAAGAAATCACATGCATGACGGCATGTATATTTGTTAATAAAAATGCTACAAATCATCCAATTTACCATAAAAGATCACTTTTTAGTATCAGTGATGATTGTTTTTAAATATATGTGAGAAATGACTCGAGGTTTCATAATATTATAGGTAAAAGATTTCAGTCTACTGCTTTTTATGAAAATCAAAAGATAGGGGGAGGGTATACATGTTAGGTTATTTCTAAGTGATGGGGTGCTTTTTATCATGATAATATCATGTAGATGAATAAGGTTTCTTATCAAAGGAGGCTGAAGACATGCGCTGATCTAGAGGGGGGGGGGGGGGGGTCGGGGGGGGGGGGGGTCCCGACTCCCCCTGGAAAATGAAAATTTATTAAATTTACATAGTAAAATTATCGAAAATATGCCTCGGACCCCCCCCCCCCCCCCCCTGGCAAACACAATTTACCTTCGGACCCCCCCCCCTGGAAAAATTTTCTGGATCCGCGCATGGAAGAACAAATAACCTCTAAAGATTAAGTAAAGATGTTTTACTGAAGGAGAACCCTATAAATCTGTGATGAATAGAGTAAAGTGGAAATGGTGGGTTCACTTAAATGACCATATTTTTCTTAAACCTCGATGGAATTGCCAATATGGGACGTACTTTTTTTTAGAATTGGATAGGCTTTCTTATTCTAAGACAACATGTCTTTTCATAGAATGTTAGTGTAAGTTAAACCCTATAAATTAATTAATTACAAACATTTTTTGAGCCTTTGGTCTGTGATTTATAATACATGTACCGTAATATACATATTGAAAGGAATTTATAATGGTATTTTGAAGCTATTACAATGTACGTACTTTAACAGTGTTATATAGACAACAAGAAAAGAAAGGATTTGGGAAATTGCAGATTATATAGAATGGAACCCTGGAAATGATATATATGTTCAACGTATAATTACATTAATAATATATTTCACTAAATTTAAACTTATTGAAATCCCAAAGCAAAATCTTCTTTTTTCTTCATATATACATGTAGGAAGTAGAAATGCATTATGGGTAACCAAGTGATTAGCAAGTGGTTAACTCAGTTAACGCAGTGTTAGCTAACCAATGCGTTAAATTGCTTTCGATCAACAGAATTTAACCACTGCGTTAGCTAATCACTTGATTAGGATTTAACACGTCGTTATCCTTAACACGGTGTTAAATTTAACCACCTTTCGAAAAACCGGGCCCTGATTGAATTATTACAACATATTTTACACTGATCTGTAAGATATAAATATGTCTCAATAAACTACACTTTGAAATGAAATAAATACATTCATTAACCGATTTTGATTTTTTAATGTTATTCTTAATTCTTATGATTATTTAAATGTCTTCTCAAATGACACCATGAAACTGACAGACGAAATAGCATTATATGATTTTCGATTATGATCAGAATTTGCGAGCTAAGCGAGTGTTTTCGTCCTTTGGCAATTAACGATTGTAGATTTTCGATTACACTTCACTTCGATATCAGGGCAATTGATAATTTATTTGTCTACTTAATTAAAAGGGTTATTAAAATGGGTTTGAATGAAAAAAAGACAATAACAAACTGTCAACCATCTCAAAAATCCATAGAACGAAATACAAATTCAAAGCAGAGCAACACGGACCTCCAAGATAGAGGTAGGATCAGGTGCCTAGGAGGAGTGAGCATCCTCTGTTGACCGGTCACACCCGCCGTGCGCTCTTTGTCGTAATCGGGAAAATAAAAACCGCAAAAGTCCTTAGACAATTAGGTAATTAATTATGGTCTAACAATTATTATGAAAAACGTCAGTCAGCATACGACTCAGTGGAAGATTGTATTTGTTGACAAGGTCGTCGTATCGACCATAGAACTTACGAAAAGATGACTTTAAACGAGACTGTTGATAGTCCTGTTTTATCAACTTGTTTGTCAGAAGCTTGCCTCGTCTTAGAAACTGTTCATACGAAGAGCATGCCCTTGCGTATCGAATTAACTGAGAGACAAAAACGCCATATGCAGGTGATGAAGGTATATTGCTACATAAGTAAGGAAAGTTGACTATAGAAAAATTGAAGTCATCGTTTATCATAAAGTTTTGTTGTTAGGTTACCATCAATGTCCATTTCCAGTAAAATATCCAAATATGAAACAGATGACGCTGACTCTGTGGTATCTTTTACTTCAAGTTCACTGGGATATATCGAGTCGACGTAAGTATGGAAATAACAATTGATAATACGTCGTCGATATACCTAAATGTTGAGTTGAAGACCACGGCGAGTGATTTATTTTTTTTTTTTTTCACGTACAAGTTTTTGAATAAATTCTGCTTCATACGAATACAAAAATAGGTCTGCTAACAATGGGACACAATTGGTACCCATGGGAATTCCAACAGATTGTTGGAAGACTTGATTTCCAAAAACTACATAGATGTTGTCTATCAGAAATTCAAGCATCTTTTTAATGTCAACTTCAGAGTACTTGTGTGTGCAATCAGAATGGTTTTTAACAAAATAGTTTTTTAGATTTCCAATGACAGGGTAAGCGAAAAAATACAAGTTCTACCGTTATCACACAATTTTCCAGTCCATCCAGCATCACACCCTTCGTCACATTGACCAGTCACGTGATTACAGGTGGTACCATCTTTACAATACCCTTTGCATTGTTGACGACAGTTATCTCCGTACCAACCTTTTCCACATTCTATTATAAAGAAAATTGTTACATATTCGTTGAAAATAATGATTTCCTGTCTAAACACAATTGAAATGTTACATGATCAAAAAAATAAATAATAATAATAAATAAACGAAAAAACCTGGCTAAAAACCAAATTGTTATCTTACTTGTGTTACAATATATTCCAATCCAACCAGGTGTACATGTAAAGCACGTTCCGTTTTGTATGTGGCACGTGTTGTCTTTACAGTTGGAGGGACAAGGTGTGTCACAGTTACTGCCGTAGAAACCAGCATTATTACACCCTGTATCAAATCGAAATTAATTACGCGATATATATAAAGTTTTAAGATCGTATTAACAAAAACCAACCCCCACTACACCCCCAAAAATTAAATAAATAAAGAAACAACAAAATTCGATTCTAATGTTTCCAATCATACAATTGTGAGAGGCACCATATTAACAAGCTCATTTTATACACTAGCTGTGTCCGAATGATCACAAAGCCATATAAGGAGCATCGTGGGAGAATGTTTCAAACGTACGATTTCCTTTCATTTTTGTCACAATGAAAGGTCAACTGATGAGTTAACGTTGTGCCAGATATAAAGTAAATTGACCGGATAGTTTATATGTTTACCGTGCTCAAATTTTGGTCGTATGTCTATATCATCCCCAACATTTTATATAAGATTATTTAGGAAAAAAAGGGTTATCATTTTCAGTTTCATATGTAAAAAAAATTACAAACATACGATTTTCTTTCATTTTCCAAACAATATAAATGAAGTCATTTTTTTTGCCAAATTACAAGGAAATTGACATAGTTTTTATGCTTTCAGCCCTCATATCTTGGTCTTATAAACGTCTCTTACATGTACCAGTCATTTTAAATATAGAATTGTCTAGAAGAAAAGGATTTTTTCGAAACAAATTCATGTTTTTATTTTACAAATTGTAATTTCAATTTTAAATATTGACAACATTAACCCTGCAATAAACAATGCACGACGTTTGTCAGTTATTACGTCCCACCTGACGTCATCGTTAGATCTAACGTGGATATCGTCAATTTTCAAGTAGCGGCGAAATGATAAAAATACTTTTGAATATCTTTTTTTAAAGATTCATTTCACTAAAAATATGTTTTTATGATTATATGAACAAAAGCGTTATATATATATATATATATATATATATATATATATATATATATATATATATATATATATATATATATATATATATATAAATCCAAGAAAAACCTCAGTGGTCGGTGAAATATATATAAAACTTAAATAAATGAAAACACAAAGATCGAGTAAAACATAAGCGCTTTCATTTTCTTCAGATGTGCCACATCGCGAATCCTGGCATAAATATAAAAGTATTTAAAGAAACAAAGTTATCCGGACAAAATTATTGACGATGCTATTGAAAAAACCATGATATTAGACAGAAAGAAGCTCCTCGATCAAAACAACAATAAAAAATCGAAGATATTGCCACTGGTTACCACCCGTAATCCCAGAAATACTAACATCGCCCCGATTGTTCACCATCTAAACGACGTCTTGAAGACTGATGAAACAATGGCTAAACTATTTGAAAAACAAAAATTTATAAACAGCAAAAGACAGCCGAAGAATCTTCGACGCATCCTTACTAAATCCAATTTCAAAGAAAAATCGGAGTTTGAAGTTACCAAATGCCAGGATTCGCGATGTGGCACTTGTCCCTATATCAAAGAAGGACATCATTTCAATTTTGGTGGGAAACAGTTTATCGTTAACAACAACATGTCGTGTCAAACCAGAAATCTATTATATGTTATCACGTGCTCAGGTTGCGGGGAACTATATATTGGAGAAACGGGAAGTACCTTACGGGAAAGAATCCGAATTACTGTTTTTCCGTTCTATAAAATGTACAATTCTAATACTGTTGAAAGGCGTGATAAAGAAAAACATTTTATAAGAACTTTTAAACCTAAATTGAATAGCTTAATGTAACCTCTGAGTATTCTAAATGTTTTATTCATGTTTTAACTGTGTTATATAATCTGTTATTATTAGTATTGTGATATCTAAAAATACGGGAAAATATGACGTCATTCAGATACTTGAAGACGCCGTTAAACTATTATGACGTCATAACAAACGTTACCATGTTAGTATTGTAAAACATCTGAAGAAAATGAAAGCGCTTATGTTTTACTCGATCTTTGTGTTTTCATTTATTTAAGTTTTATATATATATATATATATATATATATATATATATATATATATATATATATATATATATATATATATTAGAATACATTTTTCCTGAGAATACTGCTTTTAAATTTAAATTAAAATGATAAAGTGCGCATAGATGGTCAAAGAGAAAAAGAGAAATACGAAAAAAAAATAAACAAGAAAGCATGATTCACACGATTGGCACCGGATAAAAACGCTTAGTTAAGCTTACATATTGCATAACTTGAATGATATACACATGCACACGTTAATCAAAGGAATGGACGCAGAAGTTAGCCTGACATTTCATTGTGTACAGCTTGAATCTAAACAAGACAAACATTGGTGCAATGATTAATGTGATATTTTCCCCGGCGACAATATGCATCCCTTCAAAAAAATTTGCACGAGCTGTTTATTTATTCAAAATGGTACAACACAATGAATCTTGTTTCGAATAAAGAAATAAGTATATTCTGTAGATATTGTTTTCTGTGTTTTTAAGTAATTCAAGTTGATATCACATAAGATCGTTTAATTGATTGTGTTGATATGGTAATTTCATATTATAGTAAATGTGTTTTTGTATGTGTATACCTTGTACTTTGACTTCACACAGCTCTGTGATGACACTGGTAACTTCATATCCGGTAGGATAGGTAACTCCGTCCAACCGTTCGTTGTAAAATATTACATAGCGTCCGAATTCTGTACATGTTGTTGTAAAGTTCAGGGGCGGTAACCGAGTTCCGTCTTTGTAACACGAAATGGAACCTTGTATATTTCCAGTGTTTGATACGTACAAAGAAAATCCGGCAAACCGTCCTCTTTGACGTTCTTCTGCATAAAAATTGTAACGTACTTTCACAGTGTTCCAATTCATATTTAAATCTTCAGGTTGGCTACCTTACACATTGAACTAACGAGGCCGGGTTGAATTTGTTCTGTCCCAGATTTTTCATGAAATTTTTTTACAAAATGTTCTAAAAATATAATTATTATTTTAAGGTATCCGATCCAAAATAGTCCCAGATTCAATGAATCTGGATGCATAACATATATGTATGGGCTAAATACTCAGTATACTTGGACATATTTTTCATGTTTAAGTATCAGTATGTAGGAGTGGAATGTGTCCCAATTAATGACCTTTTCCTGTTTTTGAAGAGATGCCCCCCCTTTGATTTTAATCTATAAAAATCAATTTAAAAAGAATATATACGGTATAAAATTAATTTCAAATAGTTTTTGTACTCCTAAGGATTAAATTCATCTTTTCACCAAAGCATTTATTAATATTCTTAGTATTTTATTTTTTATTTTAAAAAATGTGCTTGTCCCCATAGACCTTAATGCAATCTTCATTAATTAATTACTGCTTAGTTAATAATATTTTTGAAAATTTCTCTCGGTAAATCTTTTTCTACTCTAAAAAGCTTTGAATTAATACCAGAGTATTTAATACATGATTGATATTCAGGGTTAGAAAAATTAGGTCCTAATATGGGTCGGATACCTTAAGATAAAAAAATGGAGACATTTACATGAACCACATCGTTTGTTTAGTGGGTCATCTCAATGTTTGTTGATTTTTAACATAGGATCATTTTTTTAAACTTCTGCACTATGGATTTTTTTTCTGTTCTACAAATGAAAGTTGCTAAAAAGCATCAAATGATTGAATAAAAAAGCCCTTTTATCTCCTGGTTTGATTTAAGGGTATTATCAAAGTTTTTTTTCTATGCCAAATTTCCAAGTTTTGTCAGATAAAGGGTATTTTTTATTTGACAGGCCAAAATGGTGACCTTTATAGTATCGATAAAACATTCAGACATATTTAAGATATACTTAACAAAATTTCTAACGCCCCAGGCAAGGTTTTGAATTATACTGTTCGCAATTCTAATTATTTTGACCATGACGATGATCAAATATGAGGAATTAAGAATAACAAAGCATTTAATTAAAAACTCAATCAAAATTTATCTAAGGGCTTTATGAAAAAAGTCAAGAAGGCGCAGGTGCCCTTAGATATAAAAAAAAACAACTTTTATACCTCATGCGTTCGCCACTGGTCACGACCGATAATATCAAATCATCGGATTATTTATTATATAAAGTGTGTTATTGGTCCGCTAGGTATATATAGGGTCACTCGGCAGATTTGGGTTCATTCTGCCAGGGTCAAGAACTTAGGTTAGTTTCTTCTCTCAAAAACGTCGTGTCTCTTTCTTATTATTAGCAGTTAAAATGACAAATGTCATGTGTTTCTCACATAAAACTTGATTTATACATGTATATTTCAAACTTGTTGTTATTGAAAAAAAATGTATTTAAAACGACAAAGAGACAGAACACTAGGTGGGCAAGAGTTGAATAAAAAAATGTATAAATAAATTGTGGAGATCCTGGTAATAAAAGTACCAAGAACATTGTGCCGTTTAATTATGCCAGTGTAAAGGTGACATGTTTACACCCGTCTAAGCTGCATGTATCGAGAAATTCAAATATGACCTACGATAGACCATTGCTTAAAAAGTTTAGAACCACCTTTGTTATTATTGTATCTCACCTGGCCGATGAAATATTTACCTTTAAAAAAATAAATTCCTACAGGAAAATATTTTCTTCGAAAGGAAAATCAATTTTCCGACAGGATATTTGAAATTTTCGACCAGAATAAAATAAATTCCTAGATGAATTTAAAATCTGATATGATTTGAACAGAACTCCCATAGGATTTATACCTGTCTGATTCGAATTCCTACAGGAAATACTCTTTTCCCATAGAAAATATAATTCCTAGGTGGTTTTAAGAAAACTCCTATAGGATTGTCAATATTTCCTATAGGATTAGCATTTCTCCTATGGGAATTATTATTTTCCAGTGGGCTATTTATTTTCAAAGGTCAATTTCTCTGTCTGGTGAGATACCCTAAAAACAAAAAGTGTTTACATTCTCATACTTAAGATGGTCTATGATTCGGTATATATGAAGTTTTCTAATATTGCATCTTAAGCTTGTACAAAAATGCCACCTTGACACTGGCATAATTATCCAACACAGTGTTGTAGATAAGATAGAATTTGTTTGGATGGTTTTATTACATTAGGTGCTTAACGTATAAATTCAAAAGGACAAAAACCTCATTTTAACCAAACAATTGCTGAGTAGGGACACAACTTAATTCGTCAGAACTCAACAAATAAAGGCCCTTTCACAACTGGCGTACGATCACTTTACACTTAGAGGTCAGAATGTGGTGGCTTCGCACGAGCTCCCGCATACGCTGCACGATGTCTCGCATTCGTTTTAGTGGTCGTAGCAAATCCCTTCAAAATAGTGTATATTCAAACTTTTCAGACGCGATTAATTGCGATCCAAAATATCGCAATGCAACGGCCGAAATTAGTTCAAACGTTTTACAATTTTGTGTGTACTCGCAAGAGTACACACAACGTGTGCACTATTTGTATAGGTCGTAAGATGAATCGAAGCCGTAGATGTGTCTGTTTTTCGACCATGATACTATTGCTCAACGTGTCCTGGCCACTCTTTCAACGCTTTACTATCATTGCAGATTTAGCGCTCCAATTTGTCATGCTTTGTAATTAGTATACAGTTAAATATCGGTATCTCGAACTTGGGGGGACCTCAACAAAACTTCGAGATATCCGAAGTGGCTTTCCAATTCTAAGTCCGTGATGTTCTTATATCAACACGTGTATTAGTACCGGTATATAGTGAACTTTTCTATTACTCATAAACGATTAATCAACCATATGATTAAATATTTTTAGTTTGTGTGTTTTTATTTGTGAAATATAATGAATATTTGTAAAAGCAATCAAATTATAAAATCAATATTACGTAACTAATACGACTTCACATCCTCTTCACTATCGACGTTCAGAACTTGGAAGAAGCACTTGCAATGTAACGTTTGAAATTTTTCACATAGGAAATGAAAAATACGGATTTGAAAATTTTAAAAAACCCACCAATAATCAAGAATTAGAATTCACATATTTTTATTTCATTTTTGTTTGTGAACTTATGTATCTTATATTAACTCATTACGCTCACAGCTTTAGTACTCATATTGGAAACAACCCGTGCACGATGAACCGGAAGTCACTTTACACCCTGCGTGTTCAATACATGGACTGGTTCTGTAAGATTTAAATAAGTTTTCTTTTAACTCTTCGTATTCCAATGAGGCTTCATCTTTATTGGAGAGTACGACAAAAAATAATATTTTCGATTCCGTAATCGTTTTTATAAAATTGGCAGTAATCAATGCTTGATCGATTCTCCGTACACAGTTTGTTTTATTAAACACATTATCGGTAATCATGGCTGTGTTTTGATTTGAATTTTATAAAAAGGTACTAAATGTAAAACTACGGTAAAAAAAACAAAAAAAACAGCAAAATCCCCATTGGCAATTTTCTATGGTGAGTGGCGGGGTGGATGGTGGTATCAAACAAAACAACAATGGCTACTGACGCTGAAAATTTCACTGAAAACAAGGCTTGTCTAAAAATAGCTTATACACATAGGGTGCCCCAAGGAAAATAGATTGAAAGAGTTTGATATATAAACAATGATGATTACATAATCAACAATTTATAGATAACACAAGATTAATATAGTTAACCAACAATTTATTGAAACATTACATATTGGACACTGGGGACTACTAACTGTTTACAGCTAAGATGAACAAATGGAAGTAAATGACAAATACTGTCCGAAAGGAAAAAACACACCCTATAATCGGGTGACATAACTTCCAACAAAATACATGGATACTTAGATGACAAAAATAACCCTCTAAAGAGAGTTAAAAATAAGTACAAATTTTCCCCTTAGAAAACATGGGGGGAAAATTGGTGAAAATTCAAGAATTTTAACAACAGGAATTCTGAATTTGAACCAAAAAGCCAAATACAAGAGTTGGAAGTTTAAATTAAAAATGGTAAACGATTGTAGCCCCCAAGTTTGTGTAAGTATAAAATTAAATTTGACACAACTTAAAAAAATTACAAAATGTATTGTAATATTCTGGGAACATAATAAAATTGAACACTAATGACTAAAATATATACAATCAAAAACAAACACAATGGAATGAACTACTAAAAACCGTGTTGACAAATACAAGTATCTACCAACTAATACAATGTCCTTTGCTACATTTTCAACGAACCTAAATTTAGAAATATGTGGATGCCAATTGTTTCTGGGCTTGTTGATTTACATTTGATGATTTGTGAATATATGTTGTATAACAATTTGAAGACCATCTCACTAATGTTTTAATAACATGGTCTTCGGTACGTGCTTCTTTAGCTGTAGTAGCTGCTCCGATTCTGAATGAATGACCATTATAATTTTCAGAATTGTAACCTAACTTACACAGAAGGAATTTATACTTGCCTACAAAATATGACCTGGTTAAGACAGAACCCTCTTTGGTTACAAAAAAAGGATTGGGACACATGGAAATTCTCTAGCTTTTAAATCCAAATATTTGTGTATGGCACTAACTGGACACACATTTGTATTTGTTTCGAATAACTGAATTTTTACTCCTTGTCTGAGAGGATCGGTTTTTGATTGTTTTAAATTCAAAACAACAGAACTCTCAAAGCACATTACATCTTGTGTCAATAGGCAATCATTGACATTAATTTCACTTAACACAGTAAACTCTCCACATCGTAGAAATCCAAAGAAAGCAGCAGTGCATGCTGCTTCTAACAAAGAACTAGTAAACATATCAAATATACCTGAATGAAGCAAATGACAAATTTTACAAAGAATAGAACTTGTTATAGGCAATCTTGTACGCTTCACATGTGTACTAGCTTGTTTTTTCTTAACACCATTTAAAATTGTTTGCAAACATGGTAAAGGTTGACCTGGCATGTTTTCTAAAGGATTGAATCCTTTCATCTTCAAGTAAAAAAATCTTATACCACTTAGATATAGCTTGATGGTAGAAAATGACAAATGAAGGTTTTCATCACAATGTGCAACAAAATACATCAACATCTGTTCAGAAATGGGAGGTACACAATCATTAGAATGTTTATGAATTCCTCCAAGTGACATGCATTTAATATAGGAATCTAGTCCTGTACGGTATTGCGCTCTGGTTTTACTGGAAATGGAATGATCCCAGAGACTGCTCACGAGAGAGAGAGAGAGAGAGAGAGAGAGAGAGAGAGAGAGAGAGATGAGGCACATGCAGTAAAAATTATTACATTTGTCTTACTTTAAAAATTGTTAGCTGTCCAAATCACTTCTTTCAAAGGTGGACACGGAGTACTGAGATTGTTTACATCTGGAGCCAGTCGGCGAAATTTGTCCATCTGAAATCTGTCAGCTATTTTATTCTTAACACCAGGTATATAAGTACTGTACACCGCAAAATTATTATGTGCCGCACACATGGTAAGTCTTCTCATAAATTTCATGATGGTAGGTTCTTTGGATCTGCCTTTTGAAATGATATGAACAACCCCTTGAATATCACAGTAAAACACTATTCTTTTCCCACACCAACGGTCACCCCAAAGAATGCATGCGACAACAATGGGATATAGTTCCAACAAGGCCATAGATAATTTTGAATCCACTACTAATGGTAAGTCTTCAGGCCATTTGCTGGTGAACCAATGACCTTGGAAATATCCTCCGAAGCCTAAAGTGGAGGAAGCATCTGTAAACAGCTCCATATCATGAGCGTTTACTTTGAAATTATCATAAAACATTGAAATTCCATTCCAATTTTTAAGAAATGTTAACCACATATGCAAGTCCGCTTTACACTCCTGATTAAGGTGAACATGGTGATAACTTTCTTTAACGGAAGACATTAATCTGTACAAATAGGAAACAAATGAACGTCCAGGGAGAATAACTCTTGTAGCAAAATTGAGATGCCCTAATAATTGTTCAAGTTCCTTACGCGTACAACTTTTATGAGACAAAATACGTAGAATAAACTGGGATATTCTGTCAATTTTCTCACGTGTTAACATAGCTTGCATTTTATAAGTTTCCAAGATAATACCCAAATATTCTAACTCAGAAGTAGGTTCAGTAGTCTTTTTCTCAGATAAGGGTAATCTCAGTCGATGAAAAATAGTACACAAAAGTAACATTGTTCTTTCACCACAAGTGTCTGGTCCATCTATAGTCAAGAAATCATCTAATAAATGAAAAATGGTATCTATACCAAAATTGCTTTTAGCAATCCAACAAATAGCCGTAGATAAGTTGTCAAATAATTTTGGACTTGACCTGCATCCGAAAGGTAAACGAACATAATGAAAATAAGAATTTATCCACTTAAAACAGAACAGATGATACTGTGATGGAACAATTGGAATTTGTTTGAAAGCGTCAGTCATGTCCGTTTTACACAGAATGCTTCCTATTCCATAGTCTTGATTTTTTTCTATTGCATCATCTATCTTGACATAACTTAAGGCACACAGATCTTTGTTGATGAGTTCATTGATTCTTGGTTCTGCATTATTATGAGGAGAGGACAAATCAAATATTAATGGTTTCTTGTCGGTATATGTGTGTGTTGCTATTCCTACAGGGCTAACCCTGCAGTTTTCAAATGGCGGCGAGGAAAATGGTCCTTTAACATAACCTCTTTGAATTTCGGTATTGAGAAGTTCGTCAACCATAATGGATTTTGTCTGGCTGTTAAAGCATTTTTACATTAATATGTATGAATACTTTCACATGTCACAAGGGTATCAAATTCAAACCCTAAGCTTGAACACAAGTAATTAACAAAGCTAAGTTTAGGATGTTCTGCCAATTCAAGACGAAGTCTGTCTATATTGTTGTTAGTCAAAAGAATCTAGTCATTTGTGAGATGATGATGGACTTTGAGCGACTTTAGTTTTGTTTGCATCAGTCTTGGTTTGATGACATTCTATCTTTGGGTGGTTTGACTTGCATGATTTACAGATGTGTAAATATTTACAATATGGTTTTAAGCAACCTTTAGAGGTATTAAAGTTGTTACAGATTTGTTCTCCATCATGAAATTTGACGTCACGCTCGTGCATGTCGAAGGCCTGTCGAGATGAACGATATGACATGGAAGGTCTAGTGTTTAGATTTTTCCTTAAGAATTGTTGTGCACACATGGACGAACTGTGAATATTGGATCCACAAAAGTCACAAGACTTAACAGGGGAACCCGCACAAATTAGCATACGGAGCTCATTGTCTCCCTTAGACCAGTCAACATTGATATTTCGTTGTAGATGCAAAGCGGAACATTTGTTAGAAAAAACTTGATGATATTCATAAAAACGTTCTGGCCGGATATTGGCCGTCTCGATGATAGAAGACAAGTATGCGTCTCTTCTTTCACCCAATTGGGATATGCATTGCACATAATGCGTTTGTACCGTCCAAATGCAATTATGAATTCGTCTAGATTCAAATTTCTTACGAGACGTTCGTCGTTCTCTCTGATTTTCTTAACAGATGGCGTAGTGTAGTTGGGTATGAGTAAGACGTTGAGATTCACGTCTTTACCTGCCAAGATTTCTGCCCGTATATCAGGAGAGACCAGATGGACTTCTGACAACTGGGACGCAGGAGTTCCAGCTCCGGGACTGACCATAGCTGTGCTGAGGTTGTACCTGTTTACGTCTGTTATATTCAGTTCCCCCCCCCCCCCCCCCCCCCAGCGTATTCAAAGCTTGTTGACATAACTGCAATGTGGAAACAAGAACGTTGTCGACCATTGTTGTTGACGAGGGCGATTCGAATCTTTGATCGGCCCTGACTGGAGGCACTGTAGTAGAAACGGAAGGCGCGATCGCGGTACCTTCTCTGACGATGTCTGCTGACATAGTTAACGCCATTGTTTACATTGTCTAAATAAATTCTTTTTAACACGCTATGTGATAATTGTACATTGATGACTATACCAATGTCTGCCAATTTCTTCTTTAAAACGGTTACTGTCCAATTAGAAGGATTGTCAGATTCCTCTATTTGAGGCATAGAAGAATTGGAGCGTGATCTTCGACCCGAGGCCATTGTTCGAAGTTCGCAGTTCAAACTCGACATCGATTAAGGGGAAGAATCATCCCAATGAAACACTATCACAAATAAATAATCCATATTCCATGAGAGTGATTATACACAAAAATAATATCAATCAGTCCACAGAAGAAGATGGAGTGAAATTACATGAATTATCAAACAAAACAACAATGGCTACTGACGCTGAAAATTACACTTAAAACGAGGCTTGTCTAAAAATAACTTATACACATAGGATGCCCCAAGGAAAATAGATTAAAAGAGTTTAATATATAAACAATGATGATTACATAATGAACAATATATATATATATATATATATATATATATATATATATATATATATATATATACTCTAACGATTATTCGTACCGTGGAACGCATGATTTCAAGAGCGCCGCGCATCCAAGCGTATTTGCGTACATTCAATCGTCCGATCACCTGATCACGAGCGATTCTATTGCATTTTCTCACAACACTAGCATTTATGCCATGGATGGTATGGAATTCCTGTAAATGACAGAAGCTGCACCCTGTAACAGAGGTAAATTAGCGGACAAAAACCAAATGAATTAAAATTTAGGGAACTGTTGAAGACTTCTTTGCTGCTAGAATAACAGCAAAGTCAACAATGAAAGCATACAATATTTTCTCAGCTTTATTCATCAAGCGTATGCCAACATATGGTAAAAGGCTGTAACAAAAAATAAAACACAAATAAAGAACCATTACAATACCATGTCATACAATACACAAACAGTCACAAGCATTTATATTCTAGTAGGGTATTTTGAAGAGTAAAAAGAAATAAAATACATATTCAGAAAACTTGATAAATTCACGATCCTTATCTATTAATATACAAAAACTTTTAAAACATGTTGTTGGTATTAAGAATACATATATAGGACATTAAATATGGCCGCCAACTTATCGATTAAAGTATTAAACCGTGTTCGATTAAATAATAGTTGATAAACACATGAAAAGCAATCTAAGAAAACAGAGAGATTCATAAATATGAGTTTATATAAGCAGTCTTACATTTTGAGCAGGCTAGGATGTCATTAATTCAAACAAACGAAGGTGGAGCACCACGTGTACTTCAAACACGGTAAACGTTGGATCAACGAAACATTGAAGAGTTCCAAAATACAAAAACAATAGATAGCTCGTACATAACAAAACTCTTTTACAAATGACAAACAGGGACATAACTCTTGTTTGGTTACAGCACAACATCATTAATATATTGAAACAATTTATTATCCAGGAGCAAGTCTGCTGTTCAGACAACTATATTAGCATTTAATATCATTACTCTTCACGTATTGAATACCAATGAAACTCTGTTTTCTACATCCACTTTTTCTACCACTTTTTGTATCATAATTACAATTTTTTTTCTCTTACTTATGCTTACTGACACATGTATTACTATGTTGAATTATAATATATGCATATAATTTATTAGATACTTGACATTACACAATTTATCGCTAATATGCTATAGTACCTCATGTAACATTGTATGTCAATGATTTGAGAGAACAAATTGAATTGAATTGAATTAAAAATCATTGTACAACAGAAAATAGACGAAAGATATATTGCAATATTTATTGTATTTGCATTGCACAGCCGTCGCTGTAGATCGTGCGAATTTAATACGAATACTTTTTTATATGCGATAATTTCGGCAATAGTTTACGATCCAAATATAAACTAGTCGGCCGTACGAGTATCTTGTCGCTTCTGCTCGTGTGCAAATTGTGAAAGGGCCTTCCACAGGATGAATGACCATATTTAAGTTCTCCTTAAAGATAGCTTAAACGTGTTTAAAGGAAGCTTAAAGACGATCTTTAAGCCACCTTTACGCTATATGTGGTGCTTAAAGGTGGCTTAAAGGGGGCTTAAAGAAAGCGTAAAGATGGCTTGAAGGTGCTTAAGGCTATCTTTAAGCCACCTTTAAGGACAACTTATAGGTCCTTAATGTCCAAACTTCTTTAAGCCACCTTTAAGTTAAAGTTTTAATAATATTGATTATTGTACATTTACAACAGAATAACAAAATAAATGATATATGTTAAAATATTTAATTTTAAACATGATTTTTAAACTATCAATTCTATAACAAAAAATATTACCAATTACCGGTGACGTATTTACTGCAAATGATGTTTACATATACTTGTACATACAATTGTATGATGTACCCGGCCGGGTATGTGACATATTTACCCTGGCTTATAAATATATTTAAATAATAAACCCTCATTTATGATCACCGGTACAGTAATTAATAAGCCCTTAGATTTTACTCTTACATACATGTATCTTTAATTTGTAGACGTTACATTTTTAAAACCCAGAGTTAGGAAATACTACTTTGAGAATGAATTACAAATGTAAATAAACTTTCATTCACTTGACTTAGCGTATACACGGACATACTAAGATTTCAACGCCTTTAGAAACCCTGACGTGCAGCTGGGCACACGACGCACCTGTTGTGTATATCTTGTATACTCTGTGTTAATTCCAGGGGTTTTCTTAAGTTGGACAAACAATAGACTCTAATTAGATATACACAAACGAACAAAACTATGTCTAGACAAACAAAGCGGAAATATCCCGCCCGATATAACCAAGTTAGTTGAGAGTCTTTTCATCTTTAACATGTATCTAGCAGATCTAGAACTAGACCTAGAAATAATTAAAATTGAAAAAAAAAATCTTAAACCGATTATGAAATTTAATCATGCATTATTCGTTCATTTTTTTATTTTGTTAAATAACCGGATGAACTGAGAGAGAGAGAGAGAGAGAGCTCTCAATGATTAATTTGTAATAGGAAACAAACATACTTTAATATAATTTCATGCGCAGATTAAGATAAAGAGACTGCGCTTACCACTACAATAATTTTGAAACAAAAAAAAAATTAAGAATTTTATAACGGCAATATGTGTCCATTGGAGCGGTGTTGATGATAGCGATCTGTGTTGAATGGAGCGACAATTAAAATCGCCTGGAACCGCCCCCCCCCCTTTTCTTGGAAATTGTATCGTCACTCGGATCACCCCCTCCCATCCCTTTAAAAGAGCTTTTGCATTTAATTTATGTTTTCAAGATGATCTGTTCAAACTTGCTTGATCAAACTTGACTTAAAGGAATTTTAAATATGGTGTAAAGACAACTTAAAGAGAGCGTAAATGCCACTTAGAGATGCTTAAAGGTGGCTTAAAGATGGCTTAATGGTGACTTAAAGAAGTTTGGACATTAAGGACCCATAAGCTCAGCTTAAAGGTGACTTAAAGGTGGCTTAAAGATTGTATATCCTTTAAGCCACCTTTACGCCACCTTTAAGTCACCTTTAAGGACTTGCTTAAAGATTGTTTTTCGCCCTGTGTTCAGCATTTGTTTCGTCCAGTATATGTAAAAAGAAAAAAAAAGCAACAGGGTCAATCTCATTAATAGCCGCCTTATTTTTGAACTGTCAATCAAGGTCACTCAAGTCAATGCATATTTCAAACAGGGAGATAACTCTTTTACCGATAATTTCTCTGAAATAGGCGCGGTGTCATTTTATCACTCAATCCTAACTTACGATAAGATACATTTTATCAGTACATTTTGTATATTGTTATTAAATCATTTTGTTTCTGTGTTATTTATTTTTTTTTTAACAGACATGATGGTTACGGTGAATCAATCGTATTTTTTAAGTCGTACTTATAGATGTAAACAAAGACAGATGTGTATTATTTTTCTTAGGTTATAATGAGAGTATATAACGTCAGGTACGTGCCTGCATATACTGCATATTTTAAAACCTGCGTGGATCTAGGATTATTTTGGGGTGGGAGTGTTCAATGGAAAACAGTATTTGCCGGGAGAGGGGTCTTTGGCATTTTACTATGTGAATTCAATAAATAAGAATTTTCCAAGGTGACTGTAGATCTGCGCTTGTATAAGACATCCCCCCTTTTTTCACAAGAAATCAATTTCATGCACCTGTGTACTACACATTTATTTTGAACATTTCTTAAAATCTACAATTATTGTTATTCAACACATGCATGGATATTCACATGCACAAAATAAATTCCAATGATTTCAAATTTTTCATTAACGGAAAAAAGGTGTAAATCTTGCAAGAAGGGGATCCATTCACTCATTTTTTGTTCACATCAATATTTCAATTTAAAATCATTTTGATCTTTCCTATGTGAAGGGATGAAGACCCTCTCCCTCTGATTTTATTTACAGTAGTATACGGCATTTTTCATAAAGATGAAAAAAAATATGCCCTTTTTTTCGCTTAAACCATATGATTCATTCATTAATGTGTATCTTTTTTATATCTAAGTAAAAAAAAAATCTCACAGTGTTCTGAATCGGAAGAGTCAGTTGACCAAGAAAAATACTAGGTATAAGTGGTAACGGGTGAGACAATCTTTTACAGAACTTAAGGATGACGTTTACTCAGAATGAAAAAAAATTCCACTGATGATAATGAAAACCCATCTATTGTATGTTATAGACCTTTGATTGTAGTGTTATTTTTCACTTTCAAAAAAGTGGGTCAATGACCTAGTTTTTGAGTTAATGGCTATTGAATATATTTCAAAAATCAAGAAAAAATTCAATAAAATTTTACACTACGATTGAGAATTTCTTAATTGTGAAAATTTTAGAAATAATTAATCACTTTAAAAAATGAAATACAGTTTATGAATGGTAGTGGCACTAAATAGGTATAAAGCATTAAAATTTCAGCAACAATTTGAAAAAAAAATATTCCAGTCCGAATTTCCTCTATCAGTTTTTAAATCTCTACCCATTTTTGATCAAATTTTACAAAAAATTGAATGATGATAACACAAAAACATTTATAACTACTTATATTGACCTTATTCTGTTGGCATAAAATTTATATGAGGTCAATGATCAAAATTTTGAGATATGGTGTCTTTTATCGTTTTTAAGCATTTTTCAATATTTTTGCAATTCGTGTCATACGATAATTTTAATGAATAAGTGAGGTAAACCCAACAGAAAATATGCAAAATTATAAAGACTAAAATATAAAATCGTAACTTTTAATATTAGAGTACTGTCAAAAAATGTATAAGCGGAAAACAAAATCTGCAAAATTTAGTCCGAATTTCCTCTGTTTGGCTAAAAGTCAATTTTTGTTTGAGCCTAATTTCATAATAAAGTAGAAAAATCGAATGTTATGTCAATAATAATTCATTTCATAATTTTGTTTTTGTGTTTAGAACAAATTTTACCAATGACTTGGAACTTTATAACAATCCGAATATGAGAACTCAAACCCCAAGTAAACGACACCCTTAAACAAAATATATACCGTAGCCAATATATGTCCTGAACAAGATGTTGATACTGTTTATGCTATAGACTCCTCCCAGATCCACATTCCACCAAACTGTTTTTTGAGGAGAGGCACGCCCTATCTCTAGCGTCCTCATACACGTAGCAATGTTTCCATCAACTGTGTTACTAGCGCCATATGTCGGGCCTGTAAAGGTGCTTGATTGCTTGGCGATTTTGTTGTGTGATATATCATCTTGAGATAAAAATATATAGAATGCTGTGATATTTCTGTCAAAATGCTTCCGATATAAAATTCAGAAAGTAAAAACAAAAATTATGTTTAATAGAAATAGTTGGTAGGAGTTCTTTACAATTTATATATATATATATATATATATATATATATATATATATATATATATATATATATATATATATATATATAGCACTGAATAAAATCAACAACAGTATGCATCTTTTAAAGTGTTGGATCTAATATACAGATTCTAGGCCAGTGAGCTGAATATATAAAGCTCTAAAAATGGCTAACGACACGAACAATTGATATTGTCAAATTTTCGGGACAACTAGTGATGACCCCGCTAGAAATCCGTTACAAAAATAAATTCGAGATCTAGGAATAATTCAAACCAAAAAGTATTAAATTTTTAACCGTAAATTCAATAGTAGTAGCGCAATGAAAAAAAAGCTTTTATTTTGCAAATAATAATGTTACTTTGCAAAATGAAAATAACGAAAATCGTCTGCCGTGTTGTGTGTTTAATGAAAATAGTACGATTGACACAAAAGAACACTAAAAACGATATTGTCCATCTTCTCTGCTTATAATTACCTACAGTAGTAGCACCGTTATTGTTGACAAGCCAACACTATTATATCGTTAATGTTCCACGTGTGATTGTTCATGTATCTTTTGTGTTCGTGTATGTATCAGAAATATGCGTTTCATCTTACTCTCTGATTCTACATAAAACCAATTTATACTGTACAGATGGCAACATATCTTTTTTCTTTATCTTTTTTTTTAATATGATGAATTTCGTTTGCACATACAATATATACATGTAAGCATTTCTAATACAATTGACAGATCTGTTGACAAAATCAATTTCAACAAATTTAAGACAGAGAAAAGAGGGAAAGTAGGAAATTTAGAGTGGGGGAGAGAATGGGGAATTACAGTGTATGAGAATGCATGTATCATATCAGAAATATTTTACAGATAAATAGGCATAATCAAAATATTTACTGCCGAGTTGTCGTCTTCAGACAAGGTATATATAATTCGTACAAATATGTTGATATGTCAATGGTCATGATCTACATGTTCATAAGAAAAAGCCAGTCAGTCCATTGGTTTAAGAAATTATTATATTTGCCTTGTTTCGTAGCAGTGTATTTAAGTGTATTTATATGAGTTTTGAAATCAATCAGGAGATCATTTATTGTTAAGTTTTCTTGTAGACATCTTTTCCTGTATATATAAGATTTGATTATAAGAAAAATTACATCTAAATTAATTGAAATAGGGGTTCCTAATATGAATGATTTTTCTTCTAATGTAATATGTAAACCTTTTCTGCCACATATTGATATAAAACGGCTTAAAAGATTTTGGACAAGTAAGCAGTCCCAGAACAGGTGTGAAATAGTTTCTTCGTTACTTTGACATAAAGAACACAACTTTGTTTCAGTTTTACCAATTTTAAATAAAAATGAGTTTGTAGTCAAAATATACTGATTTATTCTGAATTGCAACCATTGTAATTTAGAATATTTGGTGTATAAAAAAGGAAACGTGAAGATATTTTCCCACTGATGGTCCGAAATTTCAAAAAAACTTTCCCCATTTTATTTTTCCAAGAGGAATAATTTTATCTGTAGAAAGAATATTGTAGATATGTTTTGTTCCTTTTCTGTTGTTACAAAATGTTTTAATATAATGAGGTAGAAATGGTTTAGGGTTATTTGTTTCCATTTGAATTTGAAAACTTGAGAGACTTGTTTTAATTGAATTTCTGAGTGAAGCATAATTCAGAAAATTAGTTTTTATCTTAATTTCTTTTTTGTAAATCATCTAAGGCATAAAATTGTTCATCTTCATCAAGCAGAACTGCTATGTATGTTATGTTCTTGTTGAACCAGTTTGTGTAAAAACTGTTTTATTTTCAATTTTCATTTTAGGATTGTTCCAAATAGGCTGAGTAATAAATTCATTCCATGATTGAACTTCTAATTTTTCTTGAATTATTTGAAAGACAGTAAGAGTATCTTTCCAGAAGGGATTTTTTTATTTCCTTTTTAACAACATTAATATAGTCTGATCCAGTTTTTAATATTTTTTCTATAGGAACAGTTTTGCCAAGCAACACTTTCCATTTTGTTTCTTGGGAATAAAGAATTCTTTTTATCCAAGATGATTTTAACCCCAGGTTGTAATTTTTAATATCAAGCATTTTTAGACCTCCATTAACATAGTCTTGCACTACTTGTTTTTTTTTAAGTTTATCTACTTTAGAATGCCATAAAAAGTTAAAAAGGGTTTCATTCAGGTTTTTTATAAAAGTATTTGATAGAGAGGGTAGAGAAATGAAGAGACGGTTTAATTGTGCAATAAGCAAAGATTTTATGAGAGTTATTCTGCCCAATGGAGTACACAGGATGAATGACCATCTTTAAGTTATCCTTAAAAATAACTTAAAGGTGCTTAAAGATAGCTTAAAGACGATCTTTAAGCCACCTTTAAGCTATATGTGTTGCTTAAAGGTGGCTTAAAGAAAGCGTAAAGATGGCTTAAAGGCAGCTTAAAGACTATCTTTAAGCCACCTTTAAGCTACCTTTAAGGACAACTTATAGGTCCTTAATGTCCAAACTTCTTTAAGCCACCTTTAAGCTACCTTTAAGCCACCTTTAAGCCATTAAAAATCTTTTAATTTAATATTGTGCTTAATTTACCAACAAAATGTATTAACTTTATGATAGAAAAGGTATTAAAAACGGTTATTGATTTAGAAAATAAAATGAAAAAAAAAATTAAAACGCTCAAGACGAGGCTTGAACCCGGGACCCTTCGTATACCAGCATCACCTCACTCCCTCTGCGCCACGGCAACTTATACATTTTAGGAGGTTTTTATATCCTATAAATTAGTGGCTATTGAATCAATGTATTGAATGTGTATTTTTTACTTGAAAAGTTTTGACTTCCATTCAGTTTGTAACAATCAATTATATCTAATTTATAAATTACATGCATGCTTGTATTTAGAATGAAATACGAAACTTGGTCTTAAGTGAAAAAAATATATTATACCTAAATGGAAACCGTTAGGCTTACTAGTACTTAGTTAATACATTTAACCCAAGTAGATATAGGCTATGTTCATCTAATTCATAGCTAAATGAAATGCAAGGAAGTAGATGAAACTATTTCTTTTATTAAATGCATTGAAACTATTAGCTAGGGTATTTATTTAGTTCTACGCAATTTCCCGGTTTTCATGTACGGCGCCGTTCCAGTATGTATAATTTTAATAATATTGATTATTATACATTTACAACAGATCTAGAATAACAAATGAAATGATATATGTTTAAATGTTTAATTGTATACATGATTTTTAAACTATCAATTCTATAACAAACAATATTACCAATAACCGGCGACGTATTTACTGCATGTGGCAATTGCAAATGATGTATGGATATACTTGTACATACAATTGCATGAAGTACCAGGCCGGGTATGTGACATATTTACCCTTATACATATATTTAAATAATTAACCCCCATTTATGATCACCGGTACAGTAATTAATTAGCCTCTAGATTTTACTCTTACATACATGTATCTTTAATTTGTAGACGTAACATTTTTAAAACCCACAGATAGGAAATAATACTTTGAAAATGAATTACAAATGTAAATAAACTTTCATTCACTAGACTTATCGTATACACGTACTAAGATTTCAACGCCTTTAGAAACCCTGACGTGAACCTGGGCACACGGCACACCTGTTGTGTATATCTTGTATATTCTGTGTTAGTTTCAGGGGTTTTCTTAACTTGGACAAACAATAGACTCTAATTAGATATACACAAACAAACAAAACTATGTCTAGACAAACAAAGCGGTAATATCCCGCCCGATATAACCAAGGCAGTTGAGAGTCTTTTCATCTTTAACATGTATCTAGCATATCTAGAATTAGACCTAGAAATAATTAAAATTGAAAAAAATACATATCTTAAACCGATTAAATTAAATCATGTATTATCGGTTCATTTTTTTATTTTGTTTAATAACCGGATGAACTGAGAGAGAGAGAGAGAGAGAGAGAGAGAGAGAGAGAGAGAGAGAGGATTTCACCGATTAATTTATAATAGGAAACAAACATACTTTAATATAATTTCATGCGCATATTTAGATTCAGAGACTGCGCTCACCCCTACAATTTTGAAACCAAAAAAAAAAATTATAAAGAATTTAACAACGGCAATCTGTGTCCATTGGAGCGGTGTTGATGATAGAGATCTGTGTTTAATGGAGCGACAATTAAAACCGCCTGGAACACCCCCTCCCTTCCTTGGAAATTATATCATCACTCGGATCACCCCCTCTCATCCCTATAAAAGAGCTTTTGCATTTAATATATGTTTTCAAGATGAATCTGTTCAGCTTGGTCAAACCTGACTTAAAGGGAACTTAAAGATGGTGTAAAGACAACTTAAAGGGAGCGTAAATGCCACTTAAAGATGCTTAAAGGTGGCTTAAAGATGGCTTAAAGGTGACTTAAAGAAGTTTGGACATTAAGGACCTATAAGCTCAGCTTAAAGGTGACTTAAAGGTGGCTTAAAGATTGTATATCCTTTAAGCCACCTTTACGCCACCTTTAAGTCACCTTTAAGAACTTGCTTAAAGATTGTTTTTCGCCCTGTGGTAAGTCGTCGTTTACTCCATTGATTAATGATATGCTTGATTTTTACTAATTTCTTGTCATAATTGAGTTTTGGTATATTTGTTACGTCCACATCAAAACATATTCCTAAAAGTTGAAAGTTTATTTCCTCACATATTCTATCAGAGGAGTATTTTTTACTACCAATCCAGACAAGTTGAGTTTTTGATATATTTTTTTTGAGACCAGAAATTTGATAAAAGTTATTTAATTCTCTAATTGCTTCTCTGAGTGACCTCTCACTGCCATCCAATATTATAAGGGTGTCATCCGCATACTGTGATAACAAGAATTCTGAATTATCTATGTTAATTCCATTTATACCTTTATTATTTTTTAATTTGAGAGCTAGAACTTCAGCACATAGTAAAAAGATATACGATGAGATTGAATCACTCTGACGACAACCGCGCCCTAGTGTAAAAAAGTTGGATAAGTGACCTGCTTGTGATACAGGAGAGGAGATGTTTTGTTTAAAAACTGATATCCATTTTCAATTTTATTTACATAATTTCTATTCTCAAGATTAAGAAAGCAACTTGTTGGTTTCTCTCTTTCACAGGTCCATTTAGCTCTTGATCTTACTAGACTCCCCATGAGTTTGTGATTTCTAATATTTTCTAATTCTTTCTTTTTTAAGTTAATTGTTTGAATGTTTCTTCATACTTTTCCTCCAGGTGTTTTATTTGGTTTATTAAAGTTCTCTCCTTTTCATTATTTTTCTTTTTGGCATAGTTGGAATATGATATACATTTGCCCCTGATTTCCATTAATAGTGTTTCCAGAAAGAGTTGATCTTTCACAGTGAATTGAATTCATCATTTGGAATTTTGTCAATGGATGCATTGTTATATACAGGTACTGCATAATTTTTTTTTATTTCTTGTATTTGTATTTTTTTATTAATGACATCTAGGAATTCCTTATCATATAAAAGTGAATTGTTAAACTTCCATAAACCTTTCCCATGTGTGAATTAATTAAATTTTAAACTAAGGAGAACTGGTGAATGGTCTGACTTATAACTTGCTAAAATTTCACTTTCTTGTGACATACACAATAGGGTATTTGATATTAAAAAAAATCTAATCTTGCTTGTTTTAACGGGGTTGGTTTACGCCATGTATATCGTTTCTTGTCTGGGTGAGTTTCTCTAAAAATATCAATAAGATTGAATTGATTTATTTTTTCTATTACCTTATCTCTTGCTTTAGGATTGTTACGATGAAGATAATTGTAATAATCTATATCAGGATCCATAATAAGATGAAAATCGCCAACAACTATAATGTCTTTATTTCTTACTTCATTTATGATTTCAAAGAGTTCTTCGTAAAAAAGGGGTGTGTCCTCAATTGGACCATACACTGTAACCAGACTTAAACGATGGTTTTGAATGCTGAGATCTAGTATCACAAAATTTCCAGAATCATTTATGATTTTCTTATGTACTTTATATTCAAAATTGTTATTGAAAAAAAATTGCTACTCCTCTGGACTTTGATGTAAACGTCATTGCCCCATTCATTTTGAATACTATCTTCCATATCGCAGGTAAAATGAGTGTCTTGTAAACATAAAATATTGCATTGGGTTTGTCGAAAATATTGAAAGACATCTTTTCTTTTCTTAAATTCATGCAGACCCTGACAGTTGGCAGATATAATTTTTACCGATGACATGTTACAGAAAAAGTTTGCTGACCTTGTATGACTCGCTGGAAGTACAACGACCCGGTCATACTATACTCTTGTCCAGTAGTTATTCTAGTCTGAGAATGATACATGATTAAGAAGGGAAAAAATAAAGAGGGGGAAAGAAAAGGAGTGCTCATTTGCTGGGTTTAAAGTGAAAGGCACGTGGTGATGTTTAGTGAACTTGGTTGAGAGAAAATGTGTATATCGGATATGCCGACACGTTACTAAAATTAGAGTGATTAATGGTAGGCATAAGTATTTCCGGAATGAGAGTAATAGGCATGGTTAGGATAGAGAGTTGGCATTTGAATTAATTATTGGGATGTTTTCATATGTTTAACAATTTATTTAAAGTTATTTCTTTTCAAAATAGGTCAAGTGTAATACTGACAGTGTCCTTAATAGTTTTTCAGTGTTTGCGAGGAAACTTCAATTATTTTTCGGAGTCACTTGGATCATCTAGTTTATTCACAAGATCACTGACCAAGTTTTCCATGATGAAAAAACGGGCTGGGCCAATATGCGAGTGTCCCATCCATCGTGTGACAACAATTGCAACGTCGTTGATCCGACTGCCGTGGAAATACCTCAGCAGTCTCCGTCCTGCCCCATGTTCAAGATCGTCGTGGTAGTTTTCGATGATTTTCCCACTTTGGTTGCGAAACCTGTATACCAGGATTCTGCTGTCGCAACTTGCAGCATATGGGTCTATTGATGCTTTTTTGTGGAATGAATATTAGCACCAATCGCCATAAATTCAGATCGGTCTTTCTGCACCGAGTCTGTAGAAACGACAAGAACATCGTCCAGGGACTGATATTCCTCAGCGGAAATTTGCAATTTCCTCATATTTTGAACCGTTTGGCATTATTATCTCGTTTCTATGGACTTTAACATTAATGCTCTGCTTGCGAAATGAATCCGCTTTATCAAAAAGTTTATTTCTAGCGGAGGTAAAGGGCGTGGGCAGTTGGGGAGTAATGAAGAAGGGCAAACGTTGTTTCGCAATTTTTTTGAGCCTCTGAGCGTTAAGAATCTAATTTTTTTTATTGCGGTCCAACAACTTGGCGGTTATTGTGACCAGTTTGTTGTTGAACTGTGGACGGACTCCGTTTCTGTGGATACGAACGAACTCAACATCGACACCCAGTGATTGTTTTATAACATTGGGCATCGTTGTGGCCAAGTCCTCTTGTTGGGTATAGAGATAGTTGTGAATCAATATATTGTCTTTCATCGATCTCGAGCATCATCCATGTGTGACAGTTTTTTGTCCATTCTAATAACAACCGACCGCAGCAGATCAAGTTCACGCCTAAGTTGAGCATTTTCAGAGCGCAAGGTTGTAATTTCGTTGTAATTACACTCGGCTTGGTCCGATACGGTTTTTAAAGTGTCACATAACGGACCCTGGTCACACTCTGCCGAATTTTCGGTTTGCTTGATTTTGGGTGAACTGTTGTCAGAATTTTTTTGGCTTGTCCTTTGTTTTGGGTTTTCATGTTTCAAACAAATCCAAATTGAAATTCCTAATTATGTTCAGGATATTTCAATACTATCTGACACACAACAAGTCGAAATAGAATCCCACTTCGTATAAAAGAAAAACACCTCAATAGACCAAAATCACCAGCACCGATAATTTACGTGGTCATGGCCTCTGGTATCACGTGACTTTCAGATGGCAACATATCTTTATCAAAAACAGAGACCAACGACAAGACCGATTTAAAATGAACAAAAGATTGTGAAACACTTATGCCCCCTGGGCCTCCCTGGGAAACATCTGCGAAGAAAATGAACGGAAACTGCCAATAATGGAATTTTTCTGAGTCCAAGGCCAATAACTATGTCAGAAAATGCTTTATCGTACCCATAATCAAACTTGACCAAGATATTATTAAGATAAATCTGAATACCAAATTTCATTTCAGTAAGTGCAACCTCTACAAAAAAAAACATGAACGGAAACTGCAAATAATTAGAATGTTCTAAGTCCAAGGCCCATAACTCTGTCGAAAATGGCTCGATCGTACCCTTAATCGAAATTGATCTAGATATTATCAGGATCATGGGGTACATTGTCAATAATAACACTTTAACTTCTGTACTACTTTTAAGCTGTAATATTTATAAAATAATATTTATATTACAGGTCTACTAAAATGTGTACCAAGATTATGTATAGAGCATATGTGATTTTGCAGACAAATGTACATACCATATGCAATTGCTACGTGAAATCCAGCCACATAGAGAAGACAATGATAGCAGTTCATGTTTCGGTATAACACTGTACTGTTCACACTGACAGTCTAAAACCTAAACAACCAGGAAGGTTCTGAATCAACCTGTACTTTTACTGTATGGAGTGTCATTAATGTAATTAAAATAGCCGTTGTTTGTAAAGCAAGTATGTTATAATGATTTTATTTTTCCATTTTCCATGGTTATTGTGCGTACCTGATCAACAACGTACTCCTTTTCAAGCATTTATTTTAATGTGAAATAAAAAAAAAATCAAAATGTCACCGTAACAGCTAAAATAATAACAGTAAGAACAATGTTTGCCATGAACAAGGTTACATCAAGGAAATTTCTACTCTTGAACTCTAGGGATATTATATATTTTTTTAGTTTGAACGCTTAAACAGTTTTGTTGTTTCTTTTGATCTGTTTATTGCAGGTAATAAAGACGTGTTTCTCCTTTAAAAATGCACCTTGAGCTGTTACTTCATATAGCTCTGTAATTATATGGTTCAGCTCATATCTGTTCGAATACGTAACTCCTTTTAACCTTTCATTGTAAAAAAAATGACATAGTGTCCGGATTTTGTTCATATTGTTGTAAAGTTCAGGGGCGGTAATTGAGAGTTGTCCTTGTAACACATAGTTGTTCAGCAGTGATTGATAAATCACAGCTCGATACATATAGCGATAATCCCACAAACCCTCCTCTTGACGATTGACTGCACTAAAAATATAAGTGTGCATACATTCATTAGATTCGTTATACGCTAAGAAAACTGTTTTCTTGTCGACTCAAATATATTAAACTTAAATGATGGTTCACTTTCAATACTGCTCATCCTTATGTGAATTAGTTTCATTTTCAAAAATGAATTCAAATACTTGCCATACTGGAATTGAGGGATATATATATATATATATATATATATATATATATATATATATATATATATATATATATATATATATATATATATATAATTAACATTGACCTGTAAAATATTTCCAAGAGTTGAGGTAAAAGGTATACGTGTTTTTTATTGTAGAAAAGTCCAGCAAAAGTCATGACATATAATTCATAAGATTCATAAGAATGAGTCTTTGCACATATGAAAATAGTGCAACAATTAATATTAAATGTCAATGACCACATTATGCAAAATCAACCATATGACTTACATGTGGAAACATTAATACAAATTAAAAAGTATAGAAACCACATAAAATATAAATGGTTATAATCAAAGAGGGAGATTAACTTAAGTGGGGAGAATTAATTTTATTGGTATACAGCATCACTTGACCATGATAAGGTACACACATGACGAAGGGGCACTCTTAAACATGGGATCTTATTTGCATAGTTTTAGACTACATGTACTCAATTTAAATTCATGATTTAGTTCAAAAGATATGTTCTAATAAAGGCGTAAAAGATTTTTAGTCCTGGCTTTCACTAATGAAAAGTTTAAACAAATAAAATTATTGAAATTTATAACGTAAAAGCACTCACAACATTACTGCACATTAATTGTCATATAAAAAACCCTCAATCAGAATCACAATTTATGCAATGACATAAATCCCGGTGTGAATTACAATAAGAATATGTATTTATAAACTTACAACTTATTTCATTTAGTTATCATAGGCATTGTGCAGATTAACAACTTTTTTCTTAAGTCGTGAAATTTTTAATTCATGCGGAAGCAAACTCATGTACACACAGCCGAGAGTAAACTTACAACCGGTCATGTATTTAAAAGCATTGAAAGAAAAGAGACATGTTTTTGAATAACTTTTAGAAAAGATATATTACACTAATATTATGTTATACAATGTAATTAAATCAATATCAGAAGTCAATGAGACCTGAAGATATACTCAAGTTACTGGACATTGGATTTTTTCTACTACCTAGGGGCATAACTCTGTTGAACATTGCTCAATCACACCCAAAATCAAACTTGACCTGGATATTATTATGATAAATCTGATAAAAAATAATAATGATAAATGTGCAACCTGTACGAAAAAAAATGAACGGAAACTGTTTGTGGACCGACCAATCGACAGAGATACAGACGGACAGCAGCAAAGCAATATGCCCTCCCTTCATTAAATTGGGGGCATAATAAATAGTAAGAAACGATGCACAAGCGCTTTCTATTTCCATATACAATACTTTATTGTTACGGGGTTCGTTTGGTTTGAAGGAAAGCAAGTTGTTTATGAATTTATTGGAAGTCGATCAAAATGGCAAAGTGCGTCAGCACAGGATCAAATGAAATGTATAAAAATAGAAGTCTTAAGTTAAAAGTTGCAGCCTTATTCAGGTAAATTGACCATGTCTTACGCAGGACGTAATAACGTGTTCCTTTTTTCAGGAAACATCAACTCTTATTGAGAGCTGAACAAAGCAATGAATCTCACAAATCAAAATAATCAGCGTTTATTAAAGCGACATCTATTCAATATCACAAGTTACACAACTAAAAGATGATAATAACAAAATTACATCTGCATTGATAATTAGAACCGTTTTAATAAGAGCTTGGACTTTGGGCAGTACGTGACAAACTCCGATTTGATGAAGGCGGGGTCTACTTATGGTTAACTGTCCAGTCATTGGCTAATAGATATGAATACATTGAATGCACTGACACTTGTCCGACTTCATCTAGGGATGTATATTTCGTTGAAACAGCGCCAATTTCACTCAACAGAGAAGATCTTGGCAAACAACTTCCCGGTTTTGACAGTCAATGAATATTAATGAGCTTCTCTTAGCGAATTAAAAGAAAGGGGGTCGATATTTGAAAGCTTGTTTTGATGAGGAAACTAGATAGTAACATCCCACCGAAAGTCGAAGCTCTTGTTAAAACGGTTCTAATGTCCCTTCAATATTGTTCATATAAAAATGCCATCACATAACACACGCCTTTTATAGATTTGTCCCGAATCGCGAAAACAAAGTCACATAAAATGTGCAATATTCGCTAAATTGTCACTCGATCTCTGTCTATCCTGTTTCAGATACGCGTCGTTTACGAACGACAATTCCATTTCACTTGGCAGATACATCACAACAGCTCGTCATTTCCATATTGCACTGTACAGCGGCATCATCACGCAGGTAGACACCATCCGTCTGACATCATACGTCCCTGGCGGAGGAACGGAAGTTTCAAGTTAATCTACAAGGGGTAGCAACATCCATGGAAATAGCAGGTATTAAAGTGTCAGTGTTATTGTTCTTGTCGCTTAATAATCCGGTTACTGACAGCTTGTCTTTCTTGGGATTGAATACAGGCATAGGCCGAGTGCGGCGCCGGGTAGTACAGTCCTCCTCTATCCGTAGCTTTGGTTTCCCTAAATCGGCGTGCACAGGGTTTTTTTTTGTCATGGCCATCCGATATCAAGTTTGCAAATGACAGTCAGTTTGGATTGATCGGCTCTATCTTTTGCTACTCCCGATACGTGATACAATTAACAACTTCAAAACGTTTCGGGGGTCGGCATTGTCTTTGAAACCGAGTAATCGCTCCGCGAGGAAGCTTTAGATCTTTTTAATCTGTAGCGTTGGCAACACTGAAGGTCTCTGCGTTGTCACCAGTGTATTGCACTGTAACAGGGTCAATAATTCTGTCCGAAACATACGGAGAGTCATTTGTGACTTCTTTACAATAGACTTCACCATTATTTTTCTTGTCGTTACTTTCACTTGTTATTTTTTACGGCAAATGCAAGTATTTAACCTATCAACATGAACTACCAGTCGATCCTTGTCTCTTCTAATTTGATATGTCCCTGAATTTCTTCAGCACCATATACCGCCCTGTTTACCATCTCTTAAACTTTGGTGAGATGCCTTTGGTTCTCTTTGGGGTATACAGCAAAACTTTGCTGCCAATGTCAACAGAACAGTCTTGAATCGTATTTCAGTTTTTGTCGTTTCAAAGCGTCTGACAAATTATTTCTTGCTATTTTATGTCCCACTGCCAAGAAATCTTCTAGTTCATTGGTGTATTCTTCAGTTGATCTCTTCTGATGAGCGGGTAAACCTGGTACTAGTTCTACTGGCAGTAAAACTTCCCGTCCAAAAATTAAATAGCTAGGGGTAAATCTGGAACTCTCGTTGTCTGCAGATCTGTATGCTATGCACACCAGCTGAAGGTTTTCATCCCAGTTCCTCCGATTTGAATCGATGTACATTGACAACATATTTTCAAGTGCGCGGTTCATGTGCTCCACCATGCCATCAGATCGCGGATGGTATGGGGTCGTGTGAGTCTTGTTGATTCTCAGTATATCGCACAGCTGTTTGAAAAATCTTGATTGGAACTGGCGTCCTTGGTCAGTATGAAGAGTTCTAGGTGCGACATATTTGGTGATGTAATTATCTATAAAGATTTGTGCTACCGTCTTGGCCTCCATGTCCAGAAGTGGAATAGCTTAAGCCCATTTGGTGAAATAGTCTTGAATTACTAAAGTGTATCTATTCCCTCTGTTTGATGTAGGAACGAAACCTAAAATGTCCATCACAACTCTTTTTTCTGAATCTCCTGCTCCGGTAACTTGCATAGGCGCACGTGAAGTTTTACCGCATTTCCTTCTTTTGGCGCAATCATGATAGGATGCACACATCTTCTAACATCTTTGTCCATACCAGACCAGTAGAAGCTTTGCTTTATTTTTGCAAGAGTCTTCTGAATACCAAGATATCCTCCTGGTGGCACACTATGGCATTGCCTTTGAATGGAATTTGGTACCGTAACTTGTTCTTTCTCCAATTTTACTTTGTTTTTAAACAATTTTCGGTACAATATATCACCTCTTACCGACAACTGGACGAACTGAGCCCAGTACACTTTCAACCTTGTGCTGCGTGTGGATATTGTGTCCCAACCTGGCCTATGTGCGTTATATAACCACTCTATTAAATCAGCAATCTCTGGATAGTCTGAATGTTGCTTTTGCAAATCTTTTAAATGCGTTGCAATGGTAATGGCTGCTACAGGTTTTTTCTCAGCTAAGTTCCTTATAACGGCTTCATGGTCAATTCTCGATAGCGCGTCAGCATTTCGGTTTATACTTCCAGCTCGGTGACAAATCTCAGTGATATTCTGATAATGTATCTAGCCATCGGGCTCTAATTGTCCTTCCGGTTTTTTGAAGCTCGTCATCCCTTTCAAGGCACTATGATTAATGCGCAAAACGAAACGTCTGTCATAAAGATAGGGTTTTTACGTCTTGATAAAATGTGCAATCGCTAAAAATTCTCTTGTAGTAATGCTGTATCTTCTTTCTGCTTTGGTTAAGGAAATACTTCCATAGGAAATGACTCGTTCAGCACCATCCTTAATTTGACTTAACACTGCGCCGATACCGCTACCACAGGTATCCGTGTCTAAGACAATTTTTTTAGAAGTCCGGTGATGCTAGAACAGGTGATATAACAAGCAATGTTTTCTGGTCTTGGAAAGCTGTTCCCAATCGGTACTCTAAACAAATGCGTAAGACTATGCAAAGGATTGGTAATAGCGGCAAATCCCTTCACGAATCTCCCATAGTAAGACCATAAACCCAGAAAACTGAGTAAGTCACTCACATTGGTTGGCGTTAGCCACGATCCTATACACTTTACTTTCAGTGAATCTGTTTCGACTTCATTTTACGTTATGAAGACTGCATTACTGTAGATTCCTTATTTTACGCGAGTTCTTAATTTTGTGATCAAATCGTAAAAATATAAATTCGCGAGCACCGAATTGTTAGCATAGTTTCATTTAGTTTACATATGTCCGAAAAATAAAAGCGAGATTTTAAAATCCGCGAGATGTTCTTCTCGCGATTTTACGCGGATATTAATTGCTCGCGTTTAATTAGGAATCTACAGTACTTACTTCTCAGGCAAAGTCTTGCATTTTAAAGTCTGTTGAATACTGATTCAAGTCTTTCCAGGTGTTGCTCAGAAGTAGAACTGAATACGATGATATCGTCAAGGTAGATCAAACATATGCCCCATCTCAGGCCAACACAGACGGTCTACATAAGTCGGTCAAATGTTCCTGCCGCATTCCATAAGCCAAAGGGCATAGCATTGAACTCAAAAAGTCATTTGTGAGACGTAAAGGTAGTCTTCTGTTTGTCACTCTCAACAAGTTTTATCTGCCAATTACCGCTTATCATATCCTAAGTGGAAAACCATGTGGAACCGCCTACGTCAGCCTACTGCCGATCTGGGTGTCAATTTCTTTCTTCAAATGGAAAGGTGCGCGTCTTGGCTCTTGGCGTTTTGGCTGTGCATCTCCGATTTCAATTGTATGTGACCTTGATCAGCACCTTTCTCAGAAAAAAAGATTTACATGCTTAAACAGAAATGAACTTGCTCACTTTCTTTGTTCTGGTGAAAGACCACCAGTATTGTCAAATAGGGTTTGAATGTTGTCAGGTAACTTTGTGTTTTCTGTAGACTTCCCGCTGTCTGCAGGTATTGTGGTTCTTATTGGCTCAAATATTCCGGCAATGGTTCCTTTATACACCACTAAGGGATATTTATTGAGATTCATCACCCTCAAAGGAACAGTGTTGCTATGATCTGTGGATACAATTGATCTACTCATTATCGACTTTGTCTTCTGGCTGAATTTCTGGCATAGCTCTACGATTCCATACAGTGAGAGTGGCCTTTTGCATTCTGAGGGTATCTCTTGACCAAAGATGATGCGTTCGCTTCTGCCTGGTATTACTAAAGTTTCTTGGATAGAAACCCTGCAACATTGCACATTTTGCTCCATGAGTACGCCGACAATTTCATCTTCAAAACTTGGGGTCTTTGACTTGAGGTTCAGAGTACATTCGTGTTCGACCATGAAATCAAGCCCTAATATACCAGGTCCTCTTATCGCTGCGACAACCGCTTCGTGTTTGTTCATTTTTCGTCTTCCTTTAAATTCAAACACTGATGATCCTTTGGTCTTCAATGTTTTACCATCTGCTAAGGTGAGTCATAAGAATGCCGGTTGTAAGATCGGTTGATTTGTTGATAGTATAGCATTATTTGTTTCGTAAGATACTATCGTTACTGAAGACCCGGAGTCGGCAATGAAATTGGCATCCTTTCCGTTAACATTTATTGGAATGTTGGAGTCAATTGTTGTCATGCATCTACTCCTCCCCTGGCGAGAAGTTCTGTGCAATCTTCATCATTTCTTGTTGCTTTTGTGTTTTAAGAGTTATCTTTCATTTCATTTCGTTTGGAGTTATTGCCCTTGTAAAGAACTTTCGTCAACCATGTTTCTGTGTTTTTAGTCCGAGGCAATTGTGGCCTACCACAGTGTAAGTTAAATGTTTTTATTTGTCTTATGCATTGTGTAAATGTTTATATATGAATGTAGGTTATCTTCTGATTCAACCCTTTGTATGCATAGTGTCTTATTTCTGCAAAATAACTGTTAAATGTTTTCATACACATGTACTACACGTGGTTGATAGGTCAACTTTTGATCATTGCAATTTAGGAAAGTTTTTTTTACTTATAAATTCTTTCTTCCATTTTTTGTAAGTGATTGAACTGTTATCTATAGATAATTTAGCGAGATATTTCTAGGAAATTTGTATTATTTACACACTACCCCTATTTGTTCTAAAAAAGTATGGAACACTGTTCATGTCATAAATCATTTTATTTGTACTTTAATGTCACATTGCTGTCATTGTATTTTTTCAGCTTGTTACCTTGCTTTTACGCAATAAAGGTTAAACTACTGTCTCCGGGACAGCACAGCTGGCGTTCATCATTTATCTTCTCTGGTGCCACTCGCTACGGATATTCTCGGCTAAAGTGTCCTTTTTGATTGATTCATTTCTTATTGTCCGTCTGCAAACTCCACCCGGATTTCCTCGCCAATTCCATTGCGTTTGCGTCTGAATAAGTTGTTTTAATTGCTGAATTTCAGACCTACGTTCCCTGATTATGTGAAATGAAAAATGACAATATCAAATTGTCAACCATCTCAAAAATCCATAAAGCGAAATACGAATGTAGAGCACAGCAAAATGGACCCCTAAAAAGATAGAGGTGGGATCAGTTGCCTAGGAGGAGTAAGCATCCCCTGCCGACTGGTCACACCCGCCGTGTGCTCATTGTCAAGATTATGAAAAACAGAAGAAACCGTAGTCAGTTCGGTGTATAAATAATGGTCAAACAAGTATGAAAAACGTTAGTCAGCATGTGTCCTAATGAAACATTGTACTTGCTGACAATGTCATTGTATCGACCATAGAACTTGCGAAAAGATGATTTTAATCGAGGTTCTTGATATTCTGGTTCCAACAACTTGTTTTCAAGTAGCATGCTTCGTTTAATAAATTGTTTGTACGCAGCACAGTTAAGGCTGTCAATAAATTCCGTTCAGACAAAAAGTACGGGAAATGTGCATTATGACATCACAGAATATTGTAAACCTCGAAAGTACTAATTAATTCATTTATTAGCAAAATTAATTTATACTATTCTTTTAATTAAGAACAACGAATGCTATTACTTACAATTTCGATGTCTGTTATATCGTACACACTGAAAAATAAGCGAGAGGTCGTTCTCGCTGTACTACAAAATATGACGTCATATGCTTCAAAACGACGCATTAAGTTAAGTCATTGAAGGCTATCATGCGGTATTTGAGCGATGAAAAATAAATTCCATAGATTAACGGAAAATTATAAATGAATATTTTTGTTTAACATTATTATTAGTAGAATGCTACCTATATAGTCTTATTTTCAATTTGTTATAATTGAATCGTAAATGTAAACATCGTATTAAGGTAAGGTTTGCGGTTACAGGGAGATAACTCACACATTTTCATTGTGACGTAACACCAAGTACCCTTTATTTCAGCTATGACGTCAAAATTTATATGACGTCATAAGTGATTTCAGGTTTTTTTTTAATTTCGCGGGGTTTTGTAGTTTCAATGAAAGAATAACAGGACACAAGTATTTTATCAATTTTCACAAAAATGAAGTCCGCATCATATGGTGTTGAATAGTGTTTTAGGAACATCAGATTACACATATTCTAAGATGCATTTTTCCTGAAATCGGTGGACCTGAAAAGGTTTCAAATAAGATGTTTTCGTTAACATAATGGTAGTCCAAAATTAAGATTTTTGTTGTATTTTATTCTATTTTTAGATAGTTCATTAGAAATTAATTAAAATGAATCATGATATAAATAGTGACATTATTTTCGAACATTTTAGCATAAATAACCCCCAAAATAGTCACATATAAATTGTACATTTTTTCACTAAATTGTTTTTATTTCATCAACATGAAAATTGAAAATCATGCACTTTGACCTATTGTAGTTATAAAACGGGACGGGCAATATCATTTGAATTTCATGAGTAAAACGACTTTAGTGTAGTGAACAAAACGGTATGTAACTTTGGTACAATTCCTAAAAAATGCAAGCCGCAAACCTTACCTTAAGAGGCAACCTCGGTTTTGTATAAAATATCGTATATTTTAAAGCTGGGTGCCTAAATAAATCAATTTATTGCAAGGGCATGCACTTATCTGATCACGACAAACTTTTACATGTAAATTTGAAATATGCTATGTAATTTTAAAACTTTTAAGATCCTTGTGAAATCTCACAAATTAATTATTTTTTAATGAAATTAACACTGTTCAACATATGCATTATAAATTATGTTTTTTTCTAACAAATAATATTATCTTACAAAGTTCACAGCATTTTTTAAAATCTACTATATAACATCAACTTATTTTATAATTCAGTTGTGAATTTTGACATGATTATGCCCTTGCAATATTCACATTTTTAAATGACCTCAAAACCACAAATACATCTGCTTGTACCATGCGACTGCCATATCACGTGATCACTATGAACATAAAATATTGTCCTATTATATATATATTTCAGAAATATATTGCATTTGAGCGACTGTTAATGATTTTAAAAAGGACATGTCCGATGAACTAAAGTATACGTGTTTTCATTACAAAAATTCGCCGATATTTTTATTGACCGCCTTAACTGTACTGCGTATGTAGAGCATGCCATTGCATAACGAATAAGCTGAGAGACATAAACCCCATAAGCATGTAATGATGATATATTACTACATAAGTAAGGAAAGTTGACGATGGAAAAATTAAAATCATCACGTTTATCATATAGTTTTGTTGTTAGGTTACCATTATTGTCTTTTTCTAGTAAAATATCCAGATATAAAACAGATGTTTCGGAATTTGTGGTATCTTTTATTTCAAACTAACTGGGATATATATTGAGTCAACATAAGAGTGAAAGTAACAGTTGTTAATGGATAAAACATCATCAATATATCTAAATGTGGAGTTGAAGGCCACAGCAAGAGCTTTATTCTTCTCTCTCTACTTTCATCTTGTTTACACATGGATTTTATATCAACATCTCGAACCACCTTAATCAATTTTCCTGTTCTCATTTCTTCAGTTTTCATGCAAGCATCGAGTTCCACAGCAATCTGTAATGTTTCGTCATAGGAATCTGGTCGTGCGCGCAGAATTTTAAGACGAACTGCAGATTCTCACAAAGAGTTTAGGAAACTGTCTTTAGCTAACGTATCGATAACTTCTTCTGTTGCTCTAAGAATCGCAAAGTTAACCAACCTTCTAATCGCCTGTTTTAGTTCCAACAGCGATTCACCAGGTTTTCTCTGTCTTCTCCTCAGTTCAGACTTGTAAAGTTTCTCAATATTTGGCGGTGCAAAGCGTTTTTCCAAGGCACTGAGTAACTCATTGTAGTTTGTTTTCTTTTCCGTTCTTAAATTACTCAGAACTTGCTGTGCTGCACCGCGGAGACTTACTGCGAGGAAAGGACATTTTTAGGTCACCTGAGTCACTAAGGTGACCTATTGCAATTGGTCTTCGTCCGTCGTTGTCATCATGCGGAATGCGTCGTGCGTTAACAATTTTACATGTTTAACTTTTTCATGAATACTACGAGGCCGATTGTTACGATTTTTGGTGTAAAACATCTCTTTGTTAATATTAATCTAAATTGTGAAATTTATAGCTGTTAATATAAATCTAAATTGTGAAATTTATGGCTCTATCACCCCAGGGGTGTTGCTTAAACGCGGAACGGAACGAAAAACGGAAAATATAACATCAAGATTATTGCTCAAATAGATTTAGACTTGAAAGAACCGATTTATTTTGAATCATTTGTTCAAACCTAAATAATGATTATTAGCACATAGTTGTTTTTATTGATATCCTTATGAATGTGAATCAACTATTAATAGCAATACATTCAATTTTTTAAAAGTAAATCGGCTATAACTTTGAACTTTATTTCTTACATGGTATTGCTGTCCTAAAAGTGTAGCGTAGTAGATAAAGCATTTGGCATTTTGTGCGTTTCTATGAATATTATTTAATTTCGAATATGATGAATTCGATATAACCAATATACAGTGTACATGTATAATATCATCATGATAAAAAACACGACTGACGACATCCATGATTATCTTTATGAGGTCTTGCTGCATCATCTGTTTTTTAATCTGTCTCACTCCTCAGCTATTAAAATTAATATCTTTAAATCGAAAACAGCATCATTTAATAGGCCCAATAATGTTGTTGATGTGTCATGTTGTAAAATTTGAATTTCACAGGTGGCAGTGAATACAAAATTTACATGGCATCTTGTTAATTTTATATCTACTGCCACACAGTAAACACCCACCCCCGGAGCGCCACAGGCAATGACTCTCCTAAAATCAGCGTTTATTTAGACAATAATCAGGTAACAAACATAAAGCGACATCTATACAAATTTCACAATTTACACAGTTGAAGGACGATGATAACAAAATTACATCTACATTAATAATAAAAGTATCTTCAATATTGTTCATAAAATGGAAATTCCATAACTACAATGTATATAAACATTGTACGCTTTAATTTTTCTAGATATGTTAATATGTAGCATGTATGCCTGCATGGTTAGCATGGATTCCCATAGTGTTGCGTTGCAAGGTTCAAATACTTAAAACAAAAGTGAAAAAAACGATTGTATGTTTGGTGAAGGTATTTTATTTGCAGATGATAAATCACATTTTAGTTCACCTGAGTCACTCAAGGGGTTCAGGCTGAAGGATGGGTCAACATAGCTATATAGTGCAATGTAAGTTTTAAAAATCGCTTTCTCTACTCCCACACATATTCAAGGAAAACTTAAGCCATAATTTTGTAGACAAGGAAGCCGTCTACCAAAATTGTAAATTTCATGTTCCTCGGGTTTTAATTCTTGGGCGATGTGGGTGCCAATGTGGTAATATAATGTAAATGCATTTAAAGGGGCATGGTCACGATTTTAGTCAAAAATTATTTTACCGATTTTAATATTTACAACGCTTCATTTTTAGTAGGCAAACAAAGTTTGCGTGTCATTCGTTGAGTTTTAAGAGAGTTACATAGCTTACAATTCTTTGCTATGTAAACAAAGCTTTTGTTTACATTCTGAATGTTGAAGTGAAAATTCCAGTTTTAGACCTAAGGATGAATGAATTAAACGTTAGGAACTGCATATTTATGCTTAAAATGAATAAGAAGGAAGACACATCAACTTGAGAGAGATTTTATACTGGTATATTTAACCGATGTAAACAAAAACAAGGCACGAGCCTTTATTTACATGACAACGAATTGTGAGCCATGTATCTTGCTTATTACTCTACGACTGACTCTCAATTTTCATTTGATCATTAGAAATGCATTCCTAAAGCCTTGTAAATAATAAAAACAGAAAATAGAATTGGACCAAAATCGTGACCATGCCTCTTTTAAAAAAAATCGTCTTTTGTACTTCTGCTGATACTGAATGAAAACTGTCTACATATTAAGAAAGAAAATAATTATTTTACCAAAATAATACATTTAATGTCCCCCAAGGTAGGGCTTTTGAATCTAGGGCGGGACCAAACCAGTCATATAGGGTTGGGGTTCTTACTACAGGGTGTGGCCAAAATGATTATGTAGTGTTAATGTACACAATGTTTTAAATATGTTTTACGACACAGACTTCGAACTGACTGCATATTTAGAAATTAAAAAAAAACATTTCGTGTAAGGCAAGGGTTATGGCTGGCGGCAGGGGGTGTATATTCGTCTTATTATTTTATTCTGCTCTTGAATTTCAATGAAAGGAATTAGTAAATTCACATATTTAGAAAAGAGAAAGAATGAAGCTGTCTATCAAAGTTATAAAGATATTGTTAAAGCATTTAAAAAGATTTTGGTGGTGGGCGGGGTAAAAGCAGTTGATTGAGTTATCTTCCTTTGCTTGTTCTTAATGGCGTTATCTTCCCTTGCTTGTTCATATTTAGTAATTATTAATTAAAAGTAATGTAATTAGGAAGTTGTATGATTAAAAGAGTTATACAAGTATTTTATTTTTTTTTAAACAAAAAGCCGATTTTGTTTTTTAACTTTCTTAGTAAACACATGGACGTGTTAAAAGAAATGAAAGTAATAATTGGCTAGCCAAAATTACTGATAAGCGGTACTTGGAAAACTAATTTTGTAATAAATGCCTGATGGTGATGTAGAACAGTGATTGCATATCGAAAAACTGAAGTATGTGAAGTAAGTAGAATGATAGATATTAATGTGGGTTTCTTTCGTTTAAATACCCCACGAAAAGATTTTGTTTTGTCCTTGGGAATAGGGGAAGGGGGGTTGTTTTAAATAAAACATATATACTAGCCATCTTGTTTTAGTTTATCTATGAAAACATATACACATAAACCTATCTTGAAAGTTAACAAATATGGGAAAAGTATTTTTCTATGAGAATATGCACTTTTTCAATATAAGGTCATGCAATCTATTATGATCTTTAAAATTTTAGCCACCGTAATAGGTTTCATAACCCTTTTTGAAAGATTTAAGACAGAGAGGTGGTCTTTATTACAATATTTAAATATTATTTTTTACTCCATAATGAAACTCCATTTGATGCATGTATGAGATTCCTCGAAAGGTCTATGTATCGGCTATGGTACTCGGGTGACCGTTAAGGCCTCTTGGCCTCTTGTTGTCTACGTAACTCTCAGAAAATAAGAATTGTTTTTTCAATTAAAAAAAATTATCAGGTTGTCCCTCAAACGCACCTTTTATTTGTAGTTTATAATGGTGCTATTTTAACAAGAGAAGCAGTTATAAATATGTATAGACACCTGTTGTCAATGTTAAATTTAGATGACAGAAAATACTTTCAGAATTGATGCCTTCTGCTGCAGCGGTAGGTATCGGTAGTTATTTATTTTCATTAATTATTATTTTATTCATAGATACTTAACTGGATCAAACAAAAAAATACAGTGACTGAAAATAACAAATACATGGTAATAACAATTATTTTTAGCATAAATTAATATCATCAAAAGTCGGTGATATCAAAATTTTAATAAATATTTTTTGCATGGATCTTCTTTCAAATCCAAAGGAAAATTATCTGTTCTCGAAAACATTTTGGACGTATAAATCGGTCTCTGAGCTTTGATTATATGTGTTAAATCAAGATACTCATCATTCGTAGATGATCAAATTGCCCGTCTATTTTCTTCATTATAATTATTAATTGGTATACAGTCTATTTTTTTTTTCACTGATATAAGGACGTGCACACCGTACGCTCTATCAGACCGCCAATGTCATTTCAGCGTGAACTGAAATACAGTTTGCATTTATTCATTTCTTCCCTTTAGATAAGCAATTTAAGTGTAAGTTAAAGTAGGTCATATATATTGTAAGATACTATAATATTTACCGGCTCTTTAAAAACAAGGAAGTATTTGACTATTGAGCCGAATAGACAAACCAGAGTTGATTCTTTCATGACCATGAATCATGCAATATTTTACGACTGATAACAAATCAGCAATATTGAATGAACAGGAAGAAAGAGTTTTTTATTTTAACCCAATAATTGATAGATCTTTAGTGTAAGGGGAAGTGTATAGTTTATAACGTAATTAAAATGTTCATATTTAATGGTAATAAGCTTGACGAAAAACTTCATTATATTTGTATTTGGATACGTGATCTTCAAATAGGCGAGTAATATAGTTGTGCTTTTTTACATAAACAGACGTTCATAATAAAGCTGATCAAATAATGTAATATTGATGATTTTCACTTTAAATGTTACTGCATTTTTTTTATGAGATCGTGTGTTTGCAATAATAAACAGTATCCTACATTACTGATTGAAAGCAATCTGTTGCCTTTACTGTTTTGCGTTTTTCCTTTTCGAAAAATGGATATCCCGATTATCCGGCTATGCGGTAAAAGCGTCGTTTGATCCAATGTTCAAATTAGAAACAATCTTAAGAAACATAGTTTAACAAATAGTCGATATATATTAGAGTATTTTTAATGCGAAATCAGCAATGAAAATCTAAGAGTTTGTATGTTGTCTAAAAGTTTCAATTAAGTTTCATCTCGTCAACCAGTAGTTGAATCGATAGGATATATTCCGGGTATAGTGCTCGTTATCGCCAAATGCAATGCGAGATTCACTTCATGTAAGACAGCCTACTATATCAATGGAACTCGTTCCAAAATATTGTCGATATTTCAGAGACAATCGTAACTTGAGTCGCTCATTCGGCTGGTCGCTTTAACAATTCGTCATATTGCTTTTCCCTTTTTAAATCTTATAATTTAAATATTTTATTTTCTATGTTTAGAATGCCTTTAGTCAAATGTATGTCAATCTTACACACACAGAGAGAGAGAGAGAGAGAGAGAGAGAGAGAGAGAGAGAGAGAGAGAGAGATAGTGAGAGAGAGAGAGAGAGAGAGCGAGATAATGTAAGGAAACTAAGTTAGCTAGGTTCAGTGAAATATGGCTTAAAGGGGCATGGTCACGATTTTGGTCAAATTCTGTTTTTCTGATTTTATTATTTACAATGCTTTAGGAGTGCATTTCCAATGACCAAATGAAATTGGAGAGTCAGTAGTGAAGTTATAAGCAAGATACAGGGCTCACAATTCTTTGTCATGTAAACAATGCTCGTGCCCTGTTTTTTTCTTCTTAGTCATTTTAAGCATTGATAAACAGATCCTAACGTTTACCACATTCATTTTCGGTCTATATCTGGTGTTTTCACGTCAACGTTCAAAATGTAAACAAAGCAAAGAATTGTAAGCTCTGTAACTCGCTTATAACTCAACGAATGACGCTCAAATTTTGGTTGCGTATTTAAAATGCTTTACTGAAGCATTGTAAACATTAAAATCGAAAAAAAAAATTTTGAACCCCTTTAAGGTCAAGATCTAATATTTTAATTTGCAAATATGCTTCCTTGTATGAACCTATAGAATAACGAAAACGTTCAATTCTGTGTGAACTTTTTCATGACGTCACAATGATAATCGCAAGCGCTTATCGCATGTCGCTTGGATTATTGTAAACATCAAATCTCGGTAATTTTAACAATTCGCCTTTCTTACGTAAAAATAAGTGATAATTAGTAATGTTAAAAAGTTCACCGAGATATGAACTTGGTTGGTACGTGATCAAATCTTCTGAGAAAGCCTTCAGGATTTCATCAAGTGACCAACCAAGTTCATATTCTGGTGATATGAACTTGATTGGTACGTGATCAAATCTTCTGAGAAGCCATTCGAGCTTCACAGGAATTGATCACGTGACCAACCAAGTTCATATCCCTGTGAACTTTTTAACTTGCTGTTTATTCCTTAAGTAAATGATTTTGGATGAAATACAATGACGTTATACTCTTTGTGACGTCATATATTTGTCTTACCAAATATTGATGTAAAAAATCGGAAAAATAACAAATCGTTTAAAAATTACGTCATATCTGCGTAATTGACGTAAAAATCATAGTGTTGTGTAAAAACATAGCACCTACTACTATGCGCGACAAAAAGGGTAAATTTATCTCGACGGGAAAGTTTAAAAGGTATTGACAGTTTTCTAAAAAAGTTAAAATTCCTTGTTTGGAAAATGGAAATCAGAATAAGGAAGAATTTGGATTTGGACAAAGAATTGTGGAGCTGGGATATTTGGCACAGGAAATGAAATCATGTCCGAACTGCTCTACACCAATGTATCGACTATACGGCTTAGGAAGCATATTATATATCGAGTGTCAGTCATGCAAAAAAGAACCTAAGATATATATACCGGCAAACAACATAGATCTCAGAACACGGTCAAAGGAAGACAATATGGGATGTCAACAGTTGCTCTTCGTTGGTATGATAAATAAATTGATTTTTGGTTTGTTTCTTCATATAACACAACAAATGTTGACTGTGTTTTGGGGCAACATTGATTATATTAACCACCTTGGGACGAATATATTGCCCTCTGCTTCGCGTCGGGAAATATTTCGTCCCTCGGGGGATAATATGCGCTCTTCGTTGGTACGATAAATAAATTCTTAAAAAATAGTGCAATTAATTTAATTAGTTAATTGATAAATAAATAAAATAAAAATAAATAAAAATAAATAATAAGATAATATTCAAAATGTAGTCTGTAGCAAAAAATAAAATGTATGTATATTTTAGCGATGGATCACTCAGGGCTTGGACCCTATCAGGTTTCAAATTTTCTCACAGCGTTAAATCTAGCATCAATTCACCCAAGCACTCTGCGAGCTAGAGAAAATGAAATCGGTTCAACACTCAAAACCTATACCAAGGAATCAACTGTTACCCTCCCAAACAGGCACTATTTATTTATTATACTCATCTGAATGTCTTAATTTTACAGAAATCTTTACTGCTTTTATATGGGAATGACGTGATTCTATGGCAAACCGTACGCGCATAATTTACGCGCATGTAACAATTCATTGTTACCCGTTGCCAAGTGTGTTGCTACGCTGAGGGTAATAGAACGGATTATAAACTGCGTCTAAACCAATCATATTTCAGTATTTAACATGAAAGTATAAAAAAAAAATATTGACCGGTCAATATTTTTCGAACGAGCTAATATTAAAATTATTGACTATTCGGCAATAAAGAGTTATATAGTAAGAGTATTCTACTGAATATAACAATTTGATTTGTTGACTTGTTTGAAATTGATATTTTGTATTTCCGTAGTAGATAACCTCTACTGAACTATGCTGTAAACAAATAAACAGTTTTCTGATAACCCAAACGCCAATCACACAAACACAAACAAACAAAAAATTCTAGTCTTTAAATGATTAATGTTTTTATGATATCAAAATTCTAAAAAAGCATCTAAATCTTAGTAAGTCTGGAAAAGATGAGGAAGATGACACAAGTCCAATATATATCACATTTGACGAAGCGTGGCAGAAACGAAGAAGTGTCCGGTCGTATAATATGCGATCAGGTATATAGGTTGAATCTTCTATACTTATAAATTAAGGCATTTTGCCAATAAACTTCTAAATGCCTGCACCCAAGTAGCTGCTCACAACTTTGGCATTTCAACATGTGTGAGTTGATGTCCGTAAGCTATAATTGAATTTTACCTGATAAGTAATTATTGTAAGATAAATTAAAAACCTACTTTCATTTTCGATAAACCAGCCCGAAATAGCAAATATGTGAGTAAGGTGGTGGACACGCTTTGGCGGATCCAAGTCAGTGGGAGTTTGCATCAAAAAATATACTTACAATGAAATAATATTGAATGATTATGTAAAGAGTGAATATATATCCTGGGAACCTATTTCGGGTATACATAAGAATTGAGATTTGACAAATGTTGAATAGATAAAATGAGCTAATTCGTTTCTTGAATGTGCGATTTTTGATTTGATGAATAGAACTTTCCAGAACGGGGTAACCAAGAACGCGGTTTGGCTAATTAACGTCATGTTGGAGAATGTAAGATGAGTCACCATGCTTTGTGGGCAGATCGGACATCTGGTTAATACATAAAAGTTAATAAATAAAATGGGCCAATAGACGCGAGTTTATTTTTGATGAAAAGAACTTTACAGAACGGGATGCCAATAAAATGGGGTTGACTAATCAACACTATGGCGAAAAGCGCGTACACGTTTTTAAATAACATATATATTTTTTATACCACTACAGATTGGTAGTAAACCTTATAAATTAATTTGTTGACAGTGTTTTATCTAAATTTCTTATTTTGGGCAATAATAAGTGAACTTTAACATAAAGAACAAAGTTCTAAAAAGAGATACCACGCTCTATACACCCACACTCTGGTTTGAAATGAGATAATAGTCTATTTTTTCCAGTCAGCTGCAACAAAAAGAATTAAGGCCATGTACATGTTCATGTGTATATACTCCATTTCAGCTTATATTTCATCCCTGTCCTCTCCTCTAAATTTTCAGCCACGCAGTTGCTTTTTTATTTCAATTTTATAGAATATTTTAAGAAAAGCAATTAAGAAAAATTTCGGACACAGTACATAGAAAATGAACAAAACAACCTGGTTCAACATATTAATTAAGCATTTTATTATAATATAATATGTGAATATAATATAATATGTGAATTATTGTTAATCCCCGCGCTTGCGCGGGATATCATCTAGTAGTATATAAATTTAATCACCATCCCTACTAAATATAATATAATATAATGATTTACGTACTAAGTTGAAATCTGTGTACTTAATTCTACATTTAAGCAACTGCCACTATGATTGGAATGGAAACGGGATAAAATTGTGGCATTTGACCTTAATACGACTGACTGCAGAATATGTCTATTTTTTACGATTATAATGAGTGTAATAAAAATTTCGACGGCAGTTCGAAAGCCATGGAGTCTGCATTAGCTAATGTTATGGCCAAGTCTTTAAAAGACGGAGGGTTTAAGATTTCCAAAATTACAATGGACAATGATTCAACTATTTCAAGGATGCGAAACAATATTGATCCTAACATAATGAAAATGAGTGACAAAAACCACGTGTGAAAAAAATGTGCTATTTAACATCAATTCTCTGTAAAGACCAAAAATACGTGGCCACGCACTATCATGAAATTGAATTTTATCTCTCTGACTTGAAAGAGTGCTCCATATGAAGACTCTCTGTGGGTACATTTTTGACAGTACATACTCAGTTTTCATAACAACGACATTGAAACATTTTGCTTATGGCCAAAATGTCATATACGAGAGAGTTGAGTACCATCATATAAAAAACTGGTATGCTCCATAAATGCATGAAGGTTTGATAATGACATTGGTTTAATTTTAAGTAAACAATGGACAAGTACACATAAATTGATTTAAGTGAAATGTACAGATAACAATCCCATCGGTTTGTGTTTCATAGATTTGGCTTATAAAATAGTGAAAAACAGGCACACTATTATGATATCAATTTAGTTTTAAGCAGGCAATTGAAAGCTGGAATAAACATTTTTTTAACAAGATGAGACCTTGGTCTAATAAATACAACCAAAATTAGATTGGGTATATCCACTGGCTTTCACATACAATTATTTGAAGTTATCGCTTTTCCACAAAATTCAATTTAAAGTTATTTCCCTTTGTTGACTCTTCTGTATTGAAGTACAAAAATGACGTCGAAACAACATGGCAAAAGCAGACGTTGGAAAAAAACGTAGATCAAATAGGGTGGAGAAAGCATGGGATTTAGGTTTAAGTGTATTTAGAGTAAGTCTCTAATGAATAGGTGAATATGAAATGAACAATGTTCTATCGGAATTTAGCTTAATTACCGACGTGGGCTGTATTTAAACCTTTTGTAAACATGTGACTGTCTTGTACAATTAAAAGAATTGTGATCAAATGAAACAGACAGATATTTTCTCTACTTTAGTTTCGGTAATCTGACTTACGAATCCAGCACTAAACCAAGGAAGCTAATGAGCTACCAACCTACAACAGTTATATAGGAATTAATGCAATACGACTAACACACCCACCCCGGACTGATGGTGTGGAATATGGAGAGAATCGCAGTGTGTACTCTTCCAGAGTGTCAACCCATGATGAGTATTGTATTGAGGATATACCTGTTCTTGCCCAAAGTGATTATTGCCATACATTATAATTTATGTGAAAGTCAGATCTGGTGTCAGTAATGTGGTTATATTAAATTGACCCAATTTTTCTGGAATATATAATGTTTAAAATATCAGTCCTATATCCCCATTATGTAGGATTTACTCATTTTAAGAACCCTCATGAACAAGTGAAAAATAGGATCATAAAAAGGCAGTTTATGGAGATAATTTGCAGTCCATAGCAGTCCTTATTCCAAATGGCCAATGTATGTATATTCACATCCAAATCAAATAAGCTTCAACCAATCTATAGCCTGTTCCAGCTTCCATCGCTTTTAGTTGATTTTCTCAATGAATACACCTCAGGTTTAAATGTAGAAAGTAAATTTACTAAATGAGGCATCAGATTCCCCTGGCAAACAAAATTATCCCCCCAAACACCCCTCTCCAATCATTAACAGAGTCACCCAGAATCACCCAGGCACTTTTTTGTTATCTGCAATGCGAAATCTCAGTGGTTATTTTTTTTAATTGATAATTTTAGGTTAACTTAAAGTAATAGAAAATAACCCCCCCCCCCAAAAAAAAAAAAAACAAAAAACAAAAAAAAAACAACATGTTTTTCACCTTTTTGATTTGTTTACTTCTTTTGCACCATGTTATATTTTATACCTTAGTTGTTTTGGGGTTTTTTTTTTGCTGATTTGAGCCTTCTTAATTAAGCAAACAGTGATGGTAATAGAATTTGGAACAGGCAAATTAATTTAGAATATACATGTCAAGTTAACAGCATTTAAGTAAAGGTAAAGGTAATTTAGGAATGTTTAAAATGTTTCATTTTATTACAGGTTTGCTGTAAATATATCAAAATACAATTGTAGGATTATGTGTATGCTGCAGAAATAAATGACTTTGGCCCTTATCACCACAACAGAGTACAGTATGTCAAAAGGAAGACATAGAACATAAAATGTGAGTTGATAATTTTAAACAAAATTAAACAAAAAGTATTTTTATACTTTCATGTTGAATACTGAAATCTGATTGGTTTAGACGCAGTTGACAATCCGTTCTTTTACCCTCAGCGTTAGCAACACGCTTGGCAACGGGCCGATTGAACGAATTGTTACATGCGCGTAAATTATGCGCGTACGGTTCAGCGTTAACTTCACGTCATTTCTATATAAACGCAGTAAAATTTTCTCTAAAATTAAGACATTCAGTATAATACAATAAATAGTGCCTGTTTGGGAGGTTGACAATGTTTTTTTCGGGGTGTCAATTTCAACTGTTACCCTCCCAAACGGGCACTATTTATATAATAGCATTTACACAAGTAAGCAACTTGCCCGAAGAACAGGTTAATATTTTAGTTAATGTTGAGCCATGTTATGCCATATCTAATTCAGTTGCAGCTGTTAATTAGTGCATACAGCTATAGACTAAGATTCCAAGTGAAAATAACATTAATTTATATCACTTGAGATCTTAATTTAAAGCCATTTCATTTTGTACAAATGCATGTAAACATAAACACATCAGGGTTCTTTTTCTTATTTGAAAAAAAGCAACAATCAGTCACATTTGAACATGTCTGTTTTTGTATTTTATGGAAAATGCATACATGTATATGATTTCATTTAATGATCCATACATGTACTATTTTGCTTTTTCATCATTGCAGAGTGTTGCGGAAAATGATCAGAACAGTCCAGTGAATACCAGCAAGACAGTCAGACATACAATGCTAGATGAACAAATAATGAACAAACTGAACTCGCTAAAATATTGAGCAATCCAACATTAATTGTCACTTTTTGTGTATTTTTATTTTATTTTCATGATTGGGAATATATTTTGGATATTTATTTGTAGATTTATTTATTAGTTTTTAGATAAGTGTTGATTTTTATTTCTGGAATTGGATTGAAAAGATATATAATCCATTTGTGCTGATATTTGGAGTTATCTGCCCTCTGTCATACAAAAAAAAAATCAATTAAAGCCTTCTTAAAGTGGTTAAAATCATTAATGTTGTTATCTATTGAAGCAGTAAACTGGAAAATATCTAAAAACAAGAATTTCATGGTATCATTATTTGTTAAGACTCATTCGATAGGGTTTTTGCATGGAGTTATCTGCCCTTTTCAAAAAATATATCGAAACAATTCTTTTAAAGCAAAATTAAATTATCCTGATACATTTGATTTAATATATTTTGAAATATTTAATCAGTTTCTCATTTACTTAAGCAGAAAAAGTATTTTTAAAGGAGTTTTATGATCAACTTATTGTTAAAAAAATATTTTATAAATTTTCTTAGGGGGAGTTGGAAAGAGTCAAATTACCAAAGTTTGGAAGTAAAATAAACGAAAACGAAAAAGATACCCGCTCTGGTTTTTAGCTCAACTAAGCTGAAAGCTCAAGTGAGCTTTTCTGATCAAAATTTGTCCGTTGTCTGTCGTCGTTGGCGTTGGCGTTGTTGTCGTTGTAAACTTTTCACATTTTCATCTTCTTCTCCAGAACCACTGGGCAGATTTCAACCAAACTTGGCTCAAAGCATCACTGGGTAAAGGGGATTCAAGTTTGTTCAAATGAAGGGCCACACCCTCTTTAAAAGGGAGATAATTTAGAATTATTTAAAATTTGTAGGTATTTTTCAAAAATCTTCTTCTCAAAAATTATTAGGCCAGAAATTTTGTAACTTGTATGGAAGCATCCTCAGGTAGTGTAGATTCAAGTTTGTTCAAATCATGGTCCCCGGGGGTAAGGTGGGGCCACAATGGGGAGATGAATTTTTACAAACGAATATATAGAGAAAATCTTTAAAAATCTTCTTCTAAAAAACTATTTGGCCAGAAAAGCTCAAATTGGAGTGGAAGCATCCTCAGATAGTGTAGATTCAAGTTTGTTTAAATCATGGTCCCCGGGGGTAGGGTGGGGTCACAATGGGGGGGATGAATTTTTACATAATATATATAGAAAAAAATCTTTAAAAATCTTCTCAAAAACTATTAGGCCAGAAATGCTCCAATTTGAGCGGAAGCATCCTCAGATAGTGTAGATATAGGTTTATTTAAATCATGGTCCCCGGGGGTAGGGTGGGGCCACGATGGGGGGGGGGATGAATTTTTACATAAGAATATATAGAGAAAATCTTTAAAAATCTTCTTCTCAAAAAGTATTAGGCCAGAAATGCTCCAATTTGAGCAGAGGCATCCTCAGATAGAGTAGATTCAAGTTTAATTAAATCATGGTCCCCGGGGGGTAGGGTGGGGCCACAATGGAGGATAAATTTGTACATAGGAATATATAGAGAAAATCTTTTAAAACCTTCTTCTAAAAAACTATTAGGCCGGAAAAGCTCCAATTTGAGCGGAAGCATCCTCAGATAGTGTAGATTCAAGTTTGTTAAAATAATAGTCCCCGGGGGTTAGGGTGGGGCCACCATGGGGGGATGAATTTTTACATAGGAATATATAGAGAAAATCTTTAAAAAATGTTCTCCTTAAAAACTATTAGGCCAGAAAAGCTCAATCTGAGGCATCCTCAGATAGTGTAGATTCAAGTTTGTTTACATCATGGTCCCCGGGCGTAGGACGGGGCCACAATGGGGGGATGAATTTTTACATAGGAATATATAGAGAAAATCTTTAAAAAATGTTCTCCTTAAAAACTATTAGGCCAGAAAAGCTCAATCTGAGGCATCCTCAGATAGTGTAGATTCAAGTTTGTTTACATCATGGTCCCCGGGCGTAGGACGGGGCCACAATGGGGGGATGAATTTTTACATAGGAATATATAGAGAAAATCTTTATAAATATTCTGGGAAAGTTTTCAGTCCAAAAAGTAGTAAATTGTGTGAAAGCACGGGTTGTGCAGATTAAAGTTTGACCAAACCATGATTCCCTGGAGAAAAGTGTGGGGGGGGGGGGGTTATTTAGGAATAGAGAAAGATCTTCTTACAGGTACAACAACAAAAGGGGCCATGTATTTACCATAAAACTATGTGGATAAAAATCGGCAGATGTTTTAAATACTTTGAGCAAGATCTACTGTACTTAGTTGTCAAGATATTTTGATTTTGATACTGTAATGCTAATTTGATCAGAGTTAAGGCTATTGTTGCTCAGGTGAGCGATATGGCCCCTGGGCCTCTTGTTATAAATAATATTTTATAAAAGTATGATGTTTTAAAAATTGCAATTTATTTTTTTTTCTTCGCCTGCAATTTTTGAGAGACTTTTAAAAATACATGGTGAAAATTGAAATATCAAAATTTAGAAATTGTGGCCTTCTTTGAGACACCAGCTTTAAAATAAACAAGGACATTGAGATTTTTTTCTCCTGCATCATGAACATCTATATTTGTCCTATGTATATTATGTGTGATATATCTTGAAAATTTAGAAATAAACCTGTCCTGTGACTTCACGTTTACCTTATTTTCCACCTTAAAACTGTATTTGGGCCCTAAAGAATGAAATTGGTTACCATGGCAACCAAGGTAATAGGCATTATTTTGATGATGGGTAATATCATACCTTATGAGTATCAATCACCTGAGAAAGTTTCATGAAAATCTAGGATGGTGTGTGCCATGACCCTATAGTAATATTTTGGTCTTTACAGAGAATTGATGTTAAGCTTTAAAAAAACCACAAGTCGCTGTCCACGAAGACAATTAATTTTTTACTTAAAGATGTTTTATACGCAATTTCGCAACATAAAGGAAATGCAAAGGGTTTAGAGTGTAGCTTGAAAGCAATTGTTCCACATTCCTTTGGTGATCACTCCCAGTGTGATGCTCGCGGGTGTGGATATTTAAACGACCGACTAGTTATAAGCACAGCTTTCTGCCTTATGGAAAGGATCTCATAAGAGAAGACTTGAAGCGAGACCTAATAGACATGTTTTGTCATTATTCCGAGAATTCCAAGAAAATGGCAAACTTAGGCAGCACACAAGCCAATGAATCCATGAAGAAGCTCATAGCTGCAAAAGCCCCCAAATCTGAACATCCCGGTGGATCCTCATCCCTGAGTCACCGACTGGCCGCAGCAGTATCTCCAAAAAAAAAAAAACAGCGGCAGAAAATAACTGGATGTTTATATTGTAGATGTTGAAGATTTCACCAAGATCAACTTTCCACAAGACCGTCTTTTCAAAAGAGTTAGGACCAATTACTTATGTCCTCATATACGTTGCCCTGATTCCATCAACTGCGTTACTAGCCTTATAACCCGTGCCTGAATAGGTATGGGACTGAGTGGCCAATTTATGGTAGGATATATTGTCTTTAAGATAGAAAAATTATAGATATTTATCTTTAAGTTAAATATTTTTTTTTCTTTTTCAAATAGATTTAACTGTGATAATTTAATATCACTTTTGGTTTCAAGAAAAATTCTAATCCTATAGTACATGTGCAATGTTTTTAAAACACTGACATCATATATCGCTCATGTGTCGCTATTAAGGACTTTCTTACTTATGTACATAGTTAGCACCTAGAAATATAGTTGTTTTGTTTTATAACACAAAGAAACATACCGTATGCAAATGCTAGAAGTAATCCAGATACATACAAAAAACAGTGATTACAGTTCATGTTCTTTGTAATAAAACCATTCACACCTTCGGTGTAGACAGAAAGTTCATATTCGTGTCCCTATAAACAACTTATAAAAAATCGTTCTTTTTACTGTTTCCTTTTTTTCCTCTTTTTTTTTTCTTGCATGAGGGAGGGGGGTAAAAACAAGATTGCATACTTTAATACGCCAGAGTACCATTTTGTCTAACGTAACAGATAAAACAAAGTACTATAAATACTGAAAAATCATTAGACCGTTTTTACTTGCCGATTGCAATAAAACACTAATCCCTTTACAATATAGTTTATTCTCGTAGTATAGAACTTAGTCTAAAACTAGCGGCAGCTGTACACATTTTATAGTTGGAAAGGTCTAATCACATACAGCAGATCGGACTATAGTTTTTGTGAAAACTTTAACAGCATAGTTTATGCATGTGTTTTTACTGAAATGTCGAAAACTAACTGAAAGAACAAAATAATGACGGGTTCTACTTATTTTATTGGCTATCACTAATTAATATTAGTATTTCTTTTCCCTATTACTAAAACTGTTAACAAAAGTATATATTCGGTTTCCGATAAATAAAGTATGAGCAATTTAAGTTCAAATGCATATAGAATCTAATGGACCTGGCAGTTGTTATTTCTACAGTATCATCTTCACATGAAGGACCGAAGGTTTCCACTGCACAGAGACGGTTCCTCTTTTTTTGCTCTGAAATTTTCCATTCAAATCCCCTCCCAACTTGAGTTACACGAGTTCGATTTCGTATCTTATAACTACTTGTATGAGAGTTTAAAAATCCGTCTTGGATAATTTCGATTCTTAGTAAGTAATTATGGCTCAATAATATTTAAAATAGGTAATTGACTCACCAAAAAAAATTAAATAAATTAAAATTGAGGCACTCATAATACTGAAGGTATAAGCATGCAATGGGTGTTACGAAAATGAACAAATGACATTAATGGATCAAATACCACATTATAGTAACAGTCTTTAAAAATGTACTGGTTTATTTAAGAAAGTGTTTGATAAACACTCACGATACTATTTATTACATTTTTATTGATATTTCATTTTTTAGAAAGAAATTTATTCTTTCTAAGATATCGTAAAAATGGATACGTCTAAGATAGTTTCAGTTTATTTCTTATAATATTTCTTAGATCGGTAATAAATATGTCTTAAGATATATCCTAAGGCATGTCTTAACATACCTTTATGAATATGGCATTGAATCTTTAATACATGCACATATCTAGCAACGGAGGAAGGGGGGGGGGGTAAATCGGAGGAAATTCGAATTTCTTAAACATATTAAGTGCAATTACATTAATACTGTGGAATCATTTTTATTCGTGGGGTTCAATGTTCGTGGGTAGCCTAAATTTTCCTGGTTTCGATGGTAGCAAATTCAGAAGAATTTTAATAAATATTAAACAAATGCTTGTATATACATCTACCTTCGTGGGGATGTGAATTCGTGGGTAAGAGTTACCCACGACAGCCACAAACATTGGTCCCCCACGAATAATGATGTTTCCACAGTAGGTCTAAAGCCCGAATTGTCCAAGAAAAACATATATATTCTTGCCCTACCCATCCCCACCCCCCCCCCCCCGCCCTGAAAAAATTTCTGAATTCGTGGATGTAATAATAAGGGTAAACAAATAACTAAATATACAAAAAAAATTCAGAAAAAATCCATATTTTGGTCTCAAATATGCATTTAAAAAAGGAAATTCATTTTATTTTTAACCTAAGCATACATACAGTTGGTAACAGTACCGTTCAGTGTTAGTCAGGACCATGTACATCGAAGTACAGTCGTATACAGTGCTGGACAGTATGGCGTACAGTGGGGAAAAGTGATGGTCAGTGAGTAGGTACAATGCTGTCCATTGGAGTGCAGTGGAGTACAGTAGCTCTGCGTAGCTATGTACAGTAGATGTACAGTGAATTTACAGTAGGTTACAGTGATTATACAGTATATGTCAGCTAATGATTGTCAGTTAATGTTCGGACATATCAGTATATTTTGACTTGACATTATACATTTCCATATATCGACCGCTGTCATGATTAAATAAGCTTGCAATTCTTACATTTTCAAATTAATATCTTGTACGGTCGTTAAATTCTCTCGATGGGCTGTTTTTGTTACCTCGCCTAAATTTACATTCGTATCATCAAATAACTCAATTCCTGCTCGCAACAGGATTGCGTCTAGTTGAATATACTTTCTTTCACCCAATATGTAAACACCTTTGTGTTCAAGATGATTAAATTACAATTTCCTTAAAGTACAATTTCACAACCAAATGGTAAAGTTATAATTAGAAATAAAAACAAGAGGCCCAGGGGCCACATCGCTCACCTGAGGAACAGTAGCCTTATATCTGATCAAATTAGGATTACAGTATCAAAATCAAAATATCTTGACAACTAAGTACAGTAGATCTTGCTCAAAATATTTAAAACATCTGCCGATTTTTATCCACATATTTTTATGGTAAATACATAGCCCCTTTTGTTGTTGTATCTGTAGGAAGATTTTTCTCTATTCC